>CM023947.1:5590356-5633269 GCA_013407115.1 Glycine latifolia
AGTTCTTTAACTCACCATCCAACCCTAATCTCTTAGTGATCTTAAGCAAGTTAAGCATTAAGCAACACATAAATAAGTTAAGTTGCAAGCACCCATCCCTATGTCTAGGTGATGTTAGCAAGTTACCACACTTAGGTCTGAAACTAAAGCCCCAATATGTCTATTGTGAACTTAAGCTCTAAGCTTTTACCTAGGTTAGCTAAGTCTAGGCAAGAGAAGAAAAGAGAAATACAAAGTGCAGTAAAATAGCTTGTAATAAATGAACAATAGTATTCAATACATTCCAAAGAGATTTACATTAAATGCTTTGGCCCTAACTACAATAAATGCTCAGCCAAACCTCATAATGGGTGGTGACTGAGCTACAACCAAATCAGACATGCCCAGCTAAAGAGTTAAGGAGAAGAAGGTGGAGCAAGACCTCCACTTTGAATATTCAACTCCCAATGCCCTAGCAAAGCTTCCCAATCTCTAAAACCCTAAGATTTTTGAGTCTTCAAGTCCAGGAACGTGCCTTCAATGCTGGAGTTGGGCTATTTATAAAAGACATGTGAAAACCCAGCTTTGCCCTCAGCAGAATTCAATTTTACACAGTCAGCAGAGTCCCGCGCTGACAGCGTGGGATCTCACGCTGACGGCGTGGCTTCATTTCAAGTCCCACGCTGAAGGCGTGGCAGTCCACGCTGAGGGCGTGGCATTCCAGTGAAGAATCCATTTCCAGGCCAGTATCCACGCTGGTAGCGTGGCTGACCACGCTGATAGCGTGGCTTCTTTTGAGCATCCACGCTGAAGGCGTGGCTTCCCGCGCTGGCGGCGTGAGTTTCCAGTGAAGAATTGAGTTCCAGGGCCCTTGTCGCGCTGATGGCGTGAACCTCGCGCTGGTGGCGTGGTAGCTTTGACATGCCCACGCTGATGGCGTGGGTCTCCACGCTGATAGCGTGGACCTCCAGTGGAGATTGCACTTCTGGGCAGCTTCCCACGCTGATGGCGCTGGATTCACGCTGACAGCGTGGCAACTTCTAACATCCACGCTGATGGCGTGGCACACCACGCTGGTAGCGTGGGATCTCCTCTTGCTTGGCTTGCTCTGTGTAATAGGCTTTTCCTGATATAAATTCATTCAATTTAATTATAACTCATGCAAGGGCATAATCATCAACATTTATCAAGCTTATGAGCAATTTCGATCAATTATGGATGATTTCATGCTTCTAATAACTTGGAGAAGAGCATATGCTAGACGCATATCATTTTTATTTATTAAAAATTAAATTTTTAGGTGTTAATTTTTATTGTAATTATGTAACATTAAAATAAACTTAATACGTTAGATTGAATTTTAAGATAATTATTATAAAAATTAATAAACCTATCATATTTGTTAATTTGTGATTATATGACATACATTGTTAGTTTCTTTCATCAACAACATACATTGTTAGTGCACAGACAGACCATTTACTATTAAATATTATACATATATATATATATATATATATGTATGTATATATATATCAAAAGATTGTAATAAACAAACATATAAAAAATAGATTAAAAGTATTAATCAGATTATTTGTTAGCTTAATAAAAATGCATTGTGAGTATACAAGCTTTTGTATTATAAATTAATATTAGAAATAATCTTTTAAGTCTTTTAAGTAATTATTATCAAAATGAATAAATTTACCATATATTATTATTTGCAATTGGATAATAATATAAAAAAAAATTTCCATTGTTAGTGCATACGTTGTCTCATCATTATTTATTGAGTGAAATGAGTTGATTATAAAGTTTAATCGATAACTTTATTGATTAAAAAACCTAGAAAAATATAATAAATATTAGCCATTACACATAAATTTTACCTACAAATAATTTTTACTTGCTACTCTCTCATATAGCTAGTGAAATTCAATATTAATTTAATAATAATCTTGCTGATACTAGTACTCAAACCAAGTAGTAAATTAATTTTAAAAATTAAGATGTCATATAATAGAAACGATAAATTAAAACTCCTACTTGAGAAAATAAATCAAATATTAAAGTCGTCTCCAAATTGGTCAGTATTGAGGTGCTTCTTGGACCTTGGCAAACTTGACCTAGACAAAAAGAATGGTCTTATTTGCTATTCGTTTACTTGTTGGTGCTTTTTAAAAGAGAGATTCAGGCGTTAATCTAGGAAATCAATCAACTCAACTATAATTGTTTTTCTCTTGTAACATGTATGTATAGTAGTATGATATAAGCGTGGAAGAAAAGAAGCGGAAGAAAAATATACAGAATAAGCCTTAAAACGTTGAAAAATGAAAGTAATAGTGTAAGTAGCCTAACCTCTGTACTAAAAAATAATATAGCAAATTCAAACTAATTGTTTGAATCTTGCAATCAGACATGGAAGCATGTTACATATGATTTGATTTCGTATACATACAGGAAATGAAGGGGGGAAAAACTAGTGTTATTGTCTCTTTTAGATTATTTTTTTTGTTTACAGGGTGGGGGAGTGAATGGTGTCAGTCTATGTTTTTTTTTCCTTTTTTGGTAAAAATAACTATAATAAATATTTTATGTAAAATGATACAGAAATGGCTTATGTTGTGAACAATAATTAATAGAAAAGTGATTTTGGATGAAAGAACAAAACTATAATAAAGAAATAATATATATACTAGCTAACAATTTCACTTTTGTTAGATATTAACAAGAATAAGTGTAACTATTAAGCTTTAGAGTATGTTTGCTTTTTGCAGGGATTGACAAGTGTAACTGTAGGGATTGGCTAGTATTAAACAAACAAAATAAATAAATAAAAAGGTGTTGCTTTGTTTGAACTATTAAAGGAGAAGAGAATTTTTTTTTCCCAAGGAAAAGGGATTGACAAAGGCGTATAACAGCGAAGGGGAGTTGTTAGGAAAGATGAGTCACATGTAATTGAGTTGGCCATCTCGTATTGTATTGACGAATAAACTGACAAGCTAGACATTCTCTTGAACTAAATAACTGAAGATTTAACGTTTACATTTGATTTGAAAGACGATAGCTAAGACGAGGGAAAACAGTTTTGCACTACTTTTATTTATATTTTAATTAAAATTAGAATTTCATTTAAGTAATTTTTATAACAAAGATTGTTTATAAAGGTTGCCTGATTAGTGAATATTAGTAGGCAAAACTTCAAATATTGTTTAAAGAATAATATCAAGATGAATGTCTCTTGTTTAGATATGAAAATTAAAAAAAAAAATACATGTAACTTTCTTATGTGATCATCTATTAACTTAAAATTTTAATCTCATAGTTATATGGTCTAAATTTATAAGTTTATTTCTCATAAAAATCAAATATTTTTTACAAGAATAGTTCCATAAAGTTTTTAGTATACTAATTTGAAATAAGAGCAACAACAAATTTAATAATTAATTTAAAAATACGTATTTGTCATCAAATAAAATATAACCTTTTCCCATGTCATTTCATAAACTAAATTTCTTTCATCCCTATAGTAACATGCTCCTCCGTGTTCGTGCACACCTACCATTCGTTATTGTTATTATAAAATTCATACTAATATATAACTGCAAACTCTGGCAGCCTATTCCCTCTACAGATTGCTAAACAAAGCTTATAGATGCTTCACGCAACGTATGATTAGTCTACTATAAATCTTCAATTTTTATATTGTTCTTAGAGTCTATGTTGCCTCCATCATCCTCTATTTGACAACATGATGACATTTACTTATATCAATGGCCAGACTGTCCATGTAACAGACCTTTGTTGTTACTCTCATCAATCATTCTCCAATTATATATTTTTTGTGGTTCTTAATTACATGTCAACTACATATATTTTTGTTTCTCAAGCTCAAGGTGGGGCCATGTTGTGTGTATATATATAAGTGGATAGTTGTTATATGTTGGAACTAAGTCGAAGTAGCAAAATACAAAGAGTTAGTACTATGGAAACTCCTAAATTTGTCTTCTTGTCTTTGCTTCTTCTCCTTACTAGTGCTACTATAAGCTCAGCTCAACTAAGTCGTGGCTTCTACAAGAACACATGCCCCAATGTGGAGCAGTTGGTTCGCTCTGCTGTTGCACAGAAGTTCCAACAGACTTTTGTGACTGCTCCTGCCACTCTTAGACTCTTCTTCCATGATTGCTTTGTGAGGGTGTGTATACTCTTCTTCGTCACTTTCATGGTTTTCTTATGTACATAATAACATTACTTAGCATGGTTTGAGTTCACATATGTTTCTTTATCTTGTTAATTAAAACGAAAATTATGAGTACGTAGTTTTGCATTCAGTAACATGCACAAAACTAAATAGGTGCTATATACAATTATTAATCTATATTATCAGCTTAAAAAAAATTAGTGAAATCAGACTATATATAATTAGTCAATATTATCATCTCGAAGTCGATCCTAGTGGTTGCTGTTGGATTTATCGGTCACTGTTATCGGACCACGTACAGATATCCAATCCTATATAATTCATATCCTAAGATGTTCAATCTTGGTACAAGGAGTGTGTGTTGAAGATCTCATAATATTAGTGACCAAAACAGTATATATAAATAGGACACAACTCTAGTCTTTTTGGAGTTAAACAAAGGATAAGAATCCTAATGAAATTTTAGCATGCTTATCATTTAGACTAGAGTGTAAACAGTAAACTTTTTAAAATTACTATTGACTTTTTATTTTATTGTTGATTATTTTGCATGTA
Source organism: Glycine latifolia (assembly GCA_013407115.1). Taxonomy (NCBI): domain Eukaryota; kingdom Viridiplantae; phylum Streptophyta; class Magnoliopsida; order Fabales; family Fabaceae; genus Glycine; species Glycine latifolia. The sequence continues at coordinate 5,595,092 of CM023947.1, forward strand.
AGATGATGACAAATTTGTTTTTGCACACAGGGTTGTGATGCTTCGATTTTGCTTGCAAATGGTAGGCCAGAGAAGGATCATCCTGATCAAATTTCTCTAGCTGGTGATGGCTTTGACACAGTGATTAAAGCCAAGGCAGCTGTTGATAGAGACCCTAAGTGCCGTAACAAAGTCTCTTGTGCTGACATACTCGCTCTGGCTACTAGGGATGTCGTCAATTTGGTATGATTTCATTTTCTTTTGTAATTGCATCTATTGCTTTTATTTATTTGGTTCATTAAATTATTGACCATAATGACCAACAATTCTATTAGTTTACTTCTAAATCGTTTGATCAATGCACATTAAGATTTATACTGTTTGACATTGCATTACTAATAGTAATAACTACATAATATTAATAGGCTGGTGGACCATTTTACGATGTTGAATTGGGAAGGCGAGACGGGAGAATATCTACTATTGCCAGCGTTCAACGCCATCTTCCTCACCCTGATTTCAATTTGGATCAGCTCAATTCCATGTTTAACTTTAATGGCCTATCCCAGACAGATATGATTGCATTATCAGGTAAAGTCACTAGCAAAAAAAAATAAGAGGTTCTGTTTTATTCAATCATACTTTTGTAACTTTAAACCAAACATGTACTAAATTATAGTAGGATAAAGAATCTTAGGTAGTTTAATTTAACTTTTTATATATAAGAAAGTCTGAAGAATAATGTGTTTTAATATGTTAGGTGCGCATACAATTGGGTTCTCTCACTGCAACAAATTCTCAAATCGAATCTACAACTTCAGCCCCAGAAACAGAATCGACCCAACACTGAATTTACAATATGCTTTTCAACTTAGGCAAATGTGCCCCTTGAGGGTTGATCCTAGAATTGCCATAAACATGGACCCTGTCACGCCTCAAAAGTTTGACAACCAATACTTCAAGAATCTGCAGCAAGGAAAGGGTCTCTTTACTTCTGATCAGGTGCTGTTCACAGATGCAAGGTCAAAGGCCACAGTCAACTTATTTGCATCAAATGAAGGAGCTTTTCAGAAAGCTTTTGTTGATGCTATTACTAAGTTGGGAACGGTTGGTGTTAAAACTGGAAATCAAGGTGAAATTAGGTTTGATTGCACCAGGCCCAACTAGAAAAGTACCAGTGTTATTACGATTCCTAATTAGAGTTTGTATGAGCTTTTTTTTTTTTTTAGTGCACAATGGCGACAATAAAAGTTTAAACCTAAAATCTTGTACGAACTATCCAAAACTTTTATCATTAGGCCGATCTAGTTAGATGGTTGAGTTTGTATAAGTTATATTTGATAATTCATTATTGTATTAATAATTGATGGAGTTCTTTGAGCTCCATTCATTACTTTAAGTTACAATATCATTGTATAATTAATACAAAATGCTATGGATCCAAATTCCTAATTAGTTTTATACTATCCTATTAATCGGATAAGTGACCTTTTAACATAATCAATGAAATATAAATTTGATCATCAGAGCAATAAAAATATAGTTTCTCTAAAAAAAGAAAAGGAAAAGAATATTTAATTCTCATGAACCTTAAAGAATATACATACGATTTGTTGGAGTACAAGTGTGAGTTAAAATCCCACATCGGATAGAAATAGAAAAGTTGAACACCATATAAGTGAGAAGAAGACTCATAAACTAAAAAAAATGTTTAACTTTTCTTATGAGCTATGAAAATACAAAAGAAAAGAAAAGAAAGTTAAAGAAGAGGGAGAAACTCTAACCTTTGTAAGATTTTCTAAACTCTATTTATAAATGTGATTTCTAAAGCAAGCCTAAAACATAATCAAAATAAAAGGGTCCTAAAGAAGAAACATGATAAAAGAAAGCTTAAAAATTGCTGAGACTCAAAGACGTAATAAACCCTAAATTTAAAATACTATAATTAATTAGCTTGGTGCTCCTCAAGTGTTGTGTACTCTACAAGGTGTGATGATATCTAAATTCCTATTTCTTTTCTCTACATCACCCAACCAACCTTTGTTGTATAGTGAAAGATTGTGATTTGGGTTGTGTATTCAGTAAGGTCATGAGGAACTTGGTGGACATCTCATCACTATGCGATGAGATTATTGTTGAGCGGTGGAAGTGCTATCTATATTTCTTGAAATTTTTCACCAACTTTTGTAAGTATTTGCATAAAAAATGTAATTTGTATCTAAATTTCTAATATTTACAAAAATAATTATATGATTTATGTGAATTTATTATCCTCAATGTTCCCAAAGTTAATATTTCTCCTTACATAAAAAGTAAATAAATAATAGTAATGCAATTCATTGCATGGACCATGTGATATGAAGGGCCCATAGACGTTGAAGACTAGAACCTACCCACTTCCAATGTGCATTCATTTACACATCACACAATTATTTCACCCGAGTTAACTTAGTTTTGGGCATAAAATGCATATAGAATGAAAGACGATTATTATTTGCTTTTTAAAAAAGATACTATAAAAAATCAGAGGTGCTTTTATTATTCTAATTGAAACTACAAAACAAAATACTAGATCATTTTGATTGGTTGAACACTGTCATAGAGAAATCAAAACATTGGATCTTACACCCTGCCTCAAATAAATTAAGCTTATTTGCTCACATATTTAATTGGGATTTTAACGCTTAAGTTTCTATCGTTTCTCTTTCAACAGTGAGTTCAAGGAGTGACTCAATCTTCCCAAAATTGGACTTGACCTCACGTGCCAACTTAAAACCTTAAAACTGTTAAATTATGTTTCATTTCACTTATAAATTCCTCATTTTGTCTGTTTTCTTTTTGAAACTTACTTATATCATCATGCGAAACTTACTCTTGAATTTCTAACAAAAAGTTTCCCCACCTAGTTGTGCTTTCTTTGTATGACAATAAATTTTGAGATTTTTTGGTATCATGCTACTTATCCATATACAATTATAAAAAAAAAAAGTATGTTTAATACTTAGCTCAAACCACAACTGAGAGAGTTTAGAAGTGACACAGACATAAGAATCACACTATCATTCAGAAGATACAACTTCTGAGCAGACAAAATCATGAATCCACCTGCATATGGTGTCTGTTCTGTTTGCAAGAGACAGAATCATAGCCATTTATTATGAGACGTTGCCATGTGATGCTCCTAGCCTATTTGGTGACGGTACGTATCATTTACAAAATAAGAATTGTAATATCCTTTTTTGAGTTTATTACGAGACTTTCTTGTATACTTGAATACTCAAGACATCCAGCAGTATAAAGTTCAACATTTAGAATAACATTATTAGGTTAGAAAAAAGAGTTTAACGTTGATGCACAGAGAGTAAAATAATTTTATACTATCGTTCAATTATAAATTATCGTTTAAATTACTTTAAAATAATTATTTTAAAAATCAATAAATTTATCATATATGATAGATTATGATTAGATGATTATGTAAAACTTTTTACACTATCAGGGCATAACCATTTTTCTCTAGAAAAAAATATGTTGGAAACGAAAAATAGTTTTAGAAGCACGGCATATTAGCTACTATATATATACACAGAGAAAGCACTCAAAAGTGGGTGTATAAGCTATTCGTTTATTATTATTGGAATAAAGTAGAAAGTAATCTAGGAATCTGAATGCATGAACCATGTAGAGTTGAAAGGATACAAACAAGTTATAGTGCTATTTAAGCTTTAGACCTTGAGAAAGCCAATGTGGTCCCTTTCTTTCCTGAGTAAATGTCACAGTGGAGCTACTCATTGGGGTTGTGGGGTCACTGCATTCTCCTGTTGTATCTGATTTGAAGGAGGCAGATGAATTCAGCTTCCTAGTTTTCCCATTATTGGTTGAGTTTGAGCATGCTAATTGTGGTAAATGAGAGTTCTTAACTTGGCTACCTCCTATACTTAGTGTCAAATCCACTTCCATTTCTTCATCATATCCACTAGTACTTGTTTTACATCTCTGAAATGCAGTGTGGGAGCTAGGCCCTGCCTCGCCTTCATGGAAGCCACGTACAAGAGTAAAAATGTCTTCCTCAGCAGGCCTTTCAAGATCAAAACCTCTTCCTCTCAAATTTTGAACATGGAAATCAGGCTGGTGTGAAATCTGTGTTGTTTGATGTTGCTGTTTAATGGAATGTGGATGGCTTACGTTGATGTCATTCATGTGGTTACAAATTTTCTGTTGTCTAATTTCGTTTTTGAGATCATCCATCAGCATCTTCTGTACACTGTATACACGGTGTAGTTCTCTTACCTGCAAATTCCAAATTCTCATAATTGCTAACTTTTTAAAGATAATAAAATTTTGTTCCTGAACATCATGTCCCTTTAACAGGGTTGACACTAATGTTTCACATATGGTGACTGCTTGGAATGATAATAATTAATTGATGAAGTTCAAAGAGTGAAGAAAATTTGGCCATGGATAAGATGTCATGGAAGGACTTCATCATACACTAATATGATATCATTATGTTCAGTTTCAAAGAAGATTGTATTTTCATTTACACACAAAATGGAGTGCAGCGGCCTCCAAAGATAAAGAAAGGCCACAGAAATGGAAAGCCCCTCCTTCAATCTGTAATGCCCATGAATTCAAGTAATGCAAAATTTGTGGCAACATGAATATTTTTGTATTTGTTAAGATTGAAAGTTCAAGCATACCACATGTTGAGGATACCTGGTGTTTGAAGATGTCCTCATGCCTCTGCATTGTCTTTTTGATGGATTCTATATTGTTTCTGTCAAGCATCCTATCCATGGGACCTTGCAATTTATTGATTCCAGTCCTTTGATGCTTGTTCTGCAAATGCTCCCAGACATCCACTCCACCCACTGCTAAGTTGTTTCTATCTACTAAGGTTGCTAGAAGATTTATGGAATATTCAATTTTGGTTCCCATGCCTGACAAAAAGAAAAACGTTTATTTTTTTTCTAGCTATCAAATCACACCTTGTTTGGTGTATGGTAATGCCTCAAGTCAACAGCTAGAAATTTTATTTTTATTGAGAAAGTCCTTGAGAAGTAATAATGAATAAAAGATGTGTTGTTCCTTTCCCTGTTTTTTAGGCTAACAAATGCAGTTATGATCTCTCTAGCTAAAATGTGAAGGTGGGGACAAAGTTCAATTAGGCCAAGGTTGGAGATACTGATTTAATTTAATATCTAAACAACAAAAGAGTGACAGAAACTGTAAACTCAGAAATTTGCACTTGTTGAAACCCAAATTTGTAGGTAACCATACCTGACACATGGCAAGAAATTGAAATGAAAATTCAACAGGATCAGTCAGTCATGATAAGCTGACATTATCCTGCAAGATTCCGTCACTGCCCTTTTTGGTGCACAGATGCAGGCAATATATAGGAAAGATTCTAGTTTATGTTGTCAGATAATTTGTCAAAATAGGGACTCTCACTTTAGTAACCAAAAGTGGAGAGAGAGAGAGGGGACCAAGAGAGTTATGCATTGAAATGTTCAAACGTGCAATCAAACATTGCTGGGACACTGATGCAGCGTGTAATATGAACAAGGCTACAGTGGAACCAACTAATATGTGGGTCTGTGACTGTATGATGAAAGCAGCACTAACCATATAGCCCCATGACAGTGGTCTTCATCCCCTAAGGCTATTAGGCTACTCCTAGATAATGGCCTCACAAAAGTATCCACTTATCCATGTTTCTTATAAAGCTAAACTCTTTTGAGCTATTCTAGATACAATAACAACCAAACTTTATATACAGTGAAACCTAAAGTAAATAGGGACTAGAAAGAACTCAATAAAATTCAAAGATCACACGCATCATCACACAGACACTAGGTAGGAGTTTACATGCCAAGGAAGGACATGTGTAAGTCAACTTATTTTTCTTTTTATGTTATTCTGGAAACTTTTGATGTATCTCCATGGAGGGATAATTGATATCATTTCCATGACAATTAAAACTAACAATAAAAAAAAGGCCTTCAACGTGATGAAATATATTCTCACACTAAATATTTGGAGACCACACATCAAGAAAATAAAACTGAACTCATTAGGATTTGGTGCCTAATTCAAGTTACTAGTGGAAACTTATTTGTGGGGTGTTGTGTAATTAATACCTGTAATAAGAAGTGGCAAAATAGCAGCTTTCTGTGATGAAGGTCATTGAACATCTTGTTCCCTCATGCCAGCATTTACACCCATAAATGAGCATTACAAACAATAAGCCAATTCCAACATTACAAAGGGACAATTGTCTCATCTCATGAGTCTCCTTGACAAGGCAAATGACGGATCAATCCAAATAGTGCACCACACCACCTGGGGAATCTGGATGGAGAAAGTTCATTGACAGCAGCAAATGATCTCTTGGCACATGAGAACCATTCAACCCTTTACAAAGAAACAACAAAGCAATAACCAGCTCAAATTTAAAACTGTAATCATGAGTTTAATAATTCAGGCTTGACAGGCTGTGAAGGTAGGAGGCAAGAGAAAAGCTGGACTAGCAATGTGTCTGTTTCTGTATGAGTGACTATGTGATATTTAGAAAGAGAAAGAGAGAGAAGTATACTTGTTTATATTAGAATATGAATATATTTTATATTTGTATAATAACATTTACTGTAGTTGATAGTATTGTATACATATTATATTGTTGCTTTAATGTAATATGGGAAAGGATAGAAGAGAGGGGACCACAAAGATGTATAATAATAAAAACAAATGACACTCAACATGAGCCAATGTAGGCCAGTGAACAAGATATTCCAGACAAGGTCTTGCAGGACCTTAATCAAGATATGCATGAGCAATGAAAGTTAGTGCTTCTTTACTATGCCACCATAATTTCTCTCTCTCTTTAAACTTTCTTGATTTTTGAAATCAACTATTGTAATTTGATTATTCTTTCCGTACATGCTGAACAATGATCTGTTGCCTTTGAGATTTCATCAGAAAACAATTTCAGGTGTTGTTGGGTTCCTTGTGATGAATTTCTCTTGACAGCAGTAAATGAATTTCATAGGCTTGGGATTTGAAATAATATGCCTAGACATTGAAGGTAGATACAAATAATCGTTAATTCTATTGAGAAGATTTTTTTTTGTGACACAATTGATCAATTGAGAAGATCTATCATTATGCATATTGGTTTCATATTTTTCTTCTCTGCCAGGGAAAAATTGTCAGCATTCTTTTTTACTCTGGACTGGTTATTGGTCCAAGTGGTATGATGTTTAATTCTCTTCAAGTATGATTTCTCTGGGAGGCAAAAATAGGTGATTTTTATTTCCTTGATAAACTCTCCAACTTAGGTCCAATTAACCAAACTTTAATGTAATTTTTTAAATATCAAAGTCTAGGAGGGAAAAAAAAAGGAAAAATGAACTTTCTATGTTGCGAGCCAGATGCATTAGTCCCCATCATCTTCAAATGGATCTCTTAGTCCCCATATTCTTCAAACGGATCTCTTAGTTGTTGGGAGGGTTGCCCAAAGGCAGTTTTTCATAACTAGAAGCAATTTTCAGGTGCAGCTATTTTGGAAAAAACGGTTTTTCTTTTCTCTCTCTCTTTCTCTATATATATATGTACTTAAAGTGAATTCCCTCATTTTGTTATATTTACTCTTGAAGAATAAAGCAAGAAATAATACCTTGATTGAAAATTAAAAAGTTATTGATAACTTTATGTGTCTGGTCATAACGATATTGTATAATACCTGAAAAAGGATGCATAATATTGTAAACAGAAAGTGGTGTAATGCATTCAATGGGTGTTCCCTCTTATGTAATTGTCCTAAAAAAATTTTTATATATAATTAGGAGATGTAATCCCCTTCCATCGAGTCAATCTATTTTTGAGATAAAGTAATATATTCGATTGTTATTAATTAATTAGTTAATTAGCTATTATTTTATTGTTAAAAAACATGCATCTTTTGGGGAGAAAGAACTACTCATATTATTATATCTAACAAACCTGTATATTTATTATTATATATCAAGTAATCATATAATTATAAAATATTAATTGTAACAAATATCTAATGACTATGTTTTACCGTCACTTTTTAATTCTTTTAGCTAGTGCTCGTGTTCTTAAAAAACCATTAATGAATTATCTAATCTGATCTGATCGTCAAAGTGAACAGAAGAAATTTTTGTTAATTAGCTGTCAGTAATAATTAAAACCAAATTAAACATAGCAAATTAAGACCGAGAGAAGAGATCTATGACCCATCACTTTCCTCCTAAAAGCTGTTGGGCAAGAAATACCATATACACTTAAACTTTACAAGCTTCCTACCTAGCTTTCAAAATTCTGATCCGAAAAAATCAGAACCACACATGTGTATATTTGTTCAAATCATGATTCTGATTATTAAGCAATGCATAGATTTTGCTATTTAAAATCTTCTTTCATCGTATATGTGGGCATGCCTGTCTTTGTCTCTTCCTTGTTAAGTTTCTGTCTGAATTGACTCTAGTTTCTAATTAGTGTAGCGATAAATGCTAAAATTGGCTAGGCAAATAGATAAAGATCACGCATGTGATAAGGTGTAGCTTGAATTAATATACTATGATTCATATATCCCATATCGATATATACCCAAAAAACAAAAAAAAACTCCCATATCGATCTTGTATGGGGGAGGAGATTGGGTCAGTCACACTTTCCTGTATTCTTTCATACCGTGAAAATTGCAAATAAGTTGAAGTATATAGGACTTTAATATATGTTTATGGTTTCTTTTAAGTTAGTATTTTTTATTTTTAATTTATGTAATTTTATTTTTTTTAAATATTGTTTTTTTTTAGTTTTGGTCTTGATAAGATATTTTGTTTATTTTTAATTTTTATAAGTTTATTTTAAAATTTTGTTATATATAGGAGTAAACTTATGAAAACTATAAATAAAAAAATTAAAATCTTACAAGAATCAAAATAAGAAAAAATATGTTACGGTTAACCAAAATTGAAAAAACATTAGTTTATAGAGACTAAAATTAAAATATATATATATATAAGAGTAAAAACAAAAAATATTAATTTATAGAAATCAAAAATATTTTTAAACCTTAAATTAATTATAATTACAGTCACAAATACTTCAAAAATCTTATTGTTGCTAAAATCATAATCGCAAAATTATTTGCAATAAACATGTTGCTGAAGATAAATGACCACTATTTTTTTTTTAAGTTTATCGTCCTAGAGTATATTTAAACTTAAGTTCTTTTTCATAAACTCGGCAATGTATTTTTAATTAAGCTACATCTATTGGATGATAAACGACCACAAACCACTACTCTCCCTATGTCTTCCCAGCTTTATATTATGTGAGCTACCCACAACAATTTATAGAAACTATATAGTTTTTATAAGTTCTTTCTGCTAATATGTACCAATAGGTACGTACTTATTATAATGTAGTTTTTCTTAACGAAATTATATAAATATATATATATATATAATATTATTAGAAATTTAGAATGAAAATAAATAACTTCAAAATATCTTGTATATGAATTCTACGTAACGCCCAGACTAAAATATGAGCGAGATGACTATCGATTGATTTTCTTGGAGAATGACGTTACATTGTTACTTATGTGATTATATTGTCCGTTTTCTATTAAAATTACCTGTTATCATTATTCTCTTTACACCAAGAGAGAAAGATCTGCGTACCAGACACCAACTGGTGGTGGACATCAAAAGTTGTCAGAATCAATGATGAGTTTTATATCCAGCTTGACTTAAACGGATTTGTTTTGGAAAAATATTTTGTCAACGTCAAACATACAACAATAAAAAGTTATTCTCTTTAATTTGTATTTTTAAATTAATATGCAAATATATAAAACATAAGATATATAAAGAAAATGAAAATAATTATATACATTAATTTTATGTTTAAATAATGAACATATATGACAATGGCATGAATTACACTCAGAGCATGACTCAGTAAAAAAGAAAAAAAAATCAAGGTCTCCTAGATATCTCATATCAGGGATATTACTCATCAGTGTCTTAAGCATTGATTAAGAAATTAATAATATTTTTTTATTACATATAATATCAGAGATTATTAAAAATAAATAAATAAAAACCTAGTTTCCTTTGCGTATACAAACATGCTATTAATTGGTAGCTTGGTTAGATGTTTTCTTTTTTTTTCATTTTTTTGGGGACAGAAAATCAGATCACACAACACATGACATTTGTGTGAATCACCAAACTTTATTAATTCCTACACCGAACTCGTTTTGGATGTTTTCGTTGAATAACACCTTACCTACCCATAAATAACCTTAACCACCTTTTTCGCCTCTATTTTACAACTAACTTCCAAGTGAACTACGGTTTTGGTGTTAGAAGATAAACTCATACTCAATGCATGATTAAAGAAGAGTCCTAGATTTCAACTTGCAAATTGCAATAGCTAGCATCTTCAAATTGGATATGGGTTCTGAGTGATCTGATTGGTCCAATCGATCGAATTGTGATCCAGTGATTGAACTAGATTGAGTCACAAGTTCAATCATGTGTATTTTTTATACAGAGTGATTCGGATTGACTCGATCGGGTTTGCTATCAAATCAGTAACCCATTAACCCGGACCGGGTCATTAATTTTTTTTTAATTACAGTCGAAAATGATATAGTTTCAATTTGAATCTATTTTATTTTTAGAAACCCTATTAGTTTATCCTTCTTCCTCTCGCAGTCTCGCTCAATCACTCTACGTTGTTGCTCCGCTCGCCAACCTCTACTTCTTTCCTCTCATCATGGTGTTGTGTTGCCGCCACCTTGTTATATTCACTCAATTCATTTGCAACGTTTTCCGGAACCGCAAGTGAGTTCAACCAAATTTATTTATTTTCTTTTTCATTTCATTTTATTTTAGTTTTTTGTGTTTAATTTTGAGTTAAATTAATATTTTCATTTATTGTTGAGCGTTTTTTGTTGAGTTAAATTGATTTAGAAGTTATCACAATTGTGATTGAGTTGCAAGTGAAATTGTAGTCCCGAATCATTTTTAAAAACCATGGTTTGAAATTTCGAATTAGTTTTTTATATTTTATAATTTACTTGATATTATATGATTATGTTTTATTTTAGTGTAAATATTGATATATAATGTCGTTGATGTCTTTAATGTTAAAGGTTCTAGATAATAATTATTTTTTAACTTGTGTTCTCTATATTTTATTTTTGTTTTATAAGACTTATTAATTTAAATATGTCAGGAGAAAATTTTTAAAACTGATATATATTTTTTTATATTTTTAATTATAAATCAGATTATATAAATTAATTAATGAGATACTGATTCAATTAGTGAACCAATAACTTAATGCTATAGCCGAATCAGTCACGGAACCAATTTTTAAAACTATGCAGGAAAGCTCGCGTTGTAGCCCCACCAAGGCACAAGTCGTAAAAGAAGTAGATCCACCACCACACTTATCCACATGTCTTTTAATTTCACTTCATTTCTGGATTTGGATTCTCCCCACAAGTGTCACTAACTTTATTGTAGCAGCACATTGACCAATGTCAGAATTATATACATTGACCATTATGAGATGCAAGATGCATCAAAGTATTTTTAACCTTTTATAATAATTGGATGTAAATGTTATCTTTGTTATTGTTGAATGTTGAGATTGGACCGCTACGTACCGAGGATCAAACAGATTTAATTCTACTATATCATCACTCTCTACATTAGTAATAATAGTAGTAGTTGTACTCACACTTCTTTTATTTATTAAAAGATAGTTATCTCTCATCAATCATGATCATACAGACCCATAATAGATTCCTTTCTGGAGATAAATCCAAATAAGCGCACAGTCACTTGTCGCATAAGCCTTCTCATCACCAAATTGCTGTTTTGTTATCTTATTTTTCTTTTTTTGGCTTCTATCTGTATTAGTTCATGATTCTTAATACCTTTAAGTCTTGTCAATTTCAATATATAAATAATACTCAACTATTGGGCCATTATCGTACCAAGAGGCGGGTCCTTGTCTGCCTTGTATTTGCCCCCCATCCGTATATTATAAATTTAATTTCTCATGTCTACGAGAAGAACATGGTTAAAAAATTACATTAACTAATCTAGCTAAAGGTGCACACTATCCCAAGATAATAATCTTTAGTAGGATCTCAATCTCGAGCATATTTTCATTCTCAGGATGCATTAGGTGGGCCCCGTCGTTTAAAAAAGCAAGTTTGAATATAATTGGTCACTTCAAATTAGTTACTTGAGTTTCAACAAATGGCTGCCACATTAAGTGCCGTCATGATCCATAGATTCATAAGAATGTCACCTGCACACACATGGCTTGTGATAAGGTATGGTCAAAAAATGTTGTGTGGTATGGGGTCCAAGAAGTACGGTGGTAGTGACACTTGTAAATCACCCAACCATGCAAAATGGTTCTTAGCACTCTTATCATGTTGTTTCTAAGTTCCATCGATTGGAGAGGATCTAATGGTCACTTTTTGATTTAACCTGTTTTGGGATCATTGATTAGTTTTTTTTCCAGGGGGACTTCAGTAGCTAACAGGCCTTTAGTTTACTGATTCAGAAAGCAATTGACTCTAGATTGAGCGTTTCATTCAAGCATGTTAGGTTAAAGCCTATTTTTCCTTTTCATTAATTAATTTATTAAGGCCGAGCTCATTGTTGCTTCGTATTGATGAATCCGATAAGCATCATGACCACTTTATTAATCTCATATAATTAATAGTGGTTAAATAAAGACATACCACACTTGTGCACACAATATGATTAGTTCATGGATCTATTGGTGAAAGACTTGAGTTTGATCATCTTTAATTTTTTTTCTTATTCAGATCTTCAAAGACTTGGGTTTGATCCTCTCTTTTTTCTTATTCAGATCTTCATACTACTAATTAAAAAATTAGGTACTATTAATGTATTATCTATCTATACCAAAATAATAATAATAAAATAAAATGATGACCATCTTTAAATAATTTAAATTTGAATTAGTTATCATCTCTTTTTATTCTCGCTCTCGTCAAAAGTAAGACATTTAGGATCGGGCTTATAAGAGATGAGGTAAAAAATTTAAACTCAATTTCATTGTCCAAACATCAAAGAAACTCATGGAGAACATGTCTGACCTTTTTTTCTAAAAAATAATCTATTTGTTTACAATTTTAAATAAAACATATATTAAGTTATTAACTATATTTTAATTTAAATAATACATAAAAAATAAAATAAAAAGATCTTAAAAATAAAAATAAATTTATATTTTTAGAAAATTATATAATTTAATTTTTATAATTTAAATTATTTAAATTTTATAATAATTAATTTCAATAATTATAAAAAATATTATTGTAAAGTTAAAAATTTATTATCTCTTTTAATAACTTAATATATTGCAAAGTTGGATTACAACACAAGTGTTTATATATATTCCTAAAATCTGTTTATATATTCAATAAAACCGCACAAAAATTTGCTTAAAATCTATAATAATAAAAAATCAGACGTGATTCTGCTAAATATAATATATTTACTGTTACTTATCGTTAAATTTTTTAGTAATTTTGCACTCAATTATCACAGGAAAGTTGTATTCCTTCTTATAAAGTTGGTGAGAAAGTTTTATTCTCACTTATTTATAAATTATAACTAGTAGAAATATATTATCCTCAAATAATATTTTTATTCTTTTGTACTAAATATGAAAAAAAAATATTCTCAATCACTTTGTCAAGAATATTAAAGCATTTCTTGTATTAAACTTTCTTAAGAATTTTAAAACATTTTTTATGCCTAAAGATAGAAGTTACAAAATTAATAAATATTATCTAAATGAATAAACTTTAAAAAATTATATTGGTTTATTTTATTGTAATTTCTAATGCATTTTAATGCAAATTTTAATATAAAAAATTATACTAATTAGCAAACTAAAATTCATTCATTCACAATCCATTAGGAACGACCTAAAGCGTTTTTTGCCAGTTTAGATAAGATCTTAGTTTTTAACCTTAAAATTGTAAGGGGAAAAAACTCAATCTTTTTTTGATTAATAAAAACTCTAAAATTAATCCTTAAAACCGATGCTAATTATAAAATCAATAAATAAAACATTGTTTTCAAAAGAGTAATTTTATATATCTTTGTATATTTTTTTATCATTTTATAAAAATATTAAATAAAAATTAATATATTTAATACTATTTGAGAAACAAAAAACATTTCTAATATTTTTATATTTAACAAATAAAAATTACTTCTAGAAAAGAAAACTTTTAAAGTTACTATTCTTTCTCAAAAACTGATGCAAAGAAAAGATTGCATCCAATTCAGTTGGCACATTCAATGCATCAGATTCTCAGCATTAATTGTGTGTGTGTGTGTGTGTGTTTGCGACTTCCTGACCAATAAGATAAGAGAAAAATAAAACATGAAATGAATATTTAAATATCAAAAGGAATCATCCCATCTTGAGATGAAGGCTTATCTCTTCTATGGACCCAATGGCTTCTCTTCATTATTAATAGTATCCTCGTTCCCACGTTATTCTAGTGCTTATTGATATTATTATTTTTTTCTCATGCTTAGTACGTAATTTAATCCCCCTCAATGATTGCTGCCAAAATTATTATATTTTAATATATCTAATTATGATAGAAAATTTTATTTCTACTTGCTTGCCCTGCTAATACACAAATACTGTTCAAAAAGTCCATGAAAATAAAATCAAAAAGGGGAAAAAGATTTTCTTTTGGTCGCATAGGATAGGATTGTTTTTCCTCAGTCAAAAATATATATGTTAAAAGTCTTCTTCCGTTAGATTATCCAGTGCACATGTCTAAACATTTAGATAAAATTATGATACAATTTTTTACTTTTTCTTTCAAAAGCTTATCTAATTATTTTAACATTTTTCAAAACATATTTTAATTAAGAATACTATCATTTGTTTTACAACGATAGCGTGAAAGTCCCTAATTGGAAATGTGATGAGAAGTGAGAAAGTAGAATAAGAGTGGAAGGGTAGGTCCGTAATTGTGCTTCAGAGGAAATGCATTACTACTATTTGATTTTGATGTAAATCACTCACTTGGTTGGTTGGTTGGTTAGTTGTTTGTTGTGGCAAACCCCAGTGCGTGAGGGAATGGCTGAGTGCTCCACATCCAAGCCACCGCCAACTCTTATTCTATACTTTCTTCATCTCAAAATGATTAATATTTTAAGTCTTTTGAAAAACATTTCAAATTATTTTTTATTTTAATTTTTCAATAAAATATTCAAACATCTATTTTAATTTTATTTTATAATAAATAATATTATCTTGAAATTAAGAAAAGAACAAAAATATTTTAGTGAAATTATTCTTTAATAAATATTAATTTTC
Organism: Glycine latifolia; assembly: GCA_013407115.1. Taxonomy (NCBI): domain Eukaryota; kingdom Viridiplantae; phylum Streptophyta; class Magnoliopsida; order Fabales; family Fabaceae; genus Glycine; species Glycine latifolia. Next base: position 5,610,518 of record CM023947.1, read on the forward strand.
TTGAAATACTTTATTAATTTGTGCAAAAATATCTTAAACATTAGTTATTTTGGGACGATGAGAATATTATTAAGAATGTATTGAATAAGAACTTTGGATGTCACGTTTATATTATTAAAATTTAATAATATACATAGAGTTAAGCTACTGTTATAAATTAGTATCATGGAAAACTTATTTTTAATAAGATGAATACAACTTAAGGGCATATCATTTTATAAGTTGTTTCAAATATTTATACAATGTTTATCACTTCAACTGTCATTTTTAACTATCGGACTTTAATTACTTCATGCGCAATTACTATCTTTCTTACCGAAAAATCTTTGTTGTTGTTTTTGTTTTTATTGGAGTGCACTGTCCTCACTGAGTTTCCGTTTCATTTTTCATGTATTATAGATTTATAGTATATTGTTTATCTTTCATCATAAATTCATAATGGCCGACATGGTTTGTATAGCAACATAAAATCAAGAGCAAAATAAGTCCAGGGAGATGGCCCAAAGAAGTTGTCATGGGCCTAATACGATAAAAGCCCAACACTCAGCCCAATGCCTCAACACTTCAAAAAGCCCTCGTTTGCGTCTATAATGTATTTTCAACCAGAAACATAATCAGATAAATAATTATGGGAAGTAAAATTCCAGAGTATTAAATATTTAGAGCAGAAACTCGAAATTACTAATTAAACTAAAATAACCTCATGTTATTGATCCATGTGTTTTGGTAGTTTTGCTTCTATAATTTCTCAGGCCTTTTTTGTTGTTAACTAGTAATTTATGAAATAGTTTAGTTAAATCAGAAATTTACTACTACCTTTATGCGTCAAATTTATAATAGGTAGCATAATAGGCGTGGCCTTTTCAAAATGTATAAACAGTCGACACGTATTTACAAGTCATATACATGTTATGCTGCAACCCATAGCTGATAGTTATTGGAATGTGACTAAGAATAGGAAACAATGCATAAGAGACTAGAGCATTTGTAACTAATAAAAAGTCGGTAACAAAAGATTAAAGCATTTTATATTTATATTTAATTTTTTATTTAACATCCAACTAATCATCTCCTACCGAATCGGTTCATTTTAGGATAAAGTAATACTTCCAAATACAAATTCATGTCAAGCCAAAGATCAAACCTCCGATCTTGGCTAAAAGAATTCAAATACTTTTGATATTTTTTATTCATATTTAATTGTTATAGTTGTTGCTAATCAATAATTGGGATGATTATAGTAATAATCACAAAGCATTGTTTGACTCATCTATTTAAAGAAGAGTATTTAACTTTTTTCCAATGTCCCGATCTTAAAATGTTGTGAATTTGAATTTCTAAAAACATGTTTTTTTTTATTATTTTTAAATTAGTGCAAATGGAAACTTCCCTGAACGAGTATAATGTATCTCTATTGCTTCATTACATCCTGTGGAACAAGCATGTAAACCAGTGCATTAGAAAGCACAAGATTGCTTGGTTTTCAAGTATAATATCTCAAAATACATCAAACTAATAAATTGGTCACAATGGTCACTCTTCCATTCTTCTATACATTGACTTGACACTCTTTTTTATACTGCTAGTAGTCATCATCTTCATTTCTTGACCTAAAGAATCTCCTCACAACTGCAGCAGCAGCACCAAGAAACATAAACAGAAGAATAGTGTCAAATCCACCTCCAACGCCTACAGCTACACTGGGACCTGGTGCAAAGAATGAAAATGGAGACCATCCCCAGCCACCGTAAAATGGCACACCATAACCATAGCCATAGCCACCAACTAGCGGAGGTGCCACTCGAGGATTGATATAGATATTGGTTCTGTCAATTGTCATAAATTTCAGAAACAAGATTCCCAAGTCAAGTCATCAGGTGATATGTTATATGTTCATATGATCCATCCAATTATAAAAGACATCTCATTTCTTTCAATATGATCCCTGATGATACTCCAGGGTATGAATATCATATATCGACCATAGTTAAATAGAATAGATTCTATCTACTTTCAGCAGAACACTAAATGAATTGAGTTTCTCTTACAAGTTAAAATCAACTTAACCTTAACTTTTGAAGAAGTTAAATGGGAGAACTTTTATAAAAGTAAAATGCTTAAGTTAATTTTAACTTACAAGAGAGGTTCAATTCATTTTACTTTCTTAATTTCTTCACTTATAAATGTTTATGGAAAAATTTATCCAAACAAAACCTTAGTCTACTACTTTACTATTTGTACATACATATACTATGCAAGGCAAAAAGGAGGGGGAACCTGGTACAGTTCCATAATTTAAACATCAAAGAATTAACAGCGCATGTGACATTATGTATAATCTCATATATCTCACGTACTTTTTATCTTCTTTGTATATACACATCTTAAAAATACACCCCCAAAATAATCAAAGGGGACAACAAAAAAATAGTCCCATTCTGTTGTTCACAAAAAACGTTTTCCAACGCAATATGTAATCTTTGTTAGGAAGTTCCACATCGTCTGTCTCAGTTCTTGAGGTGCAACTTATATATCTGTTGGGTAATTCCACTTATGGTTTTAAGTTGAAATCTAACATGGTATGAGCCTCTTAGTTCTTGCCTATTCTAGTAGGCTCGCCTGTTTGGCAGGCCTATGTGGAGGGTTCTTGGGGTGTAGCTTATATATCTGTTGGCCAACTTCACTTAGTGCCAATTGATTTTAAGTTGAAATCTAACAATCTTAACACCTTTGTGTGGATAATATATAATTTTCAGAAGGCAACAGATCTCAGGCATGACTAATGAATCAAGCAATTCAGCCTTAATTATGGGATTAGGAATATGATAAACTAAAAACACAAGGTGAAAAGATGAAGCCAATGAAAATCAGCATTTATTAATTGATCCTTACCTGGAATTGTTGATTCTTGGTGAGGATCGCGGAGCTGCTGACTTGAAGGCCTGGCCCCCGATTCTACCACCAGTCTTGGCGGCTGATGCATCATGAACTGACCCAAGTGTTAACACACCAGCAGCAAGTGCAACTATTGCCAACTTTGCCAAATTGTTCTCATTCTTCTTCCTGTTAATTAATGAGACACACTAGCAAAAGTCAAGCCATGAAATTCCTTTTTTCTTTAAGTACCGTAATTAAAGCTTTTGGACTAACTATAAAAACTAATCATTGGTACGTAGTCATGCTAAAAGTAAAAGCTCATCATCAGCACAAGTTATGAATTCCGTCAAATTCAAACATGAAATACTAATAGAGAGCAGATGAAGTATTAATTGTATTGATACCTTGGAGATTGTTGCTGGTCATGTTGTGGTGAACTGCAAGAGACAGTTTTGAGTGAAGAAGGGAAAGTAACAGTGGTCCTGAACTTTGGGTTGTGCGTTAGTGGAATAAGGGCGTTGGTGAGGAAGCTTTGGTGTGAGGAAGCGATGCTAGACATTTCCGGAATCAACAAAGATTCTTCTTTCCCTTAATGTTCTCCGACCAACGTTTTCTTCTCTCTAAACCAAACAAACCTTCTTCTGAGGATATTTCGGTTTCTCTCTGTTTGGTTTGTACCAATATATATCAACGCTCATCGTTTTTCGTGGTTCTCCATATGCCACGCGGCACCATCTATACTTTGTTTGTTTATTTTTATTGTTATTATTATTCAACTTAACTACTACAAATAAAAATTAATTTACAATTTTTATACTATCATATAGCATGTATATGCGTACATTCAAACATTGTTAATTTAATCTTGGTTTCTTCAGTGATAATTAGTCAAATTTTAGTTTTTTTTATATTGAAATATTCATGTATATGAAAAATGAAATAATATCAAGCTAAATGAGGTCTGGAGAAATGATAAATGGAGACAAATAATTTCAACTGCTTTAGAAGAAATAATTAGGTCTGGAGGGTAATATCATGTATTAATAAATTTAAGAAAAATACTTGGGTCTAAGAATTCTTAAATAAGGTATTGATTTTGGGTTTTAAAAATAAAATACTGTGATATGTATAAGAAGTTTTACAAAAAATATTGATCAAGTTTCTTAATAAAGACTAATTATTACGGATGGAGGTCATAATTAAAAAAAACACATTGTTAACAGAGATATTTGGGTGACTTTCTTCTAGAGGGGAGGTTAGTAAAATATCAAATAAAAAGTATTTATTGTAGAATATTTAATATATGAGTTTAGTATATTTACCATGTGAGTCTAAAAAAAATTATATTATCAATAATTTATAAAAATTTAATATGAATTTTATAAAAATTATTTTAAAAATCAATAAATTTATCATATGTAATAATTTGTAATAACATGATTTATTTAAAAAAAAAACTAAATAATCTTTCATTTGTGTTATTGCTAAAGTCCTATTCTTGACAACTTGACAGTATTATTGTGGACCAATCATTTAGAGAATTAGTCGCTCAACTAACATTAAAACTTTTTATACTAGTGGAGTATTTATATTTTATGGGGATACTTCATATGTATCGGAAAAATTACAGTTAACCAGGATTTGGTTAATTTATTCTTAACATTTTTCGTCATTATTATATCTTTACGTCATTATCTATTTTGGTGACCCAAATTAATTTTGATTGATCCCTGGCCTCGTTGTTTTCTGGCCTTTAGTTTTGATCTTTATCCATTTGTAGTGGGCCACGATATATGGGATGGGCTTACAGCTTACTTCATTTTGGGCAATGTTAAACGCATCCCCATTTCGCTAAGCCCACTCCCCGCCTTTAAAAAAAATCCTAAAATTACTTTACTATTCCTAATTCCTGTGGCTCTAACACATCCATGATTTATCATAATGTTGTGTTTAATTTAGATGATGAAAATAATAAAAAAAATAGTTAAATTAAAGTGTAAAAAATGTAAGACTTACATAAAATTCACATTATTTATCTTTGATTTTTTTTATTCTCTATCCTCTCAACTAAACACAGTATAAATGTTGAAAAGTGAAATAATGTCACGGACGATGAAGGCATGAAGCTGATAGCTGCTCTAAAGCAGGGGAAAAAAAGATGAGGTGCTTGATCGTGAAAAGTGATTGATAGCCGCAATCTATAGCTAATAAGGATTGATATTGCCTCAAAAATCAAAATATTGTGATCGGAACTTAGATATCGTATCCATGACATGATTGGGTAACGCAGAAGTTTCTTAAAAAGAAAAGGTGAAGATTCATGCGACTACGAATTTTTTAGTGCGAGTTCGCATTCTCCAAAACAACGGAGTATATCGTTATGTTTCATTGGGGAATTAATTCATTTATAAATTTATTTAATAAAAATACAAGGGTAAATTATAAAATTAGTCATATAATTAAATTGTACAATAATTTAATAGTACGCTCTTTTTATCTCCTGAGGTCTTTTTTTTTGTCTCACGTTTATTTTTCTTCTCTCTCTTATTCACATGAATTTATATATATATATATATATATATTGTATGAATATTTTTTTAATCTATCATGCATATATTGATGAATTATACGCTATATAATTACGTAATGTAATTGGTGGGAAAAGACACAAATTACTGTAATTTTGAACTTTCCATGACACCATTCAAAATCAAGAGAACATCAATTCCTTACTTATAATCCAAACATGGATTTCCTGATTGGATGCATGGGAGAGTTGGTCGTACAATTATAGCACCAAAAAAGGAGGGAAAAACAAGAACTAAAATAACATTTTTGATTTATACGCTGAATTAAAACTATTTGGGTTTTTCCTGATTGAAAAGATGCTTTTCTATTGAACTAGTTTGAAATCCAAAATGTTAGCGGTAATAAATTGAGTGGGGGCGAATGTGTGATTCTCATACCCGTGCCGTGAGTTAAAACTTAAAAATGTCTACCTTGTAAAACGTTAACCCAAAATCCAAAAGTGTAGCCCCTCAGCCTCGTTATGGAAAATTTTGTCTAGTACTTGAGTACTATTAATGATCTGTGTTTGTTCCTTTATTATAAGGATCTTCAGAAAATTTTAATCATTTGAGCAGCTCATGAAAAAGTTAAGCCAGGTTGTATCATCATTTTTTTACCTGCTGGCAAAGGTATTAATGATGCATGACTTTGCTTGTCCTAAAAGGACAATTCGTAGAATGCGTTAACATGGCTAAAGCAAGTGTTCAGACATAGGTCGTAGTGGGAAAACAAAGCACAAGATCATTGAACACAATACCTTTTTCTAGTTAACTATACCTATCCCACAAATTAAATACGAATAAGTTACCTGTCATAAGTTTAATTAACTGACAACTAAACAACGGTCTAATTACTATACTAAAGAAAACACTCAAATTAACCAAACTGCATTTCCATCCATCTTCATTTTGTGTGAATATTGTGATTAAGGAGAGAATATTTTTAAACTAAAATATCTTCGTCGCTTTGGAGATATATAATAATAATAATAGAGAAAGAACCTTTGTTTAATTATATCTAGACAAAAATCATATTCAAAAAAACAACAGAAAAATGAATATACCATATAGCTTCTTCAACAACTAATATATCTTGAATTTAACATAGTTTATGGCTCAATTTGTGGACAAGACATACAAATTAATTAACGCGTGTGTGGCAGCAGAAACTGAAGAGCGTTCACCTGCATTTGCAAACAGCTTATGTAACTCTCAAGCTCTGAAACCATTTGTTCATCATCACACATCTCTTCTCCTCCAGGTATCATCCTTCTCAGCCTCTTCCACTGGTTGTTGATGTCCTCATCTTCCTTATCATCTTCTCTGGCTAAATCCCTTTTCATTTCTGACATGTCCTTGCACTTAGACCTTGAGCTAGGGTTTGAAGAGAAATATTCCATTGGGACAACTTCATTTTTGTCATAAACATTATTCTTCGATGAAGCTTCACCAGCCTTATTTTCAAGAAACCTAGTGCTTTTAGCAGCATTGACATGAACGTCATCGCTTTGAAGCTTGACTTTGAGGCCGTTACTCCATGCAAAACCTTGGGCTGACAACACCATTGCCATGTCCACTTCATACTTGACAGCATTGTTAATATTATCATCACAATGGCTGCTGCTATCTTCTTCTATAGAACTCTTTTCCTTTATCTTCACCAACGCTGGAACCAAATGGTTCAAATAATTCCTAGTAAATATAGATTGCACTATTTGGTTTGGTTCCACAGAGTATACACGTCTGCGTTTAGCTACTTGCCCTCCCATTATATTTAATCAAGGAATGAAGTTGGACAAAAATGCTGCCACCCAGAGAAAGAGAAACGAGTGTAGTGAAATCAGAATTGAAAGACGTTTTTGTTCTTTAAAGAAAAAGAAGAAAAGAATGTAACTAGCAAAAGGGATTAGAGAGGAGAGGATCGACGAAGAAAGATGGTTGGTGTTAGTGGAAGAAGTTGAAGGACAAAGGGGGCAAAGACAAAGAAAAGTAATAATAATAGGGCATATGGTGAAAGTAAACGAGAGATAATACAAAAGAAAGCTTTCTTGTCATCGGCTATATATGCTAGCTAGAGCTGAATGAAGGTAAAATGAACAATTGAAACAAGTTGATGAAGCTTGCTATTGGCTCAGTAACTGAAGGCAACAAAATAATTGGAGTGATATTAAGGAAATTGAATTATGATTACTAGAGGAAGCAAGAACGAAGGGAGAAGCAAGTTAGCTAGCAAAAAATGGAGTGAAGGATTTGTGTGTAAAATGTTGGGAGTGGTCTACTTATTTAGAATGGCACATGGACTCACATGGTTCTTGCTTTCCACATAACAGAACGGAGTCTCTCATCCCATCCCATGTGCACTAGAAAACAAAGACACCAAAACCCCACTATAAATGCCGTCACATGACTCCACCTCTTTAACTGGTACTTTTTCCCTTTGCTCCTCCAGGTCAGGGTCTCCCCTACTTACAAAATCCCTTTTTCCCCTCATTTCAAATCAACCAACTCATCCTACTCCTACTACTACTATTATGCAAGCACTTCAACTAAGAATCAATTGTTCTCTTCTCTTCTCATAATAATAATAATCAATTTTCACTGTATCAATTGGTTAAATAGGATGAGTGAGATATTATAAATCTTTTGATATTTGTCTTTTATTTTTTAGTATAAAAAAAATCACTGTACACTATTATTCATGTATATATACAAATTTTAGCACAACATTTTATTTTATTCAGTTTTAATCTTAATTGTATCGTGATAATATAACATTATAGAATAGTTCCTTGTATGTAATGATAATATTATAAAGCACAATGATAAAACTTGGTGTCTCATGTAAATAATAAAGCCAAAATTAATGTTGTGTCATTAGAAAAAGCGAAAACAAAAAGGTTCGACAAGAAGCTTGATATCTTGATAAAATCCCTGACCTTCTTGCTTATATACTAATATATATAATCACAAGAATATCCTATACCCCATTTAAATTAATATATATTATTTATTCCTAAGAGGAAAGTAAAACGATAAAAAAAACAGAACAAAACTATATACTATCAAAGATGAAGAGGAAAGCTAATTCGGAATTTTTCCTTTATGCTTTCAGAGGATCCTATTCTAGATAGATTCCAAATCTAAAGTAAAACTAAATGCCAACCACCCTTTGAAGTTTGTGGGACAAGTGTGCATGTGAAGAGTCTCAGAAACTCATCAGATTATTAGTGTAAGGTACGCTTTCGATTCTCGTAGTTAATAATTGTTTACTACTTACTGGTAATATATATTAGACAAATATTAATCAATATTTTTAAAATATTAATTAAGGAATTAAGAAGAAGAAAAAATTATTAAAATGTATAAAAGTGTGATGTTTATGATTTTATTTATATTTCTTTATGATCTCCATAATAATTTTTTTAATTTTTTTTAAATCAATACTCTTATGAAACTTTCTAATACCTTGTATGTTATATCCTACACCTGAGGCAGAAACAGTGAGGGTATGGATGACATAACGGAGTGTGTGTTTTGTTTGTTGGGGGTAGGGCCAATTGGCATGCCAAAGTTCAAAAGCAAGCATGCAATTAGCCGTGCTAGGAAAGAAATTATAAGGCACTAACATTAATTGAATGTTGGATTGGAGTAGTAGTACTAGACAGTCTAGCTATACTAAAGATTGCATTGACGAGTCATACACAATTAACTGGTTCGTGAAATTGTCAGATTGGTCTTCGTGAATTGTGAGGAATAGGATGGAGAAATAGCAACGTGCTACTCATTCAACTGTGCCTTCTAATCAAATTATTTATTATCATAAATTTGGATGAAGCTTGATACATTTTCTCTTGAGGAAACCTTTTATTTTCTACATGATATCTTGAGTGTTTTTTTTTACTTATATAGTATTTTATTAAAATGTGTACTTGAATCCAATTTTTACTTTACAAAAGTTAAAAATCAAATCATCTCTGGTAAATACTAAAAGAAAAAAACTTCATCCTATATTAATTAAGATGTGTTAGTTGTTGTAAATTTTTTTATATCTATTTTTAATTTTCACAAATAAAAAAAAAACTTGAATGATGTGGAGGATACGTTGGGTCTAAAAAAAATGTTTAAACATTTCTCCACTACGTAGTTATGTAAATGTAATATAATGAATTAATCCGGCTATAAATATTAGTGATATAAATAAAAAGATTTAGAAGATATGGTTAGATTTTGAAGGACACCACACGGGGCGTTATGTTCTTTAGCCTAGCTAATTCTAGGTGTTATAGACGTATAGTTGAACAGTAGAATCACGTGCAAACCATACAGCATATTTCTACCTCATGTCCTCAGCACAAACCCATATCATGCATTGCTGCCTAAATCACCCTCCAAACGATAGGCACCAATTCATCCACGGCCTCCAATTCTGGATCACAAAGTTGCCTGTACGGACTCCCCCTTTCTGTTTTGTTTAGTATGTGGATATTTTAACTTTAGAATTAAGAGATTAATTTCTTGAAGTAGGAATATTTATTTAAAGAACTATTTACTTTCAATAAATATTATTATTTTATACACACAAATTTAAAAATCAAATCTCTCACTACGTATCTAAAGGATTTGATTATCTACTAATAATACTATACTATGTTATATATGTTGCTATTTTGGCGGGGGAGATTGAAAATGACATGGCAAATGGTTTGCAACAAGACCATAAATAGGTAAAATAATATTTGGTCTGGTCAGTTTTGATTTGGCAATGACTTCATTCACATGAAGATGGTTCAAGTGGCAATATCCGCATGTGCGCGTCCTTAAATATATCTCAGATTTAACAATTGGCATGGCTCCACCTAGTTAGCTAGTTAACAACTTTGATGTGTGAGGACGACTTGTGATGTGGGATAATTGGCGTTACATTGACGCCCCACACAATGGTACCAGACCAGTAACATGGGGTACGTTCATCATTTCTTGATTATGCCTTTTATCAAGGGGAGCGTCGACGTTTTGACTGAAGGAATCTTAAGTTTCTCAGTATACTATAAAATACATTTGTAACATTCTAAAAAAGTTATGACACACAAAAATATGATTCTTAATAATTAAAAAGATCTTGTATTCTAAGTCTTTGTTTGGAACAACGATCAGCAAATGCATGACTATGGAAGGGGGCAACTGAGTCTCACTCTCACTCGCAAGACTATGAATTGGCCACGTATTCACCACGTGGATTATGTTATTTTTTTATTTTATTTTCACAAATTACCGCACCAACCAGTTGTGACATACAGATCTGAAACTCTTTTTTTAATCGAATGGTTAAAATTTTCGCACTGCGAAAAAACTTTCACTTTCGCAAGGTAGAACACGTCTTATTCGGAGTAGATATAACCATTAATATATAGAAGCGGCAAGGCCATGCAGACGAATAAGATTTTGCAAATGAAGTTTCCAAGCCTGGTGTGGAAGTTGGACAGAAAATACGTAATGAGAAAACATTGATGCAGCAAATAGAAGACATATATAGTATACTTGGCTAAACCAAACACAAATACCAAAATAGCCGCAATGCGCCTCATCACATTGACAAGTCAATTGGACAAACAGGTCAAGCTTATCCTTTTCGCTTCACATAATGCATATCACATTATGCATGTCAACACCAAGCAAAATTGTTCATCAATAGTTTCACATGGAGAGATTGATGTAGTACACAGAAAAACTCAACCAAAAGTTGAATCATATTTTTTCTGTGATTGCAATTTGATTTATTCAGTTCAACAACTGAGTGGGGTCACATTTATTTTCGTGGGAATTGGCTGGTTTCTAAGTGGTTAATTAAACCTTGCCAACATTTAGTTTGACTTTGTTAGCATAATGATGTTTGAAGAAGATTTCAATGGTCTTAATAGTGTGCTCCGGGAACTTGAATGTTCAAACATTCACACGGAAAAGTAAAGATAATTAGTTAATTCCCAACAAATAAAAATAAACAATCTTAAATTATGACCTCTAATTACTTTCTTTTATTTTTTAAATAACCCGAGGGGATTGACTGAAAAAAATGCATAGATTTTACATTACATTTATACGAGTATGCTTTTTGTACAAACATGTTTTGGCAAGCGCAATGTAAATTGCATAAACTTGTTGCACACAAATATTGACAGATGTGGTTAAAAAGTACATGGGGCAATTGAAACTTTTTGGGCTTTTCCTTATTAAGTTAACGAATAGTTTTTTAGGTTTTTTTTATAATTAAAAAAAAAGGAAAAGGAAAATCCTAAAGTGACCTTTGTCCTATTGTCACTTGTAAAGAGGGAGGTATAGGTGCATTTTTTTCCTAAGGAAAAGTTGTGTTTCTTTTGTTCGTGTGTGTATTGGCATTATAATTGTTTTAAGAAAAGAAAAACTTTCCTAAATGTAAGATTGTTTTGGATATTCGTTTGCTTTCTGTTTTTTTTTTTTTTATATGAAACTTTTAGAGTTTTTATTTTGACGTTGTGGCCTTTCTATTTGAACGGTTTGATTTTTGTTTCTTCATTTTTTTATATAATTGTCACTATTATATCCTTTGTGTGTATTCATCGTTAATTGTTGTTTTTGTTGATTTCCACTTTTTGACACTAAGAGTATATTTGGATGAAATATTTTAAAATTTCAAAGAAATTTAAAATTCAGGAAAATTAAAATGCATTAATTAAAATTCTTTTATTTTCAAAATTCTGTGTTTTGATAAATAAATTAAATTTCTTCATTTTCAAAATTTTGTGTTTTGATAAAGAAATTGAATTTCTTCATTTTTAAAATTTTGAACATCATGCACAGATGTAGGTGTCGTGGGAGTAGCAGAGGTCGGAGTACTCACCGTTGATGGAGACGAAGCAAAGAGTGGTGCAATTAGAACTTTTATAAAAGAATATAATTTTAATTTCTCATCTTTTAGAAGTAAATTCAAATTTCACATTTTTAGTTGTTTAAAATTCTGTTTTAAAATTTCAAAAATTTAAATTCTTTGTATAAATATATCCAAACAATGAATTTTAAATTAAAGAATTTTAAATTTCCTGATAAATTATTTTCCCCAATTAAAATTCTCTATCCGAACACATTCTAAGAGTAATTTGTAATGTTCTTATTGATTAGAGATACTTTGTTGTACTAATTATTTTGGTGAATGTTTTTCTAAATTAATTGGCACAATTGAATATGTGAGACTAAAATTGCAACATTATAATACTTGAAAGAATAAAAGTACAATTAAGCCTCACAGTAATTGGAGAGGGAAAAAAGAATTTTTAATCCAATGAATTTTCAAATAAAATCCTAATGTTATTAAATAATACAGTAATTGATAATATTCATACTAGTATAATTTAATGTTTTAAGCGAAATCACAACGCTCGAATCTTGAGAAAGGGCAATATGACAATATTATATTAATTAGGTCAATCAGCCTTCCCTCCCAACTAAGATTTTGAGTTTAAAATTATAATCATCTAAATTATATAAAATAATTCAATAATTGGATTTAAAATGCCTTAGTTTTAGAAATAGTTATCCATCCGTCCCCCAACAACTTTGAAGTATAGCCTACCTGGAAGGCTTGTCTGTTTATTGTTTAATTGTACAAGTAGCCCAATCAGTAGGTCATTCTATGTTTAATGAGAACTAGTCGGTAATCCGTGTGTTCGCATGGGATATAGCGATTTGTTGCACTGTGCTTCAAATTGGAAAACTATTCTTATAATAAGTAAACATATAAATATTTTAAAATGAAGAAAAAGATGAATTTATAATAGGAATAATAAATTATGTTTGTTATGTGTAATATAAATATATGATAATTATAAGTAAATTCACGAATAAATTATTTTCTCTCTATTTTGTCCTGCGTCTTTTCTCCACTCTGAACCTTCATCTTCTACTCAATCATCAACTGTGTTACTTTTGTTCACTTCTATTTGTGTCAATGCTCAGTTTTATAGATCTTCTGGATCAAATTTCACAATTAAACATTTCATTGATCATTTACCCGTTCACGTAAATTTCTACGATAAATATCAATTTCCATTTACTAATTTTTTTTAAAGAAATATAATTGAACTATTGATTATAAATAGGAGTAATATTAACAAAAGATCAACAACAATAACTAAAGATTGTATGTAAAAAATTCGTACTCTATAGGATAATAAAAAATCGATGAAATCAACTGGAAAGTTCCCATATGAAAAGTAATCTCAAAAGTGTCATAAATTTAAAAGTAAAATGAGAAATAAGGAAACATACCCAAAAATGTCATTTTGATATTTGATCAAATACATAATTTGCAATCAATAAATCAGTCTAGAAAAAATCAAATAAATATTTAAAAAATTCTTCAATTCCCATCTATTTTTATAAAGACCCGTTTAGTATCTTTTTCCACAAAATACTTTAACCCATAGGCCATACCAAATAAACATTTTTAACAAATTCAGTTCATATTCACAACATTAGAGAAATTTTGATGAAGGAGAAAAAATAAAGAAAGTAATTAGGCCAAACCAAAATCAACAAAGAAAATAAAAACTAAGAAAATTGTTCACCTTTGTTGCTACAAATCACTATAAATCATGAAAAAATTATGAAGAAGTTGTAGTCAAAGTGGCTGGCAAAGACATCTTCAGCGAGGGTTGCGATGTTGAACGGTTAATGAAGAAGTAAAAAGATATTTTACTGGTTTATTTTTAGTAGAGAGAAAATAAATTGAGTGAATAAGAAGGTAAGAGAAGACAGAAAAAATGGTGAGAAGACAGAAAACATCAGAAAAGAACAACGTTCCAAAGTTGATAAAAGAGAAAAGATGATAAGGAAGATATTTGAACACACATAACTCTTAAAAAGGTAGTTAAGACAACATATCATCTAGACTGGAAAGATATTTAAAAAACTGCAAGATCTATCATAGTTTATTAATGACAAAATGGATGTGTAGTAAAAATAAGAGAAATAAAGAAGTGAAGTTCAATAATAATTTTTTTTTTCTTTTTGTGATAATATACATCTGTTGAAATCAGATCATAAGCAATTGATTCACTTAAAGTTTCATCTTTTGTTATGCCTGTGCAAACCTGCTAATATTTAGACTCAACCAATTGAAGTAAGAACCAACAACATTGAGAAATATGAAGGGCCAAAGGAGAAAATTGTGGAAATCATAACATAAAATGAAAGGAGACCACTGCACTCTAGACAGTTGTCAAGTAAATTAATAAGAGAAAGAAAGAAGTGAAGTTCAATAATAATTTTTTTCTTCTTGTGATAATACACCTTTGTAGGCCTTAAATTAGACTCAATCAATCGAGATGAGAACTAACAATATTGAGAAATATGAAGGACCCAAATTAGGAGATTGTGAAAATCATAACATAAAATGAAAGGAGACTATTGCACTATAGACAGTTGTCAAGTAAATTAATAAGAGAAAGAAAGAAGTGAAGTTCAATAATAATTTTTTTTCTTCTTGTGATAATACACTTCTGTAGGCCTTAAATTAAACTCAATCAATTGAGATGAGAACCAACAATATTAAGAAATATAAAGGACCAAAATTAGAAGATTGTGAAAATCATAACATAAAATAAAAGAAAATCATTACACTTAGTAAGTTTCTAGACAGTTGTCAAGTAAATAAGAGAGGAATTACTATAATATTGAGATTTTGTATTTTTGTAACTGGCTAGTATGGTGCCCTGCGTACACAAGTAATACCACTGCTTATGCGTTAAAGAGATAACGTGTGAGAGGGACGAAAGAAATGATATAATGAGTATTTAAGATTTAAAAGAAAATATTAATTTACTTATAAAAAGGGGGTGTAATTTGCAAGTTTTAATTTAAAATATTAGAGTGCATTTATCAAAAAAGAGGTGCAATTAGTAATTATTAATTTTGAAATATTGGATTGCATTTATTAAAAAGGGAGTACAATTAGCAACGTTTACTTTTCAGAACCGACCAAAAAAGCTTAGATGTCCAATTTACCATTTTAACCCTATTTTTTACCAAATGTCAACAATATAAGCTGTCCAATATGTAATTTTGCTAGCAGTGGTATATTAGATTTGATTCGGAATTTGTTGGCGAAGAAGGAAAACGATACTAAACTTTTTGAACACACGGTGTGGTAAATTCATTGTATAACTTCCACAAACAACTGCTAAGCACATCCTATTTTCTATTAGAAAATACTATTTAATATACTTCATGGTGACTTTTTATGTACCACCAACATGATTTTTAATAATAATAAAATATTATTAATTCTTTACTATTTTTTTTTATGATGATGAGTGTCTCCTACAAATTAGACTGAAACCAAATTCATGGTTTTAAATTTTGCATGATGCTGGAAAAGAAACTAACACTAACTAACACTACTTTGGCCCTATCATGGAAGCAAAAGGAAGGCATAGACATCCATTTAGCCAGAACCGAAAATACATGGAGAACAAATTGGTAAAGCCTATATATGAAAGGGAAAGACATCCTAGTCTCTTTTTGTTTCAGGCATGCCACTGAATTTGGTAACTTTTGCTATCTACAATTTCCAGTGTTTTCTCACACCGTGTAGTGCTGCTGGATTGTATCAATGTCCAAACCTTTCAGCTTCACCACAGACTCAACATGTCCCTTCAGTGTGTGAAGCTCACGAAGCCTGAAAGCATAGGTGCAATAGAAAGAAATTCCGTGCATTAGTAATAAAGACACATATAGTATAGAATAAATAAATATTTCAAGAGACTAATTTCTATGCACTGTCAATATAATTTTTTTGGTATTATCAATAAGAAATCATGAAGGTATAACTTTTAAAATAATATTATAAAAATCAACTAGCTTACCATACATATCAATTTGTGATTAGATAATAGTTTAAAAGTCTTTTTTTTTTATGTTGCATAGACTATTTACTCATTATTTCTACAGTAATGATTTCATGAGTCCAAGGTCTCAAGGGTGTGGTTGCTTACCTTGCAACTTCAGCTCTTCTCTTGGCCTGCTCAGCAATCTCAGAAAGTTCTCTATAACTGTTCTTCTCATTGAAAATGCCAGAAGTTTCTGGTGGTTGAAGTCCATGCAGGGTTCTCTGAGCATGAGCCCATTGAGCTTCCCTCTCCTCCTTACCGTAGTCTTTCTTGGTGGTGAAGGCAGTCTGTGGCACATTTTGAATCAGTCAACTCAAATCAATGTCATGAAAACTTTCACCATTAGAGAGAGAAAGCCAATAAACAAATACATACCTTGTTTTCTAGCATGTTTACCCAAGCCTTGCCACTCAATACATAACGGGTGGCAAACTTCATGACATCAAGTGGAATATAGAAGACAACACTGTAGAGCCAGATGACTCCTGCCCAACCCCAACCAATTCCTTTCACCTTTGCAAAGCCCCAGTCGGCATATACTGCTATGATTGTAGCAATCTGCAACAAGACAGACCATATTGTCAAAATATTATTCCACCCTTCTCTGGTTTTGGTTGCACGCCTACAAACAATTCAGGGAGATTAAATGGAGCATCATGCTTACCAGCTGAGCAATAACGAAAGCGCAAACCAACAGCATTCCAGGGCGTTCAATAAAGGACCAGCTTCGAGAACGGGTTACAAATATCAAAGCCTGGCTGACTATACTGACTTGTAAATACAAAGCAGATATCATCTCATCATGAGTCAAGTGTCTAACTCCAAATTTGTCCTGCAAAAATAATCAAAGTGGTATTATTTATTTGACACAATAAGGACTTGAATATATGCCTGTTGAAGATTTCTTACAGGGAAGAAATCGGTTTCTTTCATTGCCCAGAAGAATATGACAGTCATCAGCGCCAAGTAACTTCCAAGTACAATCCCAGTAGCAAATATTTCTTGCAGTTTCCAGCTATCAGGCAATGGAGATGGCTTCACCCTGTCCTTTGAAATTGTCATGATTGTTCCTAATAGTATGACAATTATTGTGTCAGAATTTCATTGGCATGACGAGAACTTGAGTGTAATTCAGAGGAATATCTATTAAAAGCCCAAGAGCCTTACCATCATTCAGAATGGCAATGATCAAAACCATGAAAGGAGAGAAGTCAAATTTCCAGATTAGTGCTATGAACATGAAGCCAAACTGCATTCAGAAAAGGATAGAAGCCAAACTGATGAGTATTCACTCATTTCTTATCATGATGAATTACATATAATCATAACATACTTTTCCACTTACCACTATACGGATGGTAATAGATACTGCATATATCTGAAATACAAAGAAAACAAAGTGAACAACGTCAATTTAGAAAAGGCTAAAACAAAAGAAATGAGGTTTATGAAGGAAGAAGACAGCAACCAACCGTGTAGTTTTTCATTCTCTGGAAAATAGCCCTGCTAGTTAAGACTGCACTAATAATAACACTCAAACCAGGTTCTGTCAAGACAATATCAGAAGCACTTCTTGCAGCATCAGTTGCATCAGCAACAGCAATTCCAATATCAGCCTTCTTCAAAGCCGGAGCGTCGTTGACACCATCTCCAGTCATTCCACAGATGTGCTTCCTCTCTTGCAACTTCTTTACAATTTCATATTTGTGTTCTGAAGGTATAAATAGGAAATAATGAGGACAGAAGAATACCATTTAGGTGAAGGAAAGAAAGTGAAAGAAAGAATAATCATCGCTGTGAACTGGTAGATTGTGAACCTGGAAATACTCCAGCAAAACCATCTGCCTTCTCAATCAGCTCTTCTACTGGAAGTGCAGCAATACTTGCATCTTTGTCTTGACCAAGCAAGGAAGCAGATGGATACATATTAGTTCCCATCCCCAGTCTTCGGCCGGTCTCCTTAGCTATGGCAAGTTGATCGCCTGGAGTAGAATAGAATTCAGGATATTAAGCTGAGCAATGCTTGACAATAAATACTATTTCATTGAAGAGACTCTTTGAAAAACAAAAACTGAGGAAATGAGTTAAATTACTTACCAGTAATCATCTTGACATTTACACCAAGATGGAGAGCTCTACGAATAGTTTCGGCACTGTCATGTCTAGGGGGGTCGAACAGTGACAACAAACCAACAAACTGCCATGGAGCACCAGCGCTTTCTTTTGTTTTCTCAGGAACTTCCTGCAGAAGTAGCGCAGAAAGACCAAGGGAGCATAGTTAATGGAAATGCAAAGTTTCAAAACACAAACTTCAAACATGAAGATGCTGTAAAAACCTGTCTAGCAACAGCAAGAGAACGAAGTCCTCTCTCTGCAAACTTGTCAATTATAGCATGGACCTTCCTCTTTGCATCATCCCTGAGGTTACACAAGTTCATGATCTGTTCACACAATAAACCACATTAGCATCAAAGTAGGCAGAAATCTAAGTTTCTGTACAAACTGAGCCATGAGGTTACCTGCTCGGGAGCACCTTTGCTTGCCCGGTGCCAATTTCCATCAGCATCAATGTAAGTCAAAGCAGTTCTCTTGTCAACAGGATTAAATGGTAAGAAGTGCACCTCTCTTACCCCAGCCCTTGCCTACACAAAGCATAAATTTGTTCAACACAAATAGTCACATCAACATTTTTTAACAATTAACTGAAGTATAGAAACTGATGCAATTGAAGACAAGTTAATACCTCTTTTGGATCGGCAAGCATTCCAACAATGGCAGCATCTATTGCATCCTGGTTTTCAGTCCTGGAAGCCCTTGCAGCAAGAAGGATCACATGATCCTTTTCCACACCCTTTGTGAAGACCTCAATCAAATTCTTGTCAACACTCAGCTTGTTAAGTGTGAGTGTACCTGTCTTGTCACTGCAAAGGACATCCATACCAGCCATTTCTTCAATGGCAGTCATTCTCTTGGTGATAGCACCCTGCTGAGAGAGCCTATGAGAACCAATGGCCATTGTCACCGACAACACAGTGGGCATAGCAATGGGAATTCCTCCAATCAAAAGGACCAAAAGGTTGTCAATTCCATCTCTGTACTTACGGTGCTGAATTGGGTACATGACTATGATCTCAGCCAACATACCAACTGCAATGGAACAAATACAGAAGTTTCCAATTGCTGTAAGCACTTTCTGGAAATGTCCTACTTGATTGGTACTATCCACCAGGTGAGCTGCTTTCCCGAAAAATGTGTGGACACCAGTTGCAATGACAACAGCTTCAATTTCACCTTGTTTGCAAGTTGAGCCAGAGAAAACTTCTTCTCCAGGACCCCTGGTTACAGGAAGTGACTCTCCTGTCAAAGCGGATTGATCAACCTTCAAAGGATCACCCTCAAGAAGACGAGCATCAGCAGGAATGATATCTCCTAGTTTGATGCTTATGATGTCTCCAGGAACTAGAATAGCCGCTTCTTCCTCAGTCCATTTACCATCTCTAAGAACCTGCAATAATGATAATTGAGTCAGTCATTAAAACATGCTTAAACTTGTTGCCCCTAATTGCAAAAACAGTTCAAAATAGTATATAACATTACAGTTCATAACCATTTTTAATTTTGTTTTTCAACAAATGAAATGTAAGAACTCTAGTTAAACTTCAATTTATTACCTTTGTCTTGGGAGCAAGACCAGCCATAAGAGCAGCAGCTGCATTACCAGCATTATTTTCTTCAATGAAACTGATGGTGGAGTTGATCACCAACAAGCAAACAATACCCACAAAATCTTGCCAATCTGGGGGCTTCCCATCCCCATTTGCAAGAGCAATTGCCATAACAGCTGCAGCTTCCATGACCCATGACAGAGGATTCCACATGAACCCAAGAAACTTGAGAAATTTGCTTTCCTATATCATTAAAACTGGTACCAATCAGCATTTGCATTTTCATGATTGTATCATAGTCATAGAGATATATTAGCCAATGTATCATAATGGAAGGAAAGGAACCTTTTTCTCCTCTAGCTTGTTGGGCCCAAATATTTGAAGCCGATTGGCTCCTTCGTCCGAAGACAATCCTTCTCTGGTACATTTCAATTGCTGGAACACTTCCTCAATAGGAATACGTTCCTGTGAATTAACAAATTGATATTAGAAAAATGGATCCTTAGCACATTCCCCACCACAAGAAGTAATCCTGCAAATTGAGTCACTTCTCAAGTACTACTACCATTTAGCAGTTTCTAGTTTTTGCCTTTCAAAGATTTATGAATGCAATTATTTCATCTTATTTTATTCATTAATGTTTTTGACTTTCAAAGAGCTTTTAAGTTCTTTTATTTATGTGCACATATTGCTACCCTTGGTACTTTGGTACATTGATGAGATTGAATTGAAAACTTTGAGAATTGAGAGCACTTAGCGTCATAAGAATCACGTTTCTTGGGGTTGAGACGTGGAGTTGCGTTTCAAACTTCTACTTCTACTACACCAAATTACCAAATTATAATAATAAGACCGGTAGAAAGTGATGGTAAAGCCAAAGACTCAAAAAGGTTAGAATGGAGGACTACTTAGGTAATATTTAAAAACTAGATTTATTGGTAATGTGAAATCTATTAGACGATCTTCCATAGCAATTTAAGTTAAATTGTTTCCAAAAAAAAATTATTAACGGGTATCCACTTCCTAAAATTATTCATAGAAACAGAATCAAACAAATTCATTTTGATTTTTGAGTGTCAAAAGTGGAAACAAATTTATTTTTTAATTTCAATAATAGCTTTCTATAGTTGAAGCGGAGAACAGAGAATTAGAAAAATGTGAGCCAAATGGGGCACAACACATTAGTGGCGCACGTTCAACGGAGTCCAGCATCACAAAAGCGTTGACTGACACCACCCAAGAAAGAAAGTTCCTATATAATTTTAATTTAATATTAAAAATTTCAATAAATTTACACTTTTATATTTTTTTACTTAATTATGTTGTTATTATGTGTTAAATAAATATTATTTTTTATTATTATAAATAATTTATTACAAAAAATATAAATTTTATTTTTAAGAAACTCTAACTATTATATAAATTTATTTTAATAAAAAAGAAACAGTAAAAAATAATTTTTTTAATTAAGAAACCCTTAAAAAAAAACTTCCATCAGACATCCTCTGAGTATCGTTAAATCATAAATGTGAAAGTTACTACGAATACGGTTAATCAGATGGGGCAGAACGCACAGAAAATGAAAAATAAAAAAATAAAAAAGTACCACGGAAAAGTACTTAAAATTCCCTCCGACCAAACACAGCGCAGAAAGAGACAGATAGGCTCATAGGCATAGAAAATAATATGTACACACTCTCGACAAATAAGAAATACAAATACACTTAAGCAAGTTGAGCAATGGATCTCATCTCGACAAATAAGTTATGATCAAAAAGATATTTAATTTAGTTTTTAATTTTTTATTAATTAAAAATTTATTTAATTATTTAGTAAATAAATTTTTTTAATAACTTTTTAATCATTTATAGTTTATAACTTTTTATATTTTATATTTTTATTTTAAATATATTTATTCAATTTTTTATCATCTTTTTTTAAATAACTCAATCTGTTATTTACATTTTTTAGTTATTTCAACTGTAATAACACTTATAATTTAATAAATTTATTTTTCAAATTTTAATTATTAATTAATTTTTCAACTCTTTATTAATTTTTTAACTTTCAGCTAAAAATTTCACGGTATTCATTCTCTGAAATATTTCTTATTAAATTAGCCTGTAAATATTTCAAAATGTCATTATATCCTTTATTCAAAAATGCTAACACAATCCTTCAAAAAAATTACTGACATAAGATTCACAGATAAAGTTTTTCAAAATATTATTTTGAAAGACTAACAAAACAAAACACAAGATATAGCTTTGAAGCAAAGCAAGTAATCCTTTGCTGAATAAATTTATCCGTAATTCACGTTTTTTGATAGCAGAAAAAGTGGAAAATATTTTTTAATATAAAAAAAAAAAACTATAATTGCGGGTTGCTTTTGGAATCATATCATGTCCCTTTCGGAGCATGTTGCCTCACCTAAACTCAGAGCCCTCTCTATAAGTTGATTCCTTA
Source organism: Glycine latifolia (assembly GCA_013407115.1). Lineage (NCBI taxonomy): Eukaryota > Viridiplantae > Streptophyta > Magnoliopsida > Fabales > Fabaceae > Glycine > Glycine latifolia. The sequence goes on from CM023947.1 coordinate 5,633,012, forward strand.
AAAAAAATTCTCCAAAATGAAATAGTCAGGGAGAAAAAAAAATTATATACGAAAATAAGATTTTTTTTTCTTTTATTCCTCTCATTTGTTAGATCAATCTCTCTAAAAGAAATTGTCGTGTTTAATTCAACATATTTTGAAAGAAAAAACCCAAAAAACATGGTAAAAGTAAAAAGAGAAAGCGGAATTGAACCTCATATTCATAAACGTACACCACCTCAGAATGAGAGAATCAGAAAGAAAGAAAGAAGAGACTAA
>CM023947.1:5633369-5650502 GCA_013407115.1 Glycine latifolia
GGAGGAGTGTATGTTGAACATTTTGCTAGTATGATTGAGAAATCTCAAATTCTTTCAGTGTGAGAGGTGAAAGGGAAGGGGTAATCAATGAAGCGGAAACAGAAAAATCAAAACTTTATAAGATTTAGCAATAAAAAACTTGAACACAGAGCAGAAACATAAATTGTTGAGAAAACATACCAGATCAACGGTCTCATTCTTGATTTCCTCGAGGCTGATTGCCGCCTTGTCAGCTGCCATGAGCAGAAGAGGTGAAAGACGAGAGGGGGATTGTGAAGAGAGAAAATGAATCAAAGAAGGGTCATGAATGAAGATTAGGTTCTTGCAATGGAGAAAGGTGAGAGCAGAAGAGGTATTTAGGTGTGCGTGGCTTTTATAGTACCCGAAACGAAAGAGGGCATCACATATAATACTCCGATTTGATTTATGACTTCTCCTTTTCCCACACAATTATGATGTTGACCGCGCTGAGATGCGCCTTGGACTTCAAAACCCCTATACTTTGTTACTCTTTTTCTTATATATTTTTAAGGGATGTAAATATATTCACTAACCACCCCAAGATCTCTAAATAATATACTATATAAAAATTATTCCCTAACAGACTCCTTTTTTAATTAATTATCGCGAGAGTGATTTGGTTTGTTATGTTCCAATTTTTTCTCATGATATTATTGGTCTCTCTCAATCCATTAAAAAAATTCAATCTCACTTGCAATTTGCAAATACATAAGAATCACGAAAATAATTTTATAAATAAAAGAAATTAAATATTAATTATTTTGCTAAATAAATAGTTCATCAACATATGAATACAAGAAAATCTTAGCATGTGAATACAGGGAGATTTTACGTCATTATCTCAATCTTATACTTTTTTTCTTTTTTATGTTTTTATAAAATCTAAATGCTTTGTAAATTTTTAATTGATGAGCATATTAATATATTACGTGAAAGGCTAATGATTTTTAGACAAATACTAATATTATTTCTATAAAATATATTCTTTGTGTTGAAAGTATAAAAAATATTTAAGGCTTATTTTCAAAAGTTGATAAAATTTTCTAATTAATAAGATGTTATATATTGAATACTCATTCACAAATACTTTTGAGACATTCATTGCCAAAACCTTAAACATATTGTAACGTTTAGAATAAGGAAAGAAAAAATTATTTTTTCCATCTTATCATAATTGTTGTGTAATAGAAGAAAAAAAAATTCTAAAATAATTATTATTTCAACCTTTTAACATAATATTAATTACCTTTTGTTACTTATATTTTTATAATATTAATGCTAGATAATAAAATCTATAAATAAATTAATAATGATATAAAATTAATTTTGTAAAAAAAATTCATTTTTTTTCTTGATTTATGTAAAACAACATGGGATAGGATGTTAATCATTTTAAGATGGAGGAAGAATTTAAGAATAAGTTATTTAAAAGTAATATTTTTATGATGTATTCAAATACATTTTTCTTGTAAAAATATCTATAGTGGTATAAAAATAATAATAAAATCTCTTTTAGAAAATAACAAAAATTTATTTTTTAATTAAAATTAAAGTATATTAACCTAGTAATGAAAATTTTAAGTGAATATTTGAATTGATTCCTTGGAAAAAAAATATTTGATTTGGTGGTGAAATCATGGCAAACTATGGTAAATCTAGTCAAACTTAGTTTGACTCAAATTTGAAATATTTAGTTATAAAAATAAAAAATTACTTTTAATTGGCAAGGCTTTTGAGAAGCATAAAAACTCCTTTAACTAATCTATAAGTTTTTTTATATCAAAATTTAAATTTATTTAGTACATGAGTTTATTTTAATAGTTTATTTTTATAAGCTAATTAAAGTAACTTATTGTTAGTTTCAATTTGAGTTTTTTTTATAAATATTATATATTCATTAAGATCTTTTTTAAAAATTCTTCTTAAGTTTGAGTTTGTTTATCAACAAATGTTAGGGCTCGTTTCGTGTGGTTGTAAGTTTTTTATTTTAAAATGCAATTCTCAAAACAAAATGTGTTTAGCAAAAAGGGAACTAAACTTGTTTTTAAATAAGTTTCGAAACACTTTTACACTTATTTTCAAAATCAACATTTTTGTTTGAATTTGGTTTAGTTTTAAAAAAACACACATATTTTTCACATTTGACAATTGAACATTTTCTTGTCACCACCACTATCTTCACCACAATTGCTATAGTCAATATTGTTATCACCATCATCACTACTACCACCACATTGCCCTAGCATCGACATTGTCACCGTCACCACACTATCACCACTGGCTACCAACACCGCTATCATTACTGTCATTGTTATCATCACTATTATTAATGTCACCACTACAGTCACCAACATTATTACTATCACCACCACCAATACCATCTGTTACCGTCATCGCTACCACCACGATCGTCACAACCATTGATATTACCTTTATCGCCACCATCACCACTGCTACCACTACCACCATCGCCACCAACACCATTGACATCAGCATCGCTACCATCACTATTGTTGCACTATCACCACTGCCATTACAACTACCTCTAGTATCTTTAGTGTTGTTGCTACTAATACTACCACTACCACTATCATTGTTGTCACCCCGCACAAAAATACTCTTAAAATAATTTTTTTTTGTAACCAAAAGGTCTAAGCCAAGACAAAAAAACAAAAACAAAACAAACTTAACTACTGTGTAACGCGTTGGCGAGGACAACCAATAGCAGCAGCATCAGCCAAAAGTAATAAACTAATCCCGGAAGGAGGATCCTGCCAAAACATATAATGAACATTATCATCCATGTCCAAGATATGATTAGCTAACCAATCAGCGCAAGCATTTCCCTCTCTAAGAGTGTGATGCAAAGACACATCCTAATCTTTCTCCAACCATGTCTGTATCTGAGAAATCAGTTGATTCTCACGAACTGCTACACTATGATTAGTGAGCACAATGATCACGCATGATGAACACTTTCAAGAATAATGTTACGAAACCCTGCCCTCCAAGCCAGCTGAAGACCATGCAAAACACCGCACAATTCTGCTTTAAACGCTGAAAAAAACCCCAATTTGTAAGCACAGCTCCCCAGCCACTTCCCTTGCTCATCACGTATGATACTACCACATGCTGCAGACCCAGGATTCCTACGCGACGCCCCATCTGTATTGATCTTTATAAAACCTGAAGGTGGAAACTGGCAAAACACTGATATTGTACCTTTACTGACATTAGAAACTTTACTAAGAGAGTTGCTAACAATATCATGAACCTCTCTCACCAGATTACGAACAAAGCTCTCCCTGACGACAACTGGAATATTGGAGCCATCATGCAAAACTTCATTTCGCCAACCCCAGATTTTCCAACATGAAATACAATAAACTGATAACCAACTAACCCTGCGCACCTCCGATCTCCTTGTGTCAAAATTATAAGTAATCCATTGATCCATATCACCACTAAAGAAATCCAATAGATCACTGCTAGGAACAAACTTCATCCATAACTCCTTCACGCTTTGACAGTCCCTAAGAGCATGAGTTATAAACTCACTCTCATTATTACAAATAGGATAGATATCAAAACCACCACCCCACTTCGCCGTCATACATCTAGTAAGAAGTCTTTTATGGATCATATTCCACATAAACAACTTAGCTTTTTGAGGACCCTTCCATCTTCATAAAGTAGGCCACACCTTATCCAAATAACTTGAAAAATTATCATGCTCACTAAGAACATTATAAAGCGCCTTGACAGAAACAATATTATCATCCTCAAGGTACCAGATAACCCTATCAGGGCTATCCGAGTCCACTGGAGGAAGGAAGCTTCGAATAATCTTTAAAACATCACCATGGAGCACATCTCTCATCAAATCATAATTCCACTCACCCAACGAAGTTACTAGATCCTCTACTCTAGCTCCAACACCAACAGATGATTCCTCACCTGTTATATGATCCAAAAGAGTAAAGTTGTAGGAAATCCACTTATCTTGCCAAAATCGAATGTCCTTCTCATTACCAAGATCCGACATAAGTCTATGCTCCAACAAATTCTAGATCCTGCACAAGTTTTTCTAGAGTCTAGAATCCCCAATGCAAACTTCAAACAAATTGTTATTACGCCTAACAGGACCATACTTAGCCTTAAGAACTTACACCCATAACTGATCAAGCTCATAAAAAACTTTCCATGCCTTTTTAGCCAGAAAAGCGTCATTCATAATTTCCATTTTCTTCATACCCAACCCATCATTATCTTTCGGCAAAGTGATAGTCTCCCAATTGACAGCATGGAAACCTCTTTTATGGACCTTATCACCCTAAATAAAACCCCTCTACAATCTCTCTATTTCCAGACAAATGAACGAAGTGATCTTTTGGCTTTGCATCTAAAAGAAAGGGATAGATGCCAAAACTAATTGAGATAAAGTAATTCTACCAGCTTGTGAGGGACATTGCTGATGCCATGCATTTAGCTTGTGAGATAAAGTAATTATTACCATTACGCAGCCTTTTGATTTTGTTAGAGCTTCTACGAATAACAGTCCTCATATGATAGAACCTCGTATTTTTATCCCCATCCAAAATTCAGTTATGTCTTGACTTTTGGAACCAAAGCATTTCCTCTTGTTCTAGCATTTGATCCAGATTCAATTTAAGAGATCTTTCAATCTCTTACAGATGCAGACTATCGCAAATAATTCTATCAACTTGGATATTTGCTATATTTCAAAAAAGAGTAACCTTCCTACTATCAATATCACCAAAAACCTCCTTATTCCACTTCTTAAGATGAGGCACAAAACCTTTAAGCATGGCCCCAATTTATTCACTTTTGATCCATTTATCATCCATCAGATTTTTAAATTCTGGATGATCCATCCATGAGGCAATGAATCTAAAGGGCTGTACTTGCCAATTTGATCTAGAAGAATCCAATCTCAGCAACAAAGGACTATGGTCTGAATGCAGCCTAGGAATAACCCTAACATCAAAGTCCCCTAACTTTAATCTCCAATCCAGGTTGACACAAACTCTATCAAGCTTTTTATACACTCTATTTAAGTTTGGCCATTTAGGACCTTGCCAGGTAAGATGAGCACCAAACAGTGAGGTTCATCAACGTGACAGTTCTTCAAGAAATCAGCAAACCTCCTCCACTTGGCCAAGTCAGGAATAGTACCACCCTTTTTTTCACTAGGACATCTTATATCATTAAAGTCACCACCAAGAACCTAAGGGCCAACAATAATCTGACTAAGATAATAAATTTCCTCCCACATCATGTGTCTTTCATCCTCATGCGGACTGCCATACACAGCAATCCAAATAAACTCACATTGACCAAGAAACTCAATGTTCATATGGAGGAATTGGGTAGACTTAGCAAGAAGCTACACTTTAATTCGCCTCGAGTCCCATAAAGCCCAAATACCACTAGTATAACCAACTACTTCTTCATAAATAGCCTGATCAAACTTGCATTTTTTCATAATGTGTTTGCTTTTCTCGCTAGTCGACCTCGTTCCCATTAAACAAAACATCCCTATATTATGCTTATCCACTAGCAACTTAAGAGTACAACCAAAATTTGGGTTAGCTGCTCCCCTACAATTCCAGAATAAGACAAACATCAAGACAAATTCTTAGAATTTGTAGGATGAGAAAGCATTTGCACTTGACTCCCTGGATTAAACCTTCCAATTCCACGCTTTGTCCCACTTAGCATACCTTTATTAGTCACCAATTTCCCCTTGCCAACTCTTGGATCAGGAGGCCTCGGTTCCTTTAAAATAATGAGCTCTTTTGAGAAGAATCACGAGCTGACAGATGTGTTCCTTTCCCTACGTCAACTTCATGCAAGTTATCCTCCTCCCCCTCAATCATATGTATCTTCCTATCATGTTTGTGCCCTTCTTCTGACTCCAACTTCTTCTTGACTACATTCTGAATCTTCTTAAGGATTTTGGTTCCATCATTCAAGTCATTATCATCCCTAGAAGAACCTTCCATCAATCCATTCCAGACTAATCTGAAGGCATTCTCGGTTTCAACCAAACCTTAGTGTATTCTTCAAGTCTTTCTTTCTGTTCCCTCCTTGCTCCACTTCCATAGCAGAGCTCTCTAAGCCTTGCTCCTCCACTTTAGCATCCCTATCAGGTAACGACAAAGGAATACTATCTTTTCCACCCCTAACATCCTTGGGGTTCATAATCACCCCCTTTTGTCTACCACTATCAGCTCCCTTCCCTCTACCCCTAAGGCCATTAGTTGCCTCCGAAATTGGTTTCGCTTTCTTTGCCCTAGAGACCACCATCCAAGGCCTATAACCCATAGAATTCTTCTTCTCTCATTCTTTAGTATTTAAGCAATCACTACCATTCTCAACATTCCCTTTAGCTTCAACATCTCCTTCTACTTGACTTGAAACCTTACAAATAAAAGGACAAGTTTCTAATTTATGTCCATACATTCCACATGAATAGCATATAAGATGAAGCCCTTCATATTCGACCTTCCTGTATTTCCCTTCAATATAATAATTTGCTTTCAAAGACTGAGTGAGATCAAGCTTCACACATATCCTTGCAAATTTTCCCCTTGCCAAGGTTGTAGTAGCTGCATCTAGCCTTATAAATGTCCCCAGCCAATCTCCCAGCTCTTTAATCAACTTCGTGTTGACATATTCAACTGGAAAATTCGGAAGTCTGACCCATGCAGTAACCCTATTAATCGACGATTAATAAACGTTGAAATCTGGCTCCCATGAGCGAATGGCAAGATAATGGTAAAAAATTATCCATGGTTTAGCCGTTAAAGCAAAATCCATATAAGTTTTTTTTATCAAACCAAACTTAGAAAAAACGTTTTCTATATTGGTCACATGAATTTTGCCATCTCTTTCCCACATATTCTCCAGCCTCTTCTTCATGAAACCTATCGAGAGCTTCTTCCCTAGCAGCTTCACAATAATCGCTTTTCTCCATGGCTTCCAAGCTTCTTTTTTTAAATCTTCAGACAATTTGAAATTTGTTTTCCTATCCCCGCATACCTCTAAAGATACCTTGTCTTCTTTCATATGGTTATCTTTCTCCTACTGCTCTTCACCATCCAGAGGATCATCCCCATGATCCTCCTGATCCTCTTCATCATCCTCTTCCCACTCACCACTATGTCTCATAAGCACTTCCTTAAAGCTTGCATTCCCATCCATCCATGGCTCTTCTCTATTTGCTAGAGTTTGTTCATGTGAGAAAGAACCTTCACCCTTATACTTTTTCTTGCTTTTCTGAAGGTTATCGACTTGATTGGATGCTAATTCACGATCAACATCCGGTTGCATGGTTGTGTACGAAGAACCCTACACTCTCTTATTTTTAATCCCTTATAAGTCCTTACTTTACTCTTGAACTTAAAATAATTTAAATAAAGTATAAAATGTTCAAAATAAATTTATTTTGAAACCAATCATATTTTAAAATTTGATTTTTAATTTTTTTGAAACTAAAGTAAAAAACTGATTATTATTTTAAAATTTTTTGAAATTAAAACCTAAAAATTACCCCAAACAAAATCTTAGTTGTTAATTGCTATTTTTTTTTGTTAACAGAGTAATTTAAACTCAAGATCTGTTCTCGATTTTCTTTTCTTTTCTTTAAAATATAAAGCCAACCTTATAATTCTATTAAATTTGAGTTTAATGGTCATAGGTAACACATTTGCCAACAAAAGTTTATAGTATTTGAAATAAAAAAGTGAAATTGTATGTTTGACTCAGACGTAAAAGGCACAAAGTTTTCAACGCCTGAAATATTCGCCAATTTTGAACTTTGACCAAAAAAACAAGAACCGTTTTCGTTTGAAAAACAAATTACCAAAGTGATAAACAGTTTTATAAATCATAAATATGGATTTTAAATATTCCCACGAAATTAATAAATATTTTAATGACCAAAATATGACGCAAAAAGTTGTATCTCAACTACCACAAAGATGCTCATTTAAAAAAAAAAACTACTACAAAGATGCTACTAATAAATTCTTATAACTATTTGGAATAAAATAATATTGCTATTAATTTGTGATCCGTTTTCTTAAAATAGTTATCAATAAGCAAATATAATTGAATAACTCAATAAGTGTAGCTTATTGTTAACACACGTTAGGTTCATGAATAAAATATAGGTCTAATTTTCGTAAAAAATATATTCTTAAGGAAGAATAGATAGCTTTAAATGTAAATAAGTCTTAATTTAAAGATTAATCTCATAAGTAACATAAAAATTAAAGTTTATAAAAATATCTCAAGATTCATTAAGGAACCAAAAGTCTTAATTATATTAATTATTATAAAAAAAGATAAATACTAACTAATATCTCAAGAATATAAATATTTATATTGGAAGACAAAAAAATCACACAGCATTATCTTTTTAAGTTTTCTTATAATTTACATAATAAATATATTTTTTTAATTTGTTAACGAACCTTCTAAACTAAAACCCATTAAAATATACTAAATGAATAAAAATAAGTAGACATGGCAATGGGATAGGGCAGGGACGGGTATTGCATTCCACGTCCCTGTCCTTGACAAAAAACCTGTTTCCCGATCTCGCTCCCATTCTCTGTCGGGTTTTAAAATTTATCCCCACACCCGCCCCTTTGGAGGTCAAGTTTTCCGTGTCCCGTCTCGCCCCCACTATTTAATTAAAATTAAAAAAAATAAAAAATAATATAAATTTTTTATTGAAAAAATAGAACGAAAATGCTAATTACGTAATAAAAAAAATAATAATAAATTCACATTTAAAATATAAAATCATAATTTAAAAATTATAAAACAAAATTAATCAATTTAATTAAAAAATTATAAAATAATATTTCTTTTTTTCTTTTTTTATTAATATTATTTATTACAGAGTGAGGACGGGTATATGTAATTTCATACCCATTCCCGTTACCTCTTTTGACTTTTGGAAAAAATCTGAGCTTGAACATAATAAACTTAATTTTTCCCTATTAAAATCGGGTTAGATTCAAATGGATTTCCACGAATTTGGATTCTGCTGCCATGGCTTAAGGAGAGATGGACTTAAAACAGAGTTGGTCGGCAACTGAAATTGAATGTAGAATAACCTCACTCCTCACTTAAATTGATGACGAAGAAAATTAAATTGCAGCATAGTTTGATTTCACACTCCTCACTTTGCGTCAACTACATTAACTTTAATACCCCAATGCCACCTCTATCCACGTGACGTGGCAGCATAAACTATCCACTCGCCATGCCACGTCATAATTATAGGTTCAGAATCAGATGCGCTAAAGCCCATCGTATGTCGCCCCCTTATTGTTATTGGCTATGGCTATAGAGAAAGGGCTTGCTTTTTGACTGAATCATTCAAATCAAACTTTCATTTTTACAGAAAAAAAGTATAGAATTATGTATATATATTATATTTTTATAACAGTTTCTATATTTTATTTTTTATTTTCTTAGTTACATTAATTAACTTTATAATATATACAAAATTAAAAAAAACTAAAATTATTAATTTTCAAAAATTAAAATATTAAAAATCTATATTTTAAAATAAGAAAATTAAAAAATAGACAAAATATAAGGACTAAATTTATTTTTCCATGTTTACAAACCAACCATGTAAGTAAAAACATAAGTCCTTGTGGAAATTAAGAAGAACGCCGCATCCTCATTGCTTTAATTTAAACCTTCAACCCACGTTTACATTTTTTTTTTACTTTGAGAATTTTTTTACTGACCGTTTTCTTTGTTTCTTTTGTAGATCACAATATTCTATTTATTTAGGTAATTATATCTTAGTCGAATATAAATAAAAAAAATTAAGTTAGATAAAATTATTATAGATGATAAAATTTTTCCTTTTAAGTTTTAAGTATTTAACGTAATTTTATTTTTAAAATTTTAATTTAAAATTATTATTAAACTAAAATAGTTTTGCACCAATTAATTCATGCACCCAATGCTACTTGCCGTTTACTTTCATTCTTTATCTTTCTGCAATATTGAGTCCCGGTTTGGTAGAATAGAAGTAAAAGCAATATTTCCAACTTCACCTTTGCACGTTGGCATTAAAAATAGTCAACAGTAGGCCAACGCACATTGTCAAGTAGGAGATAATATTTTATTTGAATATATTAAATTATTATTATTTTTATCCCATAAAAAAATTATTTTCTTCATAAAATAATTTTTATAAATAAAAAATGTAAAAATAATTTAAAAAAATAAATGACTACTGATTTATTAAAGAGATAAATGATAGTATATTAAGAAGTTATTTATTATTTTTATGAAATTTAATAAATTAATTATATTTCTTAATATCAGTGTCAAAATTTTAAAGTCTGAAAATGATAAAGTAAATAGTATCACGCTTAAAATTTTGAATGTGTATGACCTTTTTTGTATTTTATTCAGCAATGAATTTCACAATGTTGAATTGGATATAGATATTTTTTAACATGTTCACTTATTTAATTTAGTACGTTAGGAATAGAAAATAATTGTGTATGAGGTATTTTATCGGGTCTGTTGTTATGAATTTAACTTTAGATCTCGTTGACTATATTGTCCAACTAGTATAATTTATGTGAGAAATGAGTACGTAATTAGTTGTACCTTTTATACTTCTAAATCACACATGTAATATTTGGAATCAGCAGATCAAAACATATCTCTACTTACCCATAACGTTTTTCTCTTTGGTCTTCCTCTTTCTTTAATTAAATATCAACGTGAAATCTTTAATTAGTTCGATGAAAGGTAGTCTACGCATGGATCAATAAAGAAATAGCAATAAATTCCACTTTTTGAACAAGGACGAAAGGGAGTTCACGCATAGAACAATAGAGAAGTAGTTGTAAACCTCCATTTCTGGAACAAGAAAGAAATGGAAAAAACTCCTCCCTATTAACTTGAAAATATGTGGGTCTTACAATTTTTTTTTGTTTGTCTTCCTCTCTTCAACCGAAAAATTAAAAGTATCAACTAACAATTCATATTTAGATAGATAATTTTAACAAAAGAAGCTAATTTATTAGAGAATTTTAAATTTTTTAATCTAAAATTTATTGTTTACCACACCACTATATATGTTATGTTTCCATCATTGGTGAATATTCTAACTTCTGTTACTCTCACTACATTCATCTCACACGCATTTTCATGCCAATGCATGAAGATATCGTCACTACTATCCAGACTAAGTCTTTTCTTGTTGACCACTGCAACACAAAAGTCTTTTCCTTTGACCACCACAACACATAATTTTGAAAATGAAGAAATTTAATTTATTTATCTAAACACATAAATTTTGAAAATGGAAAAAAAATTAATTTATTTATCCAAACACATAATTTTAAAAATAAAAAAATTTCAATTAAAACATTTAAGATTCTTAAAATTTAAAATTCTTTAAAATTTAAAATTACCCTGCCCAAACATCTAAAGAAATATGGGATAAACGCGGCAGCTAATAATTCATATATATAAGAAATTGTTTAAGAATTTTATCATGTGAACAATGCAAGAAAATGCCATATTGCTGACAGTTATTCATTGACAGCCACAATATTGACAATAAATGGTAAACCGTGAAATTACCGATGGAAAATTTACCCTAATGGACACCATTGAATAATAATTAGTTTTAATTTATTTTTAATACACAGCATTATTTTTCAAAAGAGTGGGATTTAAAATTTGTTGGACTGACAGTCTGACACATCATTATTCACAAAAATTATCCTAAAATTATATTAAACATTTCTATTAAACTTCTAAAAATCTCAATTTCTGGCTAATAAATTAGACATGACACAAATCAAGGGTGCATTTAGATAAACAATTTAATTAAATGTTTATTGAATCAGTACTTTTTTTAGAGTTATCGAATCAGTACTTATATCATATACACTAATATATAAATTATTCTTTAATTATAATTAAAGAAGAACTATAAGCAGATTCTTTCACATAAATTGTAAGTTATTTTCATATATTGTCATTGAAAGCTTATTGAAATATGATAAAAAAAAGTTCAAATAAAATATAAAAAAATTCTTCAAATTAAATATATAGTGATGTTCGTAATATACATAAATAATTCTGACAAAGAGACAATGTTATGCACCAAAAAGCTACCACTACTCCTAAATCTATAACTAAAAGAAATAAACATAAAATTGATGTTTTCATCGATAGCACATATCATATGTAAAAAGGAATTTATAAAAAATATCAATCATACAAATAATACAATTTAGTAATTTTTTAAAATAAAATAAAACTAAATAATATAAAATGATAATATCTAAATCTTCTAGTAGCAGCGTTTTATGTTATCTGACAAACATTTATGAGATTTGTATATTACGTACGAAAGAGGTTACTTGCCAATTAGTGGGGACTAGCTAGGATCACCAGGTCCACTTCTATATTCCATATCAAGCAATTGAAAATTTCCCCCTTCTTAATGTGTGTGTGGTTCTTAACTTATCAATCACACGACGAATAGTTGTCCCTTTTAACCTGTAGGAGGGATTTTCACAACGAAAGTCTCACGCAGGCCTTTACAAATATGGCTGCAATTTCTACATAAGATATATAACGTTTTTGATTTGTGGAGTTCTGTTAGTGTCACATTCCAAGCTTCTCTTTTATTCAGTTTTTTCCTTGTTGGCTTTCTTACGGTCAATGTGCTGTGCTGAAATGCCCACATTAAAAAAAAATATATATATATATATATATTATGTATTCATTCATCAACCATTCCTATACAGCTTTATCTTAGCCAGTTACCTCCTCCTTATTATTATTATTATTATTATTATTATTATTATTATTATTATTATCTTTAAGGCTTACTAGTCAAAAAGAAAACTCAACCCAATTGCGGTCCTAACCAAAAAAATAGGTTTTCAATGAGGCGTATAAAACTAATATACGTTAGACGATAAACTGTTCCCTTTGTCAATTTTTTTAGGTTTTGTGAAAAATGTCTGAATATATTTTATGAATATCTGTATCCTGACTGAATTTCTCCGACTAGGTTTAAAAATTAAATAAATGCGTGCTCAATTGACTCAAATATACATACCTCTCCCTCTTCGTTGTTGATCAATGATTAGTTCCAAGTTCCAACATGACAAATTACAGCGAAATGACCATAAAAAAATGTAATCATAGAGGTTCATGTACATATGTTTACATATAATTTGCTAATAATTTTGTCAAACTCAAGCTTACTTGTTTTGGTCGGCTATGTATGTATTTTTCCAAATAGCTAATCATTCACTATTGAGGTAAGCCATTGAAGTGAGTGCTTACACAAGGTCATTCTTGAACCTTAATCTGCGAACATGATTAATTCGATATTCATGAGTTAACGCATATCATGTTGGAAAAATAAAACTTCCACTAGTAGTAGCAATTAGCAAAGATATTTTTTTAGTACGTTCGTGAGAGACAAATTGACTCTTGCTAAATCTCCGAGACTTGCGCATGAAATAATGCTCCAATTTTAGTGCAAACAGATAAATATGTTTGCTGGATTTCTCCACACACTAACATGTTAGCATGTGCGGAGACATGCCATTGATGAATGCTTACATTTATCTCGCAATGAAGTTCATTATGAGTAATGTTGTATTTTTTATATAATTTATGGTATAAACTTTTCTAATACTTTAAAAAAAGTATTAAATGAAAAAGTAAAAACATTTAATATATTAGAAACATAAAAAATTCTATATTTAACAAGTAGAAAAATTAATGGTATTATAAAAAATAGAATTACCCATTCATTATTTGTTAAGGGAGTATTTGATGGCAGAGTATCCTTTAAATAGTAGCATGCTTTTTGTTGGTAGAGAACACAGCATCATCCACTATATTATATGCTCCATATCTTTTTTACTCTATCTTAATAAGCACTTAAAGGATTCAACTAATTCTCAAAATACAAACTGATGTACCGTGTACCGAGTATAAGAAGGTGCCCTTATTGCAGTCCATTTATTTATTGGAAAAAAAACTCACTTCTTTTAATAAATCATTTTTCTTAAAATAATTAACTATATTTTGTTAATAATATAACTAACATAGATTGCCACTCTCAAAAAAAAAAATTACTATATAAATATGAAAAATATCAGCTAAAAAAATAGTCTTAAGTTCCTTTGAAATCCGTACGACTATGAGGGATTATTTCTTTTTTCGTGGTAATTCTTGTACGTTTTATATGAACTTTGTTTTTTCTTTTTCTGGTGAACAAAAAGCATGATTTTCTTGGTCCAAGTCCAATCATGCGTGCCCCCATGTTAATGGCCATTTACCGCCAAAAGTTGATGGTCCTTTGAGCCTCCCTTAATCCCATTTTATTTTTCATTCACCTCCTCAAATTACTCTCAATTACCCATTGGGTACGCGAGAAGGCAAACACGAGTTGCCCCTCTTGTGGAAAACAATAGCAAAGGGTGTTTTTTTTCTTGTTACATATGGCTTGCATATATGTATCCACAACATAAGTATGCATGCTCTTAACTCTTAAGTTATGATGCACTTGGTGGATTCATCCATGTCAATGTACTTTTGTTGTATTTTTGTACCTTTGTTGGACCTAATTAGTTGTCTCGGGCATTGCAAACCTAACTTAGGAAGCTATACACCCATTAAAAAATAAAAGCATTAAAGAGAAAGCAAAGCCAAAGAGGGTGTTATTGCTGCTTAAAAGCAAAGCACGTCCAATAGGAATTTCTAGTGATTGTGTACGCACTCATTTATATCTGCCTATTCTCTTTTTGGAGTCATTTCATTACCCACTTTTCATTTTGGAAGATTCCACATTCGGATATGGAACTATACATTATATCGATATAGTTTACAATGTAGGAAAATAATTTGAGGATAAAAACAGAAAAGGAAATGAATGTGTTGAAGATCTAGATCATTGATTTTCTATTACTAGATACGACTTCGTAA
The DNA here is from genome assembly GCA_013407115.1 of Glycine latifolia. Classification (NCBI taxonomy): domain Eukaryota; kingdom Viridiplantae; phylum Streptophyta; class Magnoliopsida; order Fabales; family Fabaceae; genus Glycine; species Glycine latifolia. The sequence goes on from CM023947.1 coordinate 5,648,430, forward strand.
ATTTGGGGGAAAGTGAGATGAACATAGCAGACACTTTTCCAAGTGGCCTATTTTCTTTCTTGTCCTCTAATGCCATATAGATATTCCACTACCCTAGCACCCACCTTGTTCATTTGTCAACAGGGCCTCTCAACCATCATTGGGAATGCAAAAACATTGTTACATAATTCATATGATCAATCCATTGAAGCACAGTTAGGTATAAATATTATTATAGATATTCGGGTCCACAAGATTTTCAAGCCTGGGAATTATTGTGGCAATGCAGCAAATGGTATAGGATTAAACTCAATTACTTACAAGTTACAATGACATAATAGGTTGGCTTTTTTCGTTCCATTACAGGAGAACGAAAGGAAATAAGGAATGGACATGCCATAAGCTAAGGCAAAGATACATTTGATTGATTGTTGCCAACAAATAAAATAAAAAGTCAATAGTTTTTTAGTTTTATAATATGTTTTCCATGAACTCATCATGTAAAAGGAATGCTGAACAGGATAATAAGTTTATTTTTAAAATTATTTGACTAACTTAAAAATGTATTTAATAAACTAAGATAGAAGTAAAAACTTAATTTACTACTTGGTAGTACTTTTCGATATGATACTTTATATATAGTAGTGTATGTGTTTATAAGTTTTTTTTTAATTTCATTTATATCATCACCATCTTATTAACATCTCTCCTATATCATTTTATTTGTATTTGAAAAACTCTTAACACTCTATCGCTCTCATAAAATATAATTTTTATAATATAAAATTATCAAAATTATAATAAAAAATTATTCATATTATCTCATTTCATTTAATAAAAGTACTAGTAAATGAAAAATAAACTTTTAAAAATTATTATTGTAATTTTTAAGATGATAGATAATTTAAAATATATTAAAATATCAAAACTAATAATTATATATATAATTGTCAAATTTCAAGTTATTATGATTAAGTAATTAAATATATCCTTTTTATATCTTTTACATTTGTCAACTAGCCTAACATTCATTCAATTTTATTAAATATTTTTATTCCTTTAACTACCTTATTAACTTTTAGGTTCCAATTTGTTGCTAGCATTCCACTGACTTTTTGTCAAACACCGAACACATCCAAAATGAACACGGCTAATTAAATCAATTTTTAACTCTTTGTCCCTAATGAGTCATGACAATCATGTGGAGGCTCCTAAGTCAGTTGTGAAGTGTTCGAATCAAATTACCACACGGCTACACCAACCTCACCAATTAAATTTTTAAAAAATGATAAATATGAGACCATGATGACTAATTACAATTTTGTTACTACAATAAATTAAAGTATTACTGACAAAATTTTAATTACACCTAATTTTTGTTATTAATACTTATGTTATTAAAATTTTATTGACGATTTTTTAAAATTATATGTAAATTATTTTGTCACTGTTTATCATTTTTTTTTTCAGTATATCATGTGCACCAATAAGCATGAGCAATTTTTTATTTACTAATTTTTCAACCACCCTTTCCTTGAGTACCCTGATTCATATTGGCCTTTGTAGGACCCCAAATGAATACCTTTATCCATCCCAATCATGAAGTAATGCATCATGCTGATTTGGTGACACATCACATTGCTTTCAGGAGCTGATAAAAAGAAACATTGCTTTCAGGAACTTTTATTTTATGTCTATACAGAGCACCTTTACCAAACAAAAGTACCGCACTAAAACATATGTGTCCGATTGAACCCAATGATGCTGTCCATAATCTGGGCTAGAGTAGGCCCAAATGGCCTCTAGGTGTTTGTGCAAAGCCACACTGGCTTATATAAGAAAAGGGATATGATTTATACACCATTTCAGGGAAAAAAATTAATATATTGTAATTTTAAAAAATAATTACGCAAATATTGTTATTTTAAAACTATATACGGATGTATGACAGTCATTCACGTCGTATATGGATGTGATTAAATACGTCCAGGCTTCACGTGACTTAAACACGTCCTATATGGACGTGACTAGTGCCCAAACATGTCCCATGTAATGCCTTGAATTTTAAGCATGTAATTAAGCTTATATTAAGCT
>CM023947.1:5660502-5677603 GCA_013407115.1 Glycine latifolia
TCACTAACCAGTCATATTTAAACGAAACCCTAAACCCTAAACCCTAAGCCGTAAACCCTGATCCCTAAACCCTACGCCCTAAACCCTGATCCCTAAACCCTAACTGAAACCCTAACCCCTAACCCTGAACCCTAAACATCACCCCTACGCCATAAACCCTAACCAAAGTCACTAATAAGTAATGTTGAAACGAAATAAATTACCAAAGTCACTAATCAGTAATGTTCAAACGAAATAAATTACCAAAGTCACTAACCAGTCATATTCTAACCAAATAAATAACCAAAGTCACTAACCAGTCATATTCTAACCAAATAAATAATCAATGTCACTAACCAGTTATATTTAAACCAAATAAATAACCAAAGTCACTAACTACTAATATTCTAACCAAATAAATAACTAAAGTCACTAACTACTAATATTTTAATCAAATAATAAACTTAAGTCACTACTTACTAATACTCAAACCAAATAATAAATCTAAGTCATTAACAATTTTCTATATCAATAATAATTATCTAACACAATAATATAACATATTCAATATTATTTAAAAAGCATATATTAGAAACTTACTTCAGTGACAATGTGACAGAGCTTCGCTGCAAAAAAAACTCAAAGCTACCTCCAATTCTAGAGAGAAGGCAGAGAAAATCAAAGTTAGAGAGAGAAAGAGAATGCGCAACTGAATTTTTTGGTTGAAATTGGGTTTTATAGTTGGGAGCAAGGTCACGTCCTATTTGGACGTGAATGGTGCTAAGACACGTCCTATTTGGACGTGATTGGGTACAAGACACGTCTAATATGGACGTGAATGGGTCGCGCTGTATTTGGACGTGATTAATCACGTCCTATTTGGACGTGAATGACTGCCATAGTTTTGTAAATAGATTTTAAATAGCAATATTTGCGTAATTAATTTTTAAAACTACAATATTTTAATTTTTTTGCCCACCATTTCAATTTCTAATACACCCATAATAAATAAAAATAATAGCACGGGTCTCAAATTTGTAACCTTCTAGAAAAGGGATATGATTTATACATAATTTCAATTTCTAATACACCCATAATGAATAAAAATAATGGCACATACAAGTCTCAAATTTGTAACCTTCTAGTTATTAATGCGACACTCCAACCAACTGAGTTAATATGCCAATTATGTTAAAAAATAATTAATTTAGCTACATATAACACAATTTTTTTAATGTATATTTAATACACATATAAGTTTACATAATAAATTTTGTAACAATTGATTTTGATTTAATAATTAAAGTATTTTTTTTACATATAAAAATCATAGGTTTAAATAAAAATCATATGTTTAATAAAAAGGGTTTAATAAAAAATTATATCTGTATTTACATATTTAATAGTTTCTATTAAACTCGTAAATTTTTATTTAAAACTATGATTTTTATTTAAATTTATGATTTTTATATGTAAAAAAATACTTTAATTATTAGATCAAAATCAATTGTTACAAAATTTATTATGTAAATTTATATGTGTATTAAATATACATTAAAATTTTTTGTGTTATATATAGCAACATTTAAAATTCTTATTTTTTGTGTTATTAATGCAAAGGGTACACAATTCATTTTGAGTGTATTAGAAATTGAAATGATGTATAAAACAAAGTAAGGAAAATTTGCCTTTAACGAATCATAATTTCAAATCACTTTTTTTTCTTAATATTTCAAATCACACTAGAAACTATTTTACCAACTAACTAACCCTCTAGATTCAAGGATTAGACTCCCATGTATACTTGTTAAAATATCCAATCAAATATCTAAAAAAAAATAAGAATCAAATGTTGGATAACATAACGATTTCATTTGTTTACAAACTATTTACCGGTACAATATCCACTAGTTAAATATAAATCTAAATTCTCACTCTTAAATGAGAAGCTTTTATGAATTATTATTTTTCTCATTGACCCATGCGAGTTTTGTTAAATTATCTCATTTTTTTAATTTCTTTCAAAAACTATTAATTTATAATTAATTAATCTTAACTTAAATGTAAATTAAATTTTACATTTTGAATCTTAACATAGCATATCAATTTTTCATAATTTCTTCCTCAATCATAAAAAAATTATATAATTTATTCTTTTTTAATATAATTTAACCTTCATTATTAACAATAAATTATCTCTAATATAATTTTATTTCTTATATATCTTTATTTAAATTTAAAATTTATCCTTGAATTTGCATTGAAAACTTGTTAGTTTCATCTTTTTTGAAGACTGGACCATGTATTATTCCAAACCAGATAAAAGTGCTAATACACTAAATTCAATGAGTGGGATAATTTAGTGAAAACAATCCTTCAATCAGGTTTCACATATGACAGATTTAAGATTTGAATTCTCACTCGCCTTTTTGGAATGAAATAAATGTAAGTATCTTTTTACATGTTTTTTGAGTTAGAAAGTTTTTTCTATCTTAAACTGGAGCATCATGTGTGTAAAATTAAAGGCAAAGTTTGCTAGTTTATCCACCACTTTGTCATAGAGAGGTCAAGCACATGCATATACAAGGGAGCATCTATGTAACGTTTTTGCCAAAGAAATGCAGTCCTCTACAATGCCATGAAAATAAATATGTCTCCTTGCCTTAATCATGTCCTCCACAACGCTGAAAACTCGTGAGTTTCATCTTTATTCTAGCATGATTTTCTTTTCCGCGTAAGGTTTTATTTTTTCTTATATTCCGTAAAACTTGTTATATGACTTAAAAGTCAATAAATCACTGATTAAATAATAATTCTCCTATATAAAGTCCATATTTATAAATATTCAAAGTTATTGTATCTAGTATTGTTTTCTCAAAACACAATCTGTTAAAAATGAAATTATCTTAGAAGTAATAATGATGCTTGAACCATTAGTTTGTTAGTGTTTTTTTTTAATTGTAATAGGTTGAAAAAATCATTGGAGAAACCACTGAAAACAAAGCAGTAAACAAAATTTCATCCCAAAAGAAATATATCTGCATTTAAATAAGCAATTAAAAACTTAAAACTAATGTAGCGACTCCAAGCCGGCCTGTGACAATGGTAGCACCATTTAAAAAACACTAATTCTCAAGTCAATAATGCCGCTGCACCCTCATCTAACAAAAGGAATGAGTAAGTATTCTGCATAAAATAGCTGCAATAAGAAACAAGACATCAATACAAGATAGAGCAAATAATTGAAAATATACAAATAAACTGCCAATAATTCTTGTTCCCATATGTCATGTGCTTTGAACAAAGTTGAATTTTTCACTAGAAGATAAAATTCAATCAATATTATGACTAAGTTCACCAACTTAGTCATAAAAAACAATGTTCCTAAAAATAATTTCACTGTAGCTAATGTTCCCTGGTGTTATGTACTTCAATTGGAATTTGAAAGACATTAGAATTCAAACAACCATTATTTTTCAAAACGGTAAACAAAATCAGATAGTTATTTGCCTGTTTCTTTTGAATAATGATCCTGATTCTAGATAATGAAATGCTAAACAGTCTTTAAGGTTGGAAATTACCTTCCAAATAAACATATAAAAGGATGTTATCGAAGCTTTGCTTTTCAAATCTACAGATTTGGCATGAAACCAGAGAATTGAAGCCAGAACAGCGTGTCCCAGACCCTAACACATTGGCAGAGAATAAATTTCAAAGATTGCATAAACAAAAAATCTAAACAAGTTTACATTCGCTTGTTATCAATCTGCACAATAATAGACCTAAGCTTTCTTCCGAAAGAATGCCTCCTTTAAAGATCAATTTTTACCTAAGATTAAAAATTGGAGTATTCTATGCAACATAGACAGCTTTCCTAAAGAAATGTTTCCTTATTCCAGCATAGATATTTGGCAAATTACAAGCTGATAATATTAAACAAAATTTGAGTCTGCTACACTCCAGTAAACTCTGCTGAATTTGCAACAGCGAAGGAGCACCTCGTTCGGTAATTCAGAAGACAATTGTGAAAAGAACAATTGCAAATGGCACAAGACTACCACCTAGTGGGCTCCAGGGAGCGTAGATGAAGGTAGCCTCCCCCTTGCCTGCAAGTGGAAAGGCTATTTTCAAGATTTGAACCTGTTACATCCAGGTCACAAGGCAATAACCTTGCTGTTGTGTTGAGGCTTTCCCTCTTGATATTATACGACACACAATAAAATATTACAGCACAAGAAGGGAGGCAAGTTTGGTAAATATTGATACTAGCCAACTAATATACAGTAAAAATACAGCATGAGAAGGCAGGCAAGTATATAGATCAACTTCCTTGCAACTCAGTAGTCTAAACTAATTATTCAAAATCACAACCCATCCCCCAGCACCAAGGCACAAAAGAAATAACTGCTTAAGTGGAAGGAGGATACAGCACACCTATAACTGCAGTATATACATGTAATGACTAATAAGCAAAATACCGTGATAGTTTTGCTCCAAAGACAAGGAGATGCAGCTCCCACCAAGAGGGCGATTCCATAAGCTATTTCAAGAAGGGTAACACAAGTCCAGAATACCTGGCAAAGAGTAGTTAGTAACAACCAAGGGATACATGAGCGCACAACTAATTCTGCCGAGATGGTACATTTGAAGAACATACCGGCTTCTGACCTAAACGCACTGAAAAAGATTGGATGCCAAATACTTTATCTCCTTCAATGTCAGGTATATCCTATATAAAACCCAACATTTTACATTAGGTACACATATTGAACAAAAATATTGATGGTGAAAACAAACACATACAAGAATTTAAAGGCCTTTACCTTAAACAGTGCTATAACTACAGAGAAGAAGCTCATGAATGCAGTAGCAAAAATCAACGGTCTTGAAAAGACAGGAGGCCTCTTGTACACATGAGTCTGACATTGTTTACATGAATTAACAACCAAAAAACATCAATTATGACATACTAGTCAAGTACCATACTGCCAACACTATTGTTGTTAAAATGCACTTGTTCCTTTAAATTTTTCCTTTCGTCTTAGTTTAACACTCTGGAAGGGTTATTAGAGAATATATGCCTTTCTAGGACTAGATGTTGAAAATAGATTAACTCATACAGAGGGTGGTTTCAAATAGTTTATCATGAATCCAACAAGCAAAACATAAAAATTTGAGATAAACATTTGTTATTGCTGTTAAGTATACAAAAGCTAATGCATGCTCATCCAAAAGTAGAAGTCTTTAAAAAGAACAATCAGCTAAAGGACAAAACCTGCATGTGAAGGAAAAATGCAAGTTGAACTATTACTGCCCGAATAGCTAGAATGCACATTGCTGCAAGCACTGCAAACCTCTTCCATCTCAACAGAGGCACCTGAAGACAAAAATTTGTAAATATCATACTGTCACTATTGAATAATTTTCCAAAATGAAACTTTTGTTTTTGTCATTTAACATATGAATTATGATATCGTTTGCCCTCAGGATTGAACACGAGTAGAGTAAATCTCCCCAAGGATATACTTTCAGAAAATCAGAAGTAATCAATAACAAGCAAAAACACAACTAAATTTTTTATGAGAAAAATCATTTCAGATAGCACTGCTAGTGTCCTCTTAATTTACCATTTGATTAATTGCTATTGCTAAATATGAATCTCACCGTTACGCAAGTTCAACTAAAAAAATCATACCTTCAGTTTGCAAAGTTTAATTCCAAAAGATAAATGAAACAAAAGAAATGGATATTATTTGGCATTTATTGCCATGAAATTTGACAATGCATGTACCATGCAGAACCAATAACAAGTACGATTTTAAAATTAAGACATATCATAACTATGGCTTTAATAGTATGAGGGGAGAAAGTATGTATAAACGCAATTCAAAATAACTCACATTGATTGAATAAGCAGTTCCTAGCACAAAGCTTACAAAAAGGGCCCAAAATAATGGCCATGAACCTACAACCCAGCCAAGCCAAAAACTCTGTCGAAAAGAATAAAACAATAAGCCTCTTACATCCTGTCAGTAAATCTTGTCTTGAAAAAAGAAATGAATCTACATGGTACCAGAATTGAAAAAGATGCAACAATAGTGACACCAGTTTCAAAGGAATATTCCCCAGATGCTAATGGAAGATACGGCTTGTTTATCTGCAATGAAACACAAAGCACAGATCAATTATAATACAATGGTAGTTCCTCTGAAAAATTTGTAAGCTGTAAAAGGTTGCAATTTTTTACCACATCCAAGGCTACAACAATTGGGGAAACTAAATAAACTAATATATAAACCAGATTTCGATGGTCAAAATTATACAAACTGCTCAAATTGTGCATGTGAGCACGGGGACTCTTGTATGCACTTATATGTATCTGAATATCCAAATTTAGATAAACGAGCAATTCTTTCACTATCATTTATATATATTTTTTGCTGGAACAATTGGGAAGCCTGAAAAACACTGGAAAAATAATATTTATTAGCTACGCAGATTTCGATTATTATGTTTCATACCTTGTCTATTTCAACATCAGACAATTGATTCAAACCAACAATATAAATATTCATAAACAGGGCAGCAACCACAGCCTGAAACATTAAAAAAAAAAAGTCAAAAAGTATTAGTGAAGTTAGAGGGAAAGAGCAATTGGCTATTTAAATAGAAACAACATATATTTGGGTCTCACCTCCAATACACCAGTAAAAAATAATGGAGATATATCGGATATTTTCTCAACAGCAAGGAGGGACACAGAAATTATGCTTAATGCCTGCCCAAACACAGAAAAAGAGAGCCATTTTAAAACCTTCAGAATATTACTTTCATCTAGAAAAGTGATTCGTCAAAGTGAATATAAGTATTTGAGGGTTAGTTCTAAGAGTAATTATGGAAAAGCTTGAACTTAACTGTGCCAATAACTGTGTGAGGTCTGGAAAACCTGTAGAAAGCATCCAAGGAATTCTTGACAGAGTCCAAAATGCTTTTTGGATCAAAAGCTTGAGGTTCAGACTCAAAAGATTTTTCAGAGGTCGCTTTCACAACAAATTTTATATTACATTTTTTACATGTACACCCTCCTTCAATGCTTTTGTAATGGTGGTTCAAACTTGGCCACCGAAACCTCAAAAAATTATATTCTTTTTGGATTTTCCTATTGTGCCATGAAGCATTTGGCACATAAGAACCTAGAGCACCAAGTGTTGGATGTTAGTATCAGTGACCATGCATAATAAAAAATAGAAACACTTTTGTTTTAGAATGAATCAGATTCAGAGGAAAAAGAAAAAACATATACATGGAGAGTTTTATAATCAATGTCCAAACTTCTGGAAAGGATACAAGTTATTGCAGCTCTACCAAGACATATACTGTTTTCACCATACAAGTTATTGAAGCTCTAGCAAATTATCTTGAGATAGATATAAGAGATTCAAAATTCGAAGAAATAATAAAAATAATATATATAATATAATAACTATTATAATAGGAATACCTCATTTTGCATACACTTTTTCAGTTGAACTTTTTATTTTTAATTTCTATTAACTATCAGAGTTAGGCTATGTTTGATTTGCTGGTGGGAGAATTCCAAACTCATTTTGGAGAAGAAAATGTGTTTGACATCTTGTTTGATTTCTCCTCAAATGTATGTTTGAGGCTAAAATTTAGTCTGAAAACTCAGGTACTTTAACAAACTTGTTTGGCCCAAACTTAAGTTTGCAAAGTACAATCCATACATGCACTTAATAGTCCATCCCAACCTCCTTTCTTTCTCTCTCAGATTTTTTATTTTGTTTTAAAAAATATTAATATATATAGAAAGGCACTTCCCCTAATAATAATAATAAAGAAATAAATTAAAAAGGGGGGCATATGCATATTTGATAATGAGACAACATACTTGCATGGTAAATGTTGGCGAAACATTTAGTTCTGCAGAAATTTCCACCTGCCAGTGAGCAAATAGTTTCGTAGGAATATCTGTCTCAGACGGAAAACAGATCGAGAAATTATGAGAATTTAGATATATAGCAGACATACCAGTGACGGTGAGAGAAGAGGCGTTGTTAATATTAGGAAAAGAACGAAGAAGCATTGAATCCATATAAACTAGTACTGCTGCGGAGCCTGAGTTTGAGTTTCAGATTTCAATTTCATGAACCCAACACAGCACACCACACTTCACTTTATACTTCCCCAACTTCAACTTTTAGTATAGCACCAAAACAGATTTTTTTCTTTTTCTCAACGTTCTGTGCTGTGCCGTTGTCTATTCGTAATTTTTTTCATATACACGTCACTTTACAACAGGGTGCCACGTGTCATCGGAATATTATAATACTAGATTCTCTTCTCCACCCGACAATTGCTGGCTCCTGCTCCACCACTCCGCCAAACATGTACTATTGGGTTTGCATGCTTCCTTCCTAGAAATTAAATGTGTTTGGTTCAGTGGAAATCGAAAAAAAGAGATAAATAAATAAATAAGTGAAAACAGATTAATATACATATATATATATATATATATATATTATAAGATTTTTATTTTTCTTACAAAATTAAATTCAATTTTTTTGTTGAATTTTTTTATAACAAATTTTATTTTTAATTTTTACGCTTATGTTAACATGTAACTTAAGTTCAACGTCTAAAGGTAAAATTTATAAATTTTTAAAGAAATTAAGAATAAAATATGTAAAATTAATTAATTTATTAGAAATAAAATAGTCAAAAATAAAAATAATTAAAAATAAAAATATAATTAAGTCTAAAATTAATACTTTGAGTGATAGTTAAAATAAACCTTTTTGAATTTCTGTCTAATCCTATTCTCTCCTCTCTTTTCTTTGTGTAAGTATAAAAAAGTAGGAGGAATAACAAAAAGAAAAAATTTTAATTATTCTATCAATATTTATCCAAAGAATGAAAAACAAACTTTTCACATAATTTTTTCTTCATTCCTTTTTTATCTTCTCATTTTCATGCATTCCAAACAAAATCCGTTAAATCTGATAATTTTTACTTTCATGTAACTTTTTAAACAAATTTTAATAATTGAAGAGACCATTTTTTTATCATTTAAGAGAAAAATAAGAAAAGAATAATAAATACAAAATATAATTAAAAAAATTCCTGTTATTAATTTAGGGTCTTAATCATATGTTGTTATAGTTACATTAAAAAAAGTTAAAAATAAAAAATCATTATGAAGGAAGCATAGAAATTAGTTAATATTTTTTAAAATAACTTAAAACTTTAATAAGATATATTTAGTGTTTTCCGTTAATCTATTCGTGGACTTACAATATAAAAAAATCTCATTAATTTTTATGAAGTAGTTATTTAATGGGTATCAAGAAAAATTAAACATAAACATAAAACAAAGTTATTACACTTAGACTAGGTATTGACCAACTGTCCAACGCTACCCAGATTGTCTCTTTGTTTGTGGGTCCAAGTCACATGTTACAACAATCAATTCTCTAACTGTGACTCATGAGTTATCTCTTTGCCATTTTGTTCTAGACTTCTAGTACTTCACTTGCATTTTAATTTTTAAAAACAATTAATAAAAGTTAAATACTGATGGTAGAGATAATGTCCTTCCACGTTATTAAAAGCCTTCTTTATTACATGTACTTTGTCTATCATTTGTTTTTTTAAAAATAATTAAGCATAATATACAGAAGTTCATGCTAAAATGGAAATACAGTTATTGTCTAATGGTTAAGCCATATATAATTTCATACTTTTAACCTCTACGCCAATACACGGACCCTACTGCATGTTATCTCTATCTCTTATGAATGATACAGAACTTAACACTTTTGATCATCAGTACATGGACCCTAGTGATCTAAATCGATTCTATGATGGTTGGGATCTAGGGGTGTTTCATACGTCTATTTGGTAGGTTTTGATTAAATTTAAGATCTAATTTAATTAAATTTGATTAATTTAATTTGATTTGGTTTTTATAATTTTTTTTTTAAAATTTAATTTATTTATGAAAGGTTTGATTTAGTTAGGATCAATGAATTATCTATATAAATTTAATATTTTTCTTCTTCTTAAACTACTATTTTATATTATAATTCATCCAAATATCGAATATAATTAATATAATATTATCAAATGTCTGGAAGTAGTAAAATTGATTCATTTAATATCATCAATATAATATTCTAAAATAGACTAATACGAATTAAAAAAGATATTTTTCAATGAGATTTATTATAATATTTTGAATCACAACTATTTCATACAGACTAATCTAATACAGTAAACTTTGCTGTAACCAGATTTGTTGCAACCAGATTTGCTGAAATAAATGAACAAAATATGATCAATTAATATTATAAACATGACAACAAAAATAAATATGAAAAAAGATAAAACAAATAACAATATACCTGAAAGTAATACCTTAAGAAGTTCCAACACTAGTAGTCTCAACACTTGGAGTCTCAATATTAGTAATATTTAAAGTCAAACCAAACAATTTTTAAATTTTTGATTAGTTTTGATTGGTTCGATTTGATTTTGATCATATCTATAAATCTAAACTCGTGATCCAACCCATATATGAACGGTTTGATTGGTTTAATTTATTTTGACCCAAATACATAAATAACATAATCCAAATTATTTAAATCAATTTGAATCACTTCGGATTTAAGATGACTGGTATATGTGAACACTCCTATTAGGATGAATTGGTTCTAGTTGTTCAATAAAAACAGCTAACTTGACCCAAACTTAAATTAATATTTTTAATTGGTTTAGACATTTTTCACTAAACTTGAACCAAAGTAAGATGATTATACTTTGCACCAATTTTTTGCTGATTTTTTGAAGTTATACATGCTATATTATATATATACTAATTTCCGTTTACGTGGTTCAATTTATTTTGAAAAATTAATCATTTAGTTTATTAGTTTTTTAAGCTAGCGATTAAAGGATCATTGTTATCCTACGTTTTTGTGTGTGTTATGATACTGGAGAAAGGATCATACCCCCTATAGCTTTTTAGTTCGAGAGAAATTATGATCCTAAAACGTATAGTGATCACCATTCACCAATAATATAAATCCGTAACGTAACCTCCTGAAACTCTTCTTCCATGAATAACTTTGATAGTGATTGAAGGTTTTGTAGCGTCATATTTGTCCTGTTCATTACAAAAATGGGAAGAACGAACCAAATTAAAAGACGATGAAAATAACAAATTGTTTTTGTTTTTTGAGGGAAGAGTAATTTTAATTTTTGAACATGCAAACAATTTACACGGACGAGTAACTGTACGTGCTACTTCTTATGAAAATGAAGGAAAGGTTACCTATTACGGTAGAAACTATGAACTTAATTTATAGTTGTCAGTTGCTATCTAATTAAATAACTAATCAAATGGATCTAAGAATATCTCAACTTGCCATAAACGTCAAGCATACATTGCAAGGAGTCGTCTTCGTTTTCTCCACGAAAGCAATAGTTTGTATTGTTCAACAGTAATTGCATCAAACTAGCACGCAACTAAATACTGCCCAAAACTGACAAGTCCCTCTAAGCTTAAAGTTGAACAACCTAATTGTTTAGCCTTATATAATTTTTCATTCTGACCCGTCACATTTATGATTTATCATATCTTCTCTCATCCTATATTTTCACCGGTAAACAAGTCCTTAAAATTATTCAAAATTGATTGATTGTTGAACTTTGAGACTGCAAACTGCAAAGTGATTCAATCGTCAATTCTACTATCAATTGTGTGTTTGAATTGAAGAAAAAATCATGATGGAGCATTTTTTTTCACAGCATGGTGGAGCATGATGAGGTAGGTGTTACACCGTGGTCGAAAGATAAATAAAAAAATACAATCACCACTAATCTTGTATAGTTAGAAAGGGTTAAGAAACTTTTTTTGTCTTTTGAAAACTGGTTTAGAAAAACGTTTAATTTGCGAGTTTAACTAAGTTATATAATTTGTTGATATTTCAATTATTTTTGGAAAGATTTTGTTATATTCTAGAGAACTTGTATATCACACGAATAAATCCTTGAGAAAAGTGTAAATTTATATGTCTCATATGCTCTAATCATACATATTTATAAATCGTGATTCGTGAATAATCGGTCATGAATAAATCACCCTTTTAAGTTTTAATTTCTTTTTTTATTATATTTTTTTATATCTTTTAAATATTTTTTTACTTGATTGCTAAATAATTTATCATTTAAAAAAAAAGGAAAACATTTTTTTAATTTTTTAAGATAACCTGTATTTATTTATTTATTTACTTATTTATTTCATCTAACTACAAAATTTTCCTTTTTACTCATGGTGGGCTTTCTCTTTGGGCCTAGGGTTGATTTGTTTTAGAGTGCTTCTTCATACACCAGGCAAAATTTCTCCTACACCATTTTTTTTAAAAACCCAAAAATACCCCTGCTGCTTTGGACACAAATATATGAGGTTGGGCAACAGCTGAGCTTCATTTGAAAAGCATTGCGACATCTGTATAGCTTTGGACACAAATATATGAGCTTGGGCAACATCCGTATAGGTTCATTGCAATAGCATTGGTGTTTATTGGTGACATTTCATTCATTTCGGGTGATTGTTCGTGGTTGCTGGAGTTGCAGAGCTGTCGGCGAAGAGGAAAAAGGTGAGTAGTGGGCGTTGGTTTCTTATGGATTCGGTAATCCGTATGAGTTATACGGATTACCTAATCCGTATGGATTAGATGGATTAGGTAATTCGTATAATCCATACGGATTAGGTAATTCGTATAACTTATACGAATTAGGTAATTCGTATAAGCTATACGGATTAGGCAATCCGTATAACTCATACGGATTACCCAATCCGTATAGCTTATACGGATTATCTGATCCGTATGAGTTATATGGATTGCCTAATCCGTATGGTTGAAAATTGCTGAAAAATAGCCTTTAAAAAATGTAAAAATTGCTGAAAAATTGTTTTGATAAATTAATTGATTAAATGAAGTTAATAAATTCAATTGTTGTATAAAAATAACAATAGATAAAATGAAACAATATAAATAAGGACAAATTAATTATAAGCGTCTACTAACAAAAAAAACATGTAGTTAAACACATGTAGTTGCACATACTAATAATAAAAAAAACACCTTGAATAACCTTGATTTACATGAGAGACAAACATGAAAAAAACATAACTTAATAAAATGAAAAACAACGGAAGATGGTGTGCAGTGAACATGTATTATTGTTCCATTTCAATCGTTGTAGTTCAGATAAATAAAAAAATGTAATCAATAAGCGTGTGTATTTTTATAGGTTTCCACATGGAGTTTTATTATGTTTAATTAAATTGTTATTTGTTAGGATGGACAACGATGAATGGATTTATGACAATATAATGTCAGAAGAAGTTAATGTGGAGGAAGACATTGAAGCAGACAATGATGCGTTTGAATTCAATGAAGACAATGGTGTAGACCCCGATGCGTTTGAGGATAATGCTTGTTTAATTGATTGTTCTGCAGCGTTCCAAACAAACGAGGTAATTAGTTGTATATGAATGTATTTAAAGTTGTTATATGACACGGTTTAGCATATTAAATATTAATTATCCATTTGTCTAGGTGTTTGAATCGCGTGATGCGATATTGAAATGGGCTCGTACCGTTGCATTTGAAAATGGTTTTGTAGCGGTCATAATGAAGAGATTGAAGCCATATCCAACCGTTTTGAAAAGCTTGGTTTGTGTGGCAAAATGACTCTTAAGAGTAAGCTTAAACAAATTGCGTACCCTGATTTAAATTCCATGTGCCCTCCCTCTGATAAGGTCAAAACTAAAGGTGCTCCAAAGAAGAAGATGACAAAGCTAGTTTCATTCAATGCAAAGTAGTTGTTCCACTCGAAAATAGTCCAATGCATCATGTGATGTTCAGATGCAGCAGGGGATGGTTCCGATGCTAGATCAATTTCATCCATTTATGCAGAAGTTCATCTTGAATGTCACCGATGTCAAAGCAGATGGTAATTGCGGGTACCGTGTGATTGCTGCCTTATTAGATTATGGTGAAGAATCTTGGGCTTTGGTTTGCAATCATTTGCTCAGAGAACTTGGAGAGTGGACGGATGGATATATTGCCTTGTTTGGTGGCATACATAGATTTGAAACCTTAAAGTGGTCCCTACTGGTTGATGGATTGTCGAAGGTAAAGCTTTGATTTGTTTATTCAATGTATGCCTTTAATTCAAACGCAAATATATTTGATTAACAGTTTATTTACAGGTTACTATGGACAAGTGGATGAATATTACAGACATGGGCCATGTAATTGCATCAAGAAATAATGTGATTGTGGTATCTCTTTCACTTAAGCAAAGCATGACGTTTTTCCCTCTAAGAAGTCAACCGCCTAGAGATCCCCACGTTCATCGCATTTTGTGCATTGGTCATGTTTTTGGTAACCACTTTGTGCAGGTAATCCATTTATTTGTTTATTTTATGAAAAAGGACATGAATAAACAAAACTGATGTTGTCTACTGTTGTTATGTGTAACAGGTTTTCTTAAAAGACAATTCTCCTTTACCGTTGACTACATTTTTGTGGGATAGGCATTGTATCAGTGAAGCAAAACATTGGCCCAGTTATTACATTAGTAGAATGCAAATGTATGCTAACTGTATGAAGTTACGCACTAAACATGTAGACTTACATGATGTGTAGAAACATTTGAAAAACAATGAATGAAGTCATTTTCTGCATAACTGTATCTATATATATTTATAAATATCCAAATTTGTCCAACATGAGAAACATCATAAAAATAACTGATAAATAAGTGTATACAAAAGTCAAATAAAAATCAAAGGCGCCTCCGCTGTGCATCTCGTGGACGTCTTCCTCGAGTATAAACAATCTCGTGGTCCCTGACACTACGGGGCTAAAAGCAACATCTGTAGCGTCCTATCATATGCGTCGGTGCCCTCTGTAACAATCTCATCATCAATAAAGGCTTGCAAGCCCTCAGCAAGTCGTTGACAAATAAGCTGCAATTACAATGACACAAATACAAACATTACACGAAAGGTCAACTATGATCACACAATCCACAAGTCAAATGAATTGTTCTTACCACTGCATGCCCTGGAGACTGGTCCTCTTGAGCCACATCTGATGCATCGGGAGGAGCTGGATCAGTAGAAGGCGACTGAACATTTGCTGATGGAGGAGGAGCTGGATCAGTCGCAGGCCCAGATGGAAGATGCAAACGGACCTGAGCATACTGCGTCGGAGTCAGAAATGAGTGTGAAATCCAGAAGAACCACTCCAAATATCCAGGAACACAGTGACTTGGATAATGTACCAAGTCACCGGTCGATATAAGGAACTCCGCGAAATGCACCCATCGCTCGTCAACATCGTCTGCGAAGGGGACTTCCGACATAGGCAGCTCAGGAATAGGCTGAATCTGCCCAAACTGCCTAACTACCCTGTCAGGTAAGTACCTCACGATGTGGGGACCCCATCTGAAGAATCTGGAAAATAAACTAATCGGCTCAAACTCCCTAAGGGGACGATGGGCATCGTATGTTGTCCAGCATATGTCATCTGGCCTCAACCGGTCGATGCGAGCATGATAAGTCGACAACGGTAATGCCTTCACACTTTTCCAATGAAAGGCACGCGGCTGGGTCTCCTCGTACGTATCCTCTGCTGTCCCGTTGCCTACAGTGGGAAATGCTCGTATATCCAGCACTACAAGTTTAAATCATTAAAGTCAGAAGTAGTAAAAAACATAACAACTTTCATTAACACACACACAAACACAAGATTACCTGTAACAAAGTAATGTATCCAGCTAGATGCTTGCCGTGGTGTTTTGATGCATAATCGAGATTCTCATACATATGCACCAAAGCACCAACCCCCCAAGCAAATCCCCCAGCTTCGTCCAGGTCACGAAAAGGTTGTAAAAACTGAACGCCTATATGTGTCGCACTCTTGTTGGCAAATAAAGTGCAACCAACAAGATGCAACAGATATGCCCTCGCTGCAACTATCCACTGGCCAGAGTCACACATACTAAAATACAACTCTCGAAGCCAGGACAATCGCACATATGCGCCGTGGCACTGTGTCGTCTCCGCTTCAGCCTCATCAACACTGACCTCTAGCAGCTCGACCAACAATGTGATCGCCTCTCCGATATCAATCTGGTCGTAGCCGTGGAACACTCCTATGACAGGGATATGCAGAAGAGAGGCAACATCGTCCAACGTAATTGTCAACTCACCGACTGGCAGATAAAAGCTGGATGTCTCAGCATGCCATCTCTCTACAAAGGTTGACAGTAATCCTCGATCTTCAGTCTCCACTGAGCAACGAATCAACGGACTAAGGCCAGTAGCAGCCACTAAGCCCTCAATCTCCGGAGCTGGCTTCCCGAATTTAGTGACCTTACGTCCATGGGAAGCCAACTTCAGCTCTGCACGTTCCTGTAATAAATACATTCACAAATGTTTACAATTAACACCGAACCTTCACATTTTATCCTAAATCAGATGTCATTGTTTTATAAATACCTCTCCTGACCAGACTTTAATAGCCACATGGTCAGCATAATCAGTCAAGACTGAACAGTCTTCCGGACCTCCTGGAAAACCTCTAGTCCCTACATCCTCCGTCGTAGGTATATCAACATCAATATGTGGTTCCTCAACTGGAGCATCGTCACGTGGAGGATCCTGAGGAACACTAACACCCGCCCGTTGTCGACGAACGGATGCTGTCGGTCTACGCCGCTCAGCCGCTCCACCTATAGGCCTATGCATTCCTCCTCTGGTCCTAGCCATAATCTGTACAACATTTGTTTATATGTTAGATTATGACTTAAGACAACATCACATAAATAGTTTAATTAAAATTGTAAGACAATTTCTAACCAAACAGTCCAAAACTGGGTGACACAAGTCCAATTCACAAGCACAGTGATCAATCAAGACAAATTCTAACCAAACAGTCCAATACTGGGTCACACAATTCCAATTCACAAGCACAATAATCAATCAAGTCAAATTCTAACCAAACAGTCAAATACTGGGTCACAT
>CM023947.1:5678484-5929267 GCA_013407115.1 Glycine latifolia
TGATCAATCAAGTCAAATTCTAACCAAACAGTCCAATACTCGGTGACACAAGTCCAATTCACAAGCACAGTGATCAATCAAGACAAATTCTAACCAAACAGTCCAATACTCGGTGACACAAGTCCAATTCACAAGCACAATGATCAATCAAGTCAAATTCTAACCAAACAGTCCAATACTCGGTGACACAAGTCCAATTCGCAAGCACAGTGATCAATCAAGACAAATTCTAACCAAACAGTCCAATACTCGGTCACACAAGTCCAATTCGCAAGCACAGTGAGCAATCAAGTCAAATTCTAACCAAACAGTCGAATACTCGGTGACACAAGTCCAATTCACAAGCACAGTGAGCAATCAAGTCAAATTCTAACCAAACAGTCCAATACTGGGTGAGACAAGTCCAATACACAATCACAGTGAGCAATCAAGTCAAATTCAAGACAAACAGTCTAATACCGGGTGACATAAGTCCAATACACAACCATAGTGACCTACCAAGTCCAATTCTAACCAAACAACAAATGTATACCGGGTGACATAAGTTCAATTCACAAGCACAGTGATCAATCAAGTCAAATTCAGACGCACAGTCACCTATCAAGTCCAATTCACAAGCACAGTCACCTATCAAGTCCAATTGACAAGCATGGTCACCTATCAAGTCCAATTCAATTGCTAACTATACACAACTTTCATTGACAACCATACTTCCTATATTTGAGAGTTATTTGATGTTCAAAATCACATGTAAAGAAGTACATACAATCAATAGCATATCATCATCAAGTCATTGATAACAATTGAAAAATCAGGTTCCTAATCATTTAAACATATTTTTTTTTTGAAAAAATGCCTCATACGGATTGATCAATCCGAAAGCCCTTCACGGATTACCGAATCCGTACGACGCTTCCCCTACTAAAAACGCCCCAAAATGGAAAAACTGACCTCAGACAGCGCCGTCACCAACACCCCACCAAGCCACCGAGCACCACGGCCAAAAATGCGGAACCAACGAAACAACGGAATCAATAACCACCGAGAATCACCACACGAAGGAGAAGAAGAAGCAGACGCGCGAAGGAGGGAGAGAGAAAACATTTTGCTTTTAATTTAAATTAATAGGGGTAAAACCAAAATTGCACTGTGGATTAATGGTGTAGGAGAAATTTTGCCTGGTGTATGAAGCACCACTCTTTGTTTCATGGACCAGTAATCTTATTTCTTCTTCTTTTATTTTTGTTTTGAAAATGAGAAAGCATAAGAAACGGCTCAACCCCAAAGGCCTCCTATCCGAGAAGCGTAGCATAGCATAAAAATAACGTTATGTATTAGAGCTATTGCAAATTTGAAGTAAAGGGGCCGATGCCTAAACTACAACTACATCACTGTTTGAACTAGAGCATTGGCACTGACGATATTCATTAATTTTATATTATTATTTAATCACAAAATACTGGATTAAATTTATTGATTATTTTTATAATAATTTTTTTGAGAGGATAATATTTATCTTTTTTTACTGCAATACAAATCTTAAAAATCTGATAAAAATTAAAGTCGCCGAACAAAAAGATGATAAAAACTAAAAAATATTTGACATCTATATCCAAAGAAAAACCATGTTTAACCACTGAATTTTCTTCTGGACATATATGCATCCATCCTTCTGATTGCATTATTGATGTCTCCAACTAACCTGGCACATGGATGAGTTACTGGACATCCATTTGTATTTTTGGAACAAGTTTTAACACTTTCTATATAATTCTCTTGAACCCTTTATTTTCTTGCAAGTTGTAGGACATGCCATACATATTAATATATATACCCACAACTCTGCTTGCATTATAGTATAGGTTTTACATGAGAAAGAACCCTCTAACATGATTGCTTGAGACCAAGGCCACCATATGCTTTGGTCTTCAAACAATATTCCATTTATGATTTAACTTTTGTTTGGCCCGGGAAGAGAATGAACGACATATTTTATTTTCTCTGCATTAACTTTATGTTTATCTATTATTTTCTTTTCTTTTTCTTTTAAGGAATTATCAAGTTAAAAAATATTTACTAGAAATGATATTTTTTTATCTTTTCTTTAGGGATGGCCATTGATGGGATTGGAACATGTGTACTTAATTATAACACTTTCCTGGCAGGATATGCAGGGAAGGGTTATTCACAGAAGTAGATGAACTCATGAGCATATATGATAGAGCACAATCGCTGGTCCAATGAGCTCGTCTGCAGGATTGTAGTTGATGTTAATTGTAAGCATTGAAATGTAAAAAAAAAGGAGCAATGGAATTTGTGTTTAAGATAATTAATAGCTCTTTTCATGATTAAAAAAAAAAAAAGGCTAGCTTCTCTCAATTGTTACCTTGGAAGAAATCAAATCTAGTAAAGGCAAATGTAGGTCCTATTCTCACTTTGCGTACGTTCTCACACCAACTTAAGCCCCCACTTTCTCACTTTTAAACATCTTGTCACTTAGAGCTAAATCCAACAAAATATCAAACTCATTGGGAAATATATAATTTTTGTAGATTAGTTTTAGTCTCTACAAAGGCCGCTCAGTTTTTAATCTTCGTAGGCTATATGTTGAAGCACATATCTAGAGATCAAGTTCCCTTTTATGTGTTTTGATTATATAATATTGACATGATATGAAACATAAATGTAATAAAGCAAAGTGGAGAAGCTCCGTGTTATGCTCAAATTCAATCATTATATTATTATGGCCATCAAAATAATATTTTGGTCAGGCATCCTAGTATGGAACTCTCAAGTTCACAACAGTTTATCAGCATCAGATATCAGATTCAACATTAACAGCTTATCAGCAAAGTCCAAAACGCCATATATTGCCCAAGGAATACTATGAATGTGATGGCGCTGTGTGACTTGTAGGTTCTCAATAGATGAAACATAATTTATGCTGGAACTTGCTCTGGCTGCTTCAATGTTCAATGCTTGATTTCCATATAAGAGGTACACAGCCTCAACATGCAAAGGATTGGTATAAGCAATTTTAGTTCCTAATCTAAGTTAGTTTGCTCTTTAAATATATACTATGAATCTCCTCATTCCAATCTTTTCAATACCAATCACCGCTTTTATGTCTCTAACAACAATTTGCTTAATGGTTTCTTTAGATATAATTCACATTCGGTTGCCAAGTTCTGACACAAAATAACACATTTATTTGTTGTGAAACACGACAACCGTACACAATTATCAACTTTCTATTTCCAATACTCTCATTAACAGTTTCTACTTCCAATTCAGCCTTGTCTTATATAAATTTCAACAAAAATTGTGTATTAGATTATTATGAAGCACGGAATTTGATACGGACATGAACATTTTGACACGGTTAATGTCTAAAATATAGGACATCGAAATATCGCATACATATACAAATAAAGAGATTCTAATTAAATGAAATACAAGTAACATATAACAAAATATCTAAATTGATGATATATTCATCTTTTTAAACCAACTTTTTATATTTTTTCAAGTGGATTAGTTGTGCAAAGTTGACGGTTTAAGTGTTTAAGCCAACAAAAAATAATTTTTGAATCAAACACCTAATATAAAATGTCGAACAAGTGTTTAGATATTGGTGTCGGAAATGTGTCTGGAGACACTTTGATAGAGGGACGTCCGTGCTTCATTAATTAGAAAAATATGTTTGAGTGTATCATTGATATTTCTCTCACATTACAATATCATGATTCAGTTAGATGTCATTTTCGTGGTTGCTGGCCATGAAGATGATAACTTATGACTATAAACACACAAAGACAAAGAGAGAGAGAGAGAATTTATGAACAATAGTGAGGGTAAGGATCATGATTATTGATTAACAATTTTGATACTAATCTCTAGCTGCCAAGAGGTATATAAAGGATAAAAGAATATGGTTCTTGACAACAAGAATCTGGATTATTTCAACCGAATATATAACTAAGTGAAGAACTTTATTCTTAGGTTCCATTTAGATAAAAAAAATTTACCTGTTCTTTGTTTGATTGCTTTTTCTTGAATCTGTACTGAAAAAATTACTTGTTCTTTGTTTGATGTTACAGATAGCTGGTAGTTGGATTTGTTTGCACTTTGCACACATCTTGATTTAGTTTGAGCAAAAGTGGTCCTTTATGTCCGAATGTTGAAACTTGACACCTGGAAGCTCCAATTCTTTTCACATATATAGACGAGCTAAATAATAATATCAGTAACAGTAGAACAAGGAGTTGAGCTCTAATTCTTTATGTGGACCATTGATGCTGATGTTGAAAGGAAAGAAAAAGTGTGAGAGAGAATTAGATGGTGATGGTAAAAGGTCCGTGAAAAAAATCTGTATCAGTAATGGGATTATAGGATACTGAGGTGGGAATAATTAAGTTGACAATTATATTTGAGGTGGGTTTAGTGAGATTATAATTCCACACAGTGAAAAAAATTGTAATTGAACTTGTATTTTCTTTTTTCGGTTTTCTTTCTCAAGTAATAATTTAAACAACTTGTACTAGGTATATCGCCATATTGTTCTTGATCATTACTTGCTAGAAGAGTCTGGAGAGATGTTGATCGTGCAAAATAATATCTCCTTATTTTACTGTTTCTCGAGGGAAAGGATATATATTTTTGTAAGAAAATTAATGAAAGAATAATTTTTTGAACTACCTGTTGGCTGTTGGTCTGTCCCATCATGCATGTGATATGAAAAAAATGGTCACAACAACATGCGACTATGTGTTTCCCTTTTTGTAAAAACGATCGGAGATTTTCTCAATTTGAAATATTATGCTGCTTACGGTTATGAGTTTTAGTTTAAAATAGCATTCTAAACTTGTTTGTTAATGATCTGTGCACATTTTATGATTTAGTCTCTATATTTAAAAATTCTACGTTTTTGAGCATGATTGTTTCTCACTGTTGTTGCATGAATTCCAAGATGTTTTAACTCTTTATGAAAATTGTTCCTTTTAGAACGTCTGTTTGAGCCACCGCAACGGTAAAGCAAGCATAGATTTAATGTGTTTAAGTAGAAGATTGTAAATTTACTACCATCATATTTTTATCCGTTGAATTTGCATAGAATCGTGTGCATTGCATTTCCAACTTAAATCTAAACACACACAGAGTCTCTCTAAGAGCAAACTTATTATTTTTTTAGTTCTTACGGTCAGTTGCAACGTAACGCTGTTAAAAATTTTGTAATGTATCAAGGTGAAATTCAAATGTGTGCGTTGGCTTGTTGAGGTAGTTGGGGTTGAAAATATAGTTACATTTTTCTTCCTATACTTGCCCAGACTTTGCATTTTAGTCCCTATTCCTAGAAATTCTACTATACAAGCAATTGTTTTTAGTCTGTCATCAATTATCACGTAACTCATTGATTTTAGGGAGACACAATCAAAATTAATGGTGTAAACTGCTAGAAAATTGAAAGCAAAGATGATTTTGATGTGCACAGCCGCCAGAAGCACTTTTTAGTGGTAGAGCCCTTCCCCTTGTATGTCATCAAATAATATATTTGCATCTTCCATCTTTCACACTTGCATAAGCATTGACAATTAATCAGGATATAATGACATTGGATTATGACCAGTTAATATGTGATCGATTAAGCAGAAAGTAATGCACAACCTTAATTGACAATTACTATAAGTGAACATAACCTTGATTCATGGGCAACTCCAATTCACTATTAGAACTCTCATTTTTTTTAATCAACTTGATAAGGGGATTTTAAAAGTCTCCAACCCCCAGAGTCACCATGTTAAGGGGGCTAGCAACAGGGTTGGAGGAGGGACTTTAACCCACAATATAATCCTTCTCACGTACCAAGACTCTGTAAAAAAAATGATTTCATGTTTTTTTTTATAGTAGTTCAATGCATTTCATTACTGATAATATGATAAATACAATAAGGAATTTGTATGTAAACAGTAGGACTTAACATTAGAAATAGCTGATTTAGCAAGGCAATAAGCAACCATATATATTAGATTGTCTCCTAGAAAACTCTACCTGAAATTTTAATTGAAAAAAGAGAGATAGTTTTTGCAATCTGCGATGATAGACCCCAACTCAGGAAAATCTGGCCTGGAATCATGAGTGTTGTCCACCACCACTTTACATTCCAATTCAAAGATTACATAAAAACGATTTCATGTTATGACTTTTTTAGTTTCCGATTAATTTAAAATAGTGCAGGATTTTAACAAATCATCAACCAATACAAAAGTTGTGTTAAGATAAACGTTTAAATAGAGTTAGTTACATAGTTTGAATTTTAAATATGAGAAAGATATATGAGAAGATATGGGTAGAAAAAGATATGAGGAAAGATAAGATATGAATAAAGATAATATAGAAAGATATTATAGAAGATATTGTTTAGATTTGAATTTGAATTGTTTTAGGGTTTTGGTGCTTATAAATAGCACATTATGTAAAGAGCTCCGTGTGGCTTTGGCAGACTATTATCAATAATATTAGAGAGTTTCCGCCCCAGTAAATTTGTGTGTTTGTGTTTGTGTGAGTGCACCAGTGTGTGTGAGACAGAAAGTGGGCCTGTGAGATATCAGTATAATCAAATCACTGATATCAAGTTGAACTGTGTTTAAAATGAATGTGTGGCCATCATGGATCCGAATATGATTTTTCCAAAACTACACTAACACGTGAATTGTCATAATTCATCTATGTATTGGGTATCTAGTATTGAGTATTATGTTTCATAAAAATGATACTAGCTTTATATCGAAAATAAAAATGGCAGTATTAGCTAGAACGGATTCCTTATGATTCCGGGGAAAACCAAACAAAGTAATGGGAAATACGTTTGGTGTTCTTGTACAACCCAATTTATTATAGTATATCAAACATGTTACTTTCAGACTCACTAAAAAAATCAAATTTGATAATGTGAGAATCCTCACAACCTAATTACTTCACCATCATCATCATAAATACTAGTACTACTTTATTTAGTGAACTATCTCAGCAAGTCCCCACCCCACAAAAAAGTTACCCCATTGCTATTGCAATTTCTTAGCGGAAAGACAAAAACCTTTGCGTACGTACCACAACGGAACGGAATGGCCAAAAAACAAAACGGCTCGAACGAACGAACCTCGCTCAGCGCGCGCACAATGACCTGCACCCCAATATCCAAAAAGTACTAAAAAGCACATATTATTTAATCACCAATTTCATATAAAAAAAAAACTTTTCGTTGAAGTTATTAAATTAATTTTAATAAGAGAGGCGTGTATAAAAGAAAAACTTTAAATATTTCTCCAACTTTATAGGATTTTTTTCAAAGGAACTTTATAGGAATTAGTCATAAAATTTTATTCTATAGTGTGCTAATATAGTTTTTTTTAGAATTGATTTACGCGTGACAATTCGTTAATGTAAAGAAAAAAAGTGTTATCTTTTTATTCTTAAAAGGTGAAAAAAGGGGATAAAAAGAAGACTATTAATAGAATAGAATAAGACAAATCTTATATAAATAGGTTGCAAAATTGGGCCCTTAATAATCATTTTAGGGTGAGATAATTGTAAACATTTTCATAAGAATCTATTAACCTAATTACTTTATTTGCCTTAGATATTTTTTTTGTTAGATTAATATTAGAGTAAAGTATCACTAATAATTTTAGTGCTAATTAATTTCTGGTAAAAAATTGATTGATCTCTTTAACTTGAACTAAGATCTTAATTAAGAAGTGTAAGTAAGCTTAGTTCCACTCGATCTAATGATATGACACATGATCATGTGTCCTTAAATTTATAAATATCAAAAAGAAAAAAGGAAAAAAGTGGGGGTGAGAGTGTAAAAGGGTAAGTGTCGCAACCAAAATCCAAGAAACCTAACCGAAAAATTGGCGAGATATTTTCCAACGAACCAAAGGAGGTGACACTTGTATCATATGTGGAAGAAAGTAGCACCTCTTCTGCTTAGCTAAACCCCCGAACGCAGCTGCGCCACTCGTTTCATGCCTCACCCTCTCGCCTCGGTGTGATTGCTACTACCCCGTTCGATTCATTCGTGTGATGTTGTATGGGTTGAACAAGGGACAGATATTGCTTCGGGAATGGAGTGGGACAGCAATTCCGATCTGAGCGGGGACGAAGAGGAGGAAGGGTTCGTCTTCAACGACGCCGACGACGCTGGCCCTCTCCCGTTCCCCTTCCCCGTCGTCGAAAACCTCCTCCAAACGGCGCCCTGCGGCTTCGTCGTCACTGACGCGCTCGAGCCGGACAACCCTATCATTTACGTCAACACCGTCTTCGAGATCGTCACCGGATACAGCGCCGAGGACGTCCTCGGCCGGAATTGGTCAGTTTCCGCTTCTGCCTCCATTCGTTGAATTACGTTTAGGTCCTTTCAGGCCTACTCTTTATATTCCATCCTGAGCTGCTTTTAAGTCAATTGTGAATGTCTTGAATTGAAATTTGATATTAGAATACATAGTTTGTGCATTTTCGTGTTTCTACCGTTATTATTTTGTTAGAATTAAGCGTTGCTTCGATTTATAGATATTTTAGTTTTGTCCATACGTGTAACTTCTGCTCCGGTCTGGAGTAAGTCAATTGTAAGGTTAGATAATGTTGAAATGTGCAGGAGATTAAGAAACGCTTGATGAGAAAGCTGTTGGTTGGTACTATGAATGTCGTGAAAGTGTATCATGACAAATGGTGTAAATAATGATTAACTTCCTTATGGTGATCAAAGGATTAGGAAAAAATAGCCTAATAATTAACTTCATTATATATCAAACAGTGGTAGTTTTTCACCATGTGTTTGAAGCTTTTTGACTTGGACTGAATTTTGAAACTCCACTGTTCAAGAACCATAGTTAAAAGAGATGATTGAAATACAGATGAGGCTATTCCAGATGTTTTTTCTGACGTATACTGAGTCGTGTGTTGAGGGATTCTCATTATTTTTCTGGTCTTCATTAGGGTTGGGAATCCAAAGGCTTAGGCTGCTTTGTGTATTGCAAGCTTTTGATTAGCCATGGGTGTTCACTGTCCAACTTGTTTTGACAATGGAATTTAGGGTTTTAGGTCTGGCCACGTTACTGTTTTCTGGTGAACTGTCAATTCTGATATTTGACCACTGATGTATTATTTTTTGTGGGGAGGACCTCAATCCTCCAAATAAAAGACCTCTAGCCGCAAATCTACCCAACTTTATTGCAGCCTCTGCAGTTGGTGAAGGCCCATTATGGTTTCTTAGTGGTTCCTTCCTTTTTGTTATCTAAAAAGTATTATTAGTTTCATATTCTATTATGTTTCAATTTCTCCTACTGCTTGCCATGATTCTCTGTGTTATACTTAATTATTCGGACAATAATTTGTTCTCATTGTATTGTTATGGGTACTTACAAGTTGCAACTGATTTAGGACAATCATATCAGTGATTAATTGCCTGTTTAAAAAAAAATAAAATCTTTGATGAATTGCAGTGTGATTAAATACATAATAGTATGTGTGCTAAACTGTTATCTCTTTAGTACAGTCTTGAGTCTTCAGTGTACTAAAATTTGTCTTTGAATCCTACTGTGTGGGATAGCTATTTGGGGATTTCCTTTGGGTTCTCCAACAGAGTGAAAGAAGCATATTTCCATCTGAGGCAACTTCTTGGATTAATGAGAACTCTAAAATTGGTATATTATTTACTAGCAATTAGAAAAGAAAAAGGATTGAATTCCAATGCTCCATGTTAGAACAAGATTTTGGATCAGCTGAAAGTTTGTCATTTCTGCTCTGCCCTCCTTTCTTTGAGTCTTCAGGCTCTTTTTATAGGGCAATTGTCACTTTTTGGTGTACACTGGTGGCACTGAGGAACAGGGCAATTGTCTCTGATGCATAAGTTACCATATATCTCTAATTTACCCAAGAGAAGAAGTATTAGTTTGGAAGTCTGTTTTTTAGAATGTAGAGTAATATTTTATTGCCTTGGAGGAATAAGGGGAAAAAAAGTAAGCAGAAGAGCATTTTAATAAGCAAACAAACAATATTTGTTGGCCCTTTAACACATCTCTTACTTGTTCAAGTCTATGTCAGTCTGTTGCGTGATATTTATAATTCAATGTCTTTTTTTGTTTTAATCATTTCAAAATATTTGGCAGCCGTTTCTTGCAGTGTCGAGGTCCATTTGCTAAGAGAAGGCACCCGTTGGTGGACTCAACAGTAGTTTCAGAAATTAGAAGATGCCTTAAAGAGGGGATTGAATTCCAAGGTGAGTTGCTGAACTTTAGGAAAGATGGATCTCCTCTGATGAACAGATTGCGGCTGACACCTATATATGGAGATGATGAGACTATAACACATGTCATTGGAATCCAGTTCTTCACAGAGGCAAACATTGATCTTGGTCCTGTTCCGGGTTCTACAATTAAGGAATCTGCTAAATCGTCTGATCGATTTCGTTCCGTGCTCTCCTCGTTGCAGACTCTTCCAGTGGGGGACAGGAATGTATCTCGCGGAGTTTGTGGGATTTTTCAACTGAGTGATGAGGTACTGTCTCTCAAGATACTTGCTCAATTAACTCCTAGAGATATTGCATCAGTTAGCTCTGTCTGTAGACGATTATATGAGCTGACAAAAAATGAAGACCTCTGGAGAATGGTGTGCCAAAATGCATGGGGCAGTGAGACTACACGTGTTTTAGAGACCGTGCCTGGTGCAAGGAGACTTGGATGGGGTCGGCTGGCAAGGGAATTGACCACTCTTGAAGCAGCAGCATGGAGGAAGTTGACTGTTGGAGGTGCTGTTGAACCCTCACGCTGTAATTTTAGTGCTTGTGCAGTTGGTAATAGAGTTGTGCTTTTTGGTGGTGAAGGGGTTAACATGCAACCCATGAATGACACCTTTGTATTGGATCTCAATTCTAGTAATCCTGAGTGGCAACACGTCCAGGTAAGCTCTCCTCCTCCTGGTCGTTGGGGCCACACGCTTTCTTGTATTAATGGTTCTCATTTGGTTGTATTTGGAGGCTGTGGAAGGCAGGGCTTGCTCAATGATGTGTTTGTCCTGAACCTGGATGCAAAGCCTCCAACTTGGCGTGAAATTTCTGGATTGGCACCTCCACTTCCCAGATCATGGCACAGCTCCTGTACTCTTGATGGTACTAAGTTGATAGTTTCTGGGGGATGTGCAGACTCTGGAGTTCTCTTGAGTGACACTTTCCTCCTTGATTTGTCAATTGAGAAGCCTGTCTGGAGAGAGATACCAGTGGCATGGACCCCGCCATCTCGTCTGGGCCACACATTGTCTGTTTATGGTGGTAGGAAAATACTGATGTTTGGGGGTCTGGCCAAGAGTGGGCCCTTGCGTTTTCGTTCTAGTGATGTATTCACAATGGATTTAAGTGACGAAGAACCTTGTTGGAGATGTGTGACAGGGAGTGGCATGCCTGGTGCTGGAAATCCTGGGGGCATAGCTCCTCCTCCTAGACTTGATCATGTTGCTGTTAGTCTTCCAGGTGGGAGAATTCTAATATTTGGTGGGTCTGTTGCTGGTCTTCACTCTGCCTCTCAGCTTTACATTCTTGATCCAACTGATGAGAAGCCTACATGGAGACTCCTAAATGTACCTGGATGCCCTCCAAGATTTGCTTGGGGACACAGTACATGTGTTGTTGGAGGGACAAGAGCTATCGTACTGGGTGGTCAAACCGGGGAGGAATGGATGCTAAGCGAGCTCCATGAACTTTCCCTGGCTAGTTCTGCCATCTAAATCCAGTGAATAAACACTGCTGTAGTGAAGGGAATACTACACGGCTCTGCTTGAAGTCGTGAATTTGAACATAAGTTTGCGGGAAAGGTTGTATTGGTCACCAACTCGACAAGCATTGCTGTGGTCAGAATGTGTATATTAAGTTGTTACGACAATGCATTGCTTGAATGGTTGGTTCTGGCTCGAGGATAACTTCTCGTTGAGTGACATTGAGACGGAAGTTTTTTTTGAGGTTGTGTGAGACTTTGCCCTTCAGTACGCATAATGAAGTATTCTTCCTGAACAGAATATTAGTGGTAATATATTAGGGTAGTTTCTCACTTGATTTTCCATGTGTTGTCTTGTTCAAATTCTGTAATTTGAATCACGACAAAGAGGGAAAAAAAAAAGAAAAAATGTATGTTAATTCCCGTAATTAGATCTATTATATTTGATGGAAATCTCTATTGCTATTTTATGTTTCTTGACACAGTGATCTGACAGTTATGGAAAGAAGACTAAACCAACGTTGTGAAACAAGTATGCCTGAAATATTAGTATATTGTTTATTTAGATCGTGCTGTGCCTAGTTAATATACATAGCTTTCTATTTTATGCCCTTGTCGGCGATATTGTAGTCTACTATAAATATATAAAAACAGACTGCTAACATATTTGACATTTGGCAAAAGAGAGGGACAAAATAGTTATTTTATATCTATTTTGCTTTTCCATTTTTTTTATTATAAAAAACATCACGAAAGAAAAGAAGTTGACAGCTTCTGGAACTTCTCATTAGAAAGAAGAAAAACACTATTTGCACAGCTTCTCATTCTCAGCTTTTGGAAAGAAAAAAAACACCGAGGGAATTGAGAGGAGTTTTAGCGTTTTGGCTAGATGTCCATGGCTTCTAGAGTTTAATGGATTTGTTGGTTGATTTCCCGGCTTTGATGAAGATGCCAGTTGACCTGCAGACTTTTCTATAGGGTTTTGTTACATATATTATATAAATGGGTAAATAGTCATTTTCATCTCTGAATGTGTAACGAACTGACAAATCTGTCCCTGAAAAATGAAAATTCAATATTTTGTCCCTGAAAGTAAAAAAAGTGTGACAAATATATCCATCCGTTAACTTTTGTCTGTTATCGTTAATATTAGGGACGAATTTGTCAGTGCACTACATATTCATAGATGAATTTGTCAGCTCTCTATCCAAAATATAATTTAATCTTCATATTTCCTCTTTTTTAATCATTACAAGAATAACATTACAATAAATACTTAAAAATTAGGAAAGCATAATAATAAGCATAATATTGATTAATAAACACAATTTGGTTGTTGTTATGAAATTTCTATTATAACAATATTAAATAATAATAAAATCAAGTTGAGTCTCATTTTTTTGTAAGGATTAATTTAATGACTGTGTATTTTAATTTATTCGAGCCTCATTTGGGTAAGTATTATAAGTAAAAACAAACATAATAATAAGCATAATATTGATTAATAAACATAATTTATTTGTTGTTTTGAAATTTCTATTATAACAATATTAGGTAATGACAAAATCAAGTTAGGTCTCATTTTTTTGTAATAATTAATTTAATGACTGTGCATTTTTGTTTGGGTCTCATATTTTTGATAAAATACTGTCACATTAGAAATTTCAAAGCAAAAATATGAGATAATACTTACCCAAAATATGAGACTCAAATAAATTAAAATGCACAATCATTAAATTAATTCTTACAAAAAATAAGACTCAGTTTGATTTTGTCATTATCTAATGTTGTTATAATAGAAATTTCAGAACAACAAACAAATTATACTTATTATTATGTTTGTTTTAACTTATGTTTGTTTTCCTAATTTTTAAGTGTTTATTGTAATGTTATGTTTGCAATGATTAAAAAAGAGAATATGAAGATTAAATTATATTTTGGGTAAAGACATGACAAATTCGTCCTTAAATGTGTAGTGCGCTGACAAAAAAATTTAGTGTTATATGTATCAACATTCATGTTATTAACGCAACGCTCCAACCAATTATGTTAAAAAATAATTAATGTTGATACATATAACACTAAATTTTTTAATGTATATTTAATACACATATCTAAATCTTTAATTGTTTAGTTTATTTAATTTCTTTATTTTTTCTTATTTCAGAATCTTATTTTATTAATTAGGGATATTATTTTTATTTTATCAATTAGGATAATTGTTAGTTATGATCCTATTCTCTTTTATTTTAATTTTATCAATTAATGAGTTGTATATAATTAATTTAATTTGAATTTTATTTTGATTATTGAGTTATTTCTCATGCTATTATTTTAATATTTTTAACATAATTTATTATGTAAACTTATATGTGTATTAAATATATATTAAAAAATATAGTGTTATATGTAACAATATTAATTATTTTTTAGCATAATTAACTTATTAGTTCAATTGGTTAGAATGTCATGTTAATAATATAAAGGTTACAACCTTCAAATTGGATTTTGGACTTTACATGAAGTGGTATGTTATCGTGTTGTTTGAATTTACCATATTCCTAGAATCATGTGATTTGGTTGTTATAGGAGAAACAATTAATTTAATTTAATTAACATCAATCTCGACCTCACCACTTGAAAATTTATTTGTTATTCCTCTAAAATGTTGGGAAGAAAATGTAATATTTTATTAATATGATGGTAATTATGAGCGTACTGATTTCTTAGGTGAATTTGCAAGAAAATTAAGTTTTTGTCCTTTTGATTGTCACAACATTTTTGGGAAAAACCTTGACTACGAGTTGTTCAGATATGAAGGTATATATATGTATTTAAATCATGATATAGTTATAAAAAAATTAAAAAAAGTGATATTATATAGAAAGTTTTTTCCTAGAAGAAAGTGCTAAGAAAATGACTTTCCACCTTATAAGTTTTGTTCTTATTTTCTTTTTTGCTGAACATACATATATAGTCCTCCCCACATATCCTTTTTCAGGAAACTATGATTAAAGTAAAGTTGGATATATCATATATAGTATTATTTGAATAGATTTCTCAGTAAGTATTTACAGGTCATAAATTAAAATTAATTAATACATAATTTAAAATTATCTTTTAGAGAAATTAACTAAGAGAGTTTTTATAAATTAATTTATATATGTTAATTTTAATTTGTCACACAATTGAACAACTTTTGTTTTTAGGAATTCTTCTTCATGTTTTTTCCCCTCATTGCATTGGATGTTACTGACTTGCCTTGATCGGGATAATATATTCCTATCTATCCTTTGGTTGTGACTGCCATAGAGGATGCCTTGCAGTGCCTAACTTTACCAACTCATCCATAGGATAAATGATGTTTACATATATATGAGGTAAACATGGAAGGATCTTTCCAATACAAGGGAAAATAGCTTCTCTGCAACAATGCTAAGCCAAGAAAATCATGACTTGAGTTATATTATCACAGAAACAACATGTTAGCTCTTGGATGAAACCCTTAAGGAGAGAAATTTATGCAAAATTGTGTCAAATATTTTACACTTTGAATAATGACCGTTTCAGAAAATAGAATAGCGACAAATTTTACACACTAATGCAACTGTTTTGTTGGAAATAATTTTTCATCTTCAACTATTTTTCTATGGTTTCTATTATTAAAATTTTGTGATTGGGCAGCTTAAAAAATACTTTGTATATGTTGACCCATCTCGTGTGCCACATAATATTTCAATTTGCTCATACCATATTAATTATTGATTTAGCTTGCTTGTCCTTTTGCCTAAGCCGATTTCTTACTTGATGTTATTGCAAAAGCATGTGAAGGCTTAATTGTGTGTTCAACTTGCCGTGATATAGTCACGGTACATCACGAGTGATTTGATATATGTAGTGAAATGTTGCTTGAAACTACATGGTTCAACTTATTTTTTTAATTCTTTTTTCCAATTTGGTAATGTATTTGAGTGTTCTCTTTAGAAATAGCAATGTTATACGAAATCATGAGTGTGTTGCAAATAGTTTATCACAAGAGCTACGGAGAATCATGAGTGATTTGGGTGGCACGTTGATTTTCCTATCTCCCAGTTACACCTTTTTTAAATTTCATAATGTTAATTGAGGGAGGTATATCAATTCAAGGAGATATATTTTACAATAAATCTTTACCTCTTTCCCCGTGTTTAAAAACAAAATTATTTATATTTTTTTCCTGGACCATAACATTAGGAACATTGGGAACCATGCAATAAATAAAATTTTTAGGAGTCTATTTTGTTTTTGTGAGTTGTTGTCGTGCATACATGTTTTATTAGTGATTAAATAAACTCTTTCCAATGTCTGTCAATTGTTGATTATATTGTAGTCATGAGACAATGTCATTCGCTCCACGAGACAGTTTTATTACTTCATTAAGAAACATCAATGAGTCATGGAACAATTGTTGATTATATTTTCATCATGATGTTTTTACTAATTCCATTCTTTAACTTTCTCAAATATGCTCCAGTCACTTATGCATTTTAATTTACAGATACTTTCTAAAATGGTGACTTTATCTTTTCACTTGTGTATCCTCAGGTAATGTTGAATAACAACTAATGGAGTTCCCACAACAAACAAGTTGTCCCAATGTGCATGCATTAAAAGAAAAATGGTGCTAGTACAGAAAAATTTGAATTGGGGGCGCAACAATCAAGGATCGGTCGTTCATAATCCAAATAAAAAAAAGATTAAGCCCGTAGCAGTCCTAACTTCTTCTTCTAATTGCAATACAACTATGTTGAGCAGCATCCAATAAAACACCTTACGTGTTCATTTTCAAAGCAATGAAAGTACAGATAGTTGCAATCTAACCATCTTGAAACATCTACACATACAAATTTTGATGCCTCTAATGGTTAGTCCCAATTAATTTAATTTACTTTTACATGTTAAGGTTTAAATCATATTCTAATATCTATTAATATAACCTAGATGTTCATTCTACTGACGAGGAAGATAACTTAGATGCTTTTACCACCACAAATCCAATGCATTTACGAGTAGAAGGTATTATTAAATTAATCATACAAAAATTCTTTATGTCACCTTACCTTACTAATTTAGCTTTTTTATGCTAGGATATTTTGATATTCAAGATCCAATTATACAATGCAAAGAGTGCCAAGCAATGATGTGGTATGATGAAAGGATGGACAAGCATAGAGATGCTGCCAATCCAAAATTCAACCTTTGTTGTGACAATGGAAAAATACAATTATCATTATTACAGACAACACCTCAACTGTTGCAAAATCTCTTATTTGATAAATATGCACGTGAAAGCAAGAACTATTAACAAAACATCCGAATATATAATATGATGTTTGCATTTACATCTCCTGGTTCAAAGCTTGACAAAGATATAAACGATGGAAAAGGACCACCAACTATTCGAATCCATGGTCAACCATGTCATAGGATTGGTAGCCTTCTTCCTCCGCCTGATGATGTACCAAAATTTGCACAGTTATGCATTTTACGATACTGAACATGAAATTGAAAACAGATTACAAGTTGTTAGGTATTTATAATTCTAAAACAAACCCCATTTAAATTTTATGCGTTATGTTTTCTCAACTTTCTCATTATAATTCTTTTCTTTTTGTGCAGTGACAGAAATACAATTAATCCTAATATTGTGTCAAGATTAGCAGCTATGTTAGATGAACATAATTCTCATGCAAAATTTTTTCGTATGGCGAGAGATAGGCTAAAAGATAAAAGTATGCCGAATCTCAAGTTGAAGCTCATTGTTAATCACATCAAGGATGGTAGGATATATAATGTCCCAACTTTTTTTACTTTTAACACTCCTCAGTGATATTGTTGGTTAATGTTTTTTAAATATGTAAATTTTGATTTCTTAGGATATCATTTTTAAGTTACTTTAACAAACATGAAGAAAAAAACTTTAACAAACAAGTAAGCGTTCCCAAAAATATTGCATTATTAGAATGATCTCAGTTACATATAAGAACATTTATCTATATATATGTAATATTTGCTTAGCTGAAAAAGTCAAAAAAACAATAATGTGTTTCCAACTAAATATAATGATTCATACAAATTAATTTTAAACAGGTATATATAATTAAATAATAAAGAGTTTAATAGATATTAACAAAGTCAATCTCTAATGACTTATTGTATACAAAAATTATATATAACTACATATATAATTTTGGAAGTCACAACACGACATGTAAGACTAATGGTGAAACTAGCTAGAAAGGAAGTCTAATTGTACGCACATGTATATATGAAATAGAAAAATGTTTCATAAATATTCGTCGTGTTAAAAGATACTTAGAGGAAAAAAATAAAAAAAAATAATGACTAAATCATAATATGATCTTAGTTATCCATTTACGATTTACCCCACCCTGGCCAAGACTTGTTTGGCAGTTGGAATAAATTAAGATGTGTGTCTAGTGGTCTATGGATGCATTTTAAAAAAAGGAAGGAGAGAGGGCCTGTAATACAATATGGTTTGGTGGTTTTAGTTTGTTAAGGAGTTAAGCGAAAACAACGGTGAGAACCAACAATTTGAAAACAAATGAATGGCCTCTCTGATTCGGTGTCATTTGGGTTTGGGTTTGTTCATCTTCCTTTCCCTTCATGTCACGCCCTCCCTCGTCCACCACCACAACTGCGAGTGCCACCCCTCCCCGTACTCGCAGTCGCATCTCCTCCATCTTCTCCTGGATCCGACCCCTCAAACGCTCCAAAACCGCCAACAAACTCTACAAAAAATACGTCTGCTCCTACAAACTCAAATAATACACCACATCCCCATGCATCCATTGCATCTTTAGCTACCTAATTCATATATATTGATTCATATGTACATATAGAAATTATAAAACATGTCTCAAATCTTGGCACCGTTCCAGTTACTGGAACTCAACGTGATTTCAGCCCAGGACCTGGCTCCTGTGGGCCGCAACATGCGAACCTATGCGGTCTCCTGGGTTCATCCGGACCGGAAGCTTTCCACACGTGTCGATACGGAGGGCCACACCCACCCAACGTGGAACGACAAGTTCGTCTTCCGCGTCGACGAAGAGTTTCTCTACTCCGACACCTCCGCTATCATGATCGAGATCTACGCTCTTCATTGGTTCAAGGACATCCACATCGGCACCGTCCGCGTCCTCGTCGGAAACCTCGCCCCTCCACCCTCCAAACCCTTCCACAACAACCGCACTCCGCTCGGCATGCGCTTCGTCGCGCTCCAGGTCCGCCGCCCCTCCGGCAGGCCCCAGGGGATTCTAAACATTGGCTTCACCGTCCTCGACAGCTCCATGCGCAGCATGCCTCTTTACACTCACAACGCCTCGGCCGTCGGCTACCGCCACCTCATGGGAGAGAAGGACGCTTATGACAGCCACAACCACCTCAGCCCCCGCATCCGTGCCACCGCCGTCGCAACTCCCATGCCTGAGCTTCGCCGGACCAAGAGCGACACCAGCTCCATGCTTGGCACCGCTGAAGCCGAGGCGCGCCACCACCGAGCCAAGGTTGTAAGAGCCAACTTCGCCATTTCGAGATCCGAGGTTAGCGTTAAAAAGAAGAAGGGGAAGAAGAAGAAGAAAACGAAAGCCAAGAAGAGTAGCTCGGTTGTGAGTAGCATCAACGAAACGAACTCGGTTCTCAGTGACACCGTTTTGCCATGGAAGGTTAAAAGCGGAAAGGCAAGTCCGGATGATATTGTCCACGTCCACAACGACGTCGTTGAGGAGGTTCATAATGATAATGATGATGATAATGAGAACGCACATTCAACTGTTAACTCCGTTTCTGAAATTGCCACCAGCGAAACCGACGCCAATGAAGAACAACAACACGTTCATGTTAATAACGTTCAATACAAAGTTCGTGCCTCCCCCAAACCGCAGTTTCAAAACTCTCCGGCACCACAATTTAAGAACTCTCCGGCACCGCAATTTAAAAACTCTCCGGCACCACAGTTTAAGAATTCTCCGGCACCACAATATAAGAATTCTCCTGCACCACAGTATATGAACTCTCCGAAGCCGCAGTTTAAGAATTCTCCGGCGCCGCAATTTAAGAATTTGCCTGCACTGCAGTTTAAGAACTCTCCTACGCCACAGTACAAGAGTTCTCCGGTGCAGCAGTATATGAACTCGCCGAAGTCGCAGTTTAAGAATTCTTTGATGCCGCAGTATATGCCAACTCCAAAGCCGCAGTTTCGGAACACGCCGACGGTGGGAGTGCTACAGTTTCGTGCCTCGCCGGTAGTGTCGAAGTTCAACCCGTTGGTGGGGTTCAACGGGTCGCAGAGGGGGACGCCAATGCATCCATTCGAGAAAGTGAACGGTGCTGGGTTTGAGTACATGACACCGCGGAGGTCAAACTTGGTGAACATGGGGCATGTGGTGATAACAGAGTCGGAGCTGGGGCCGTCGCCATCGGAGGTGGCGGCGGCGATCGCGCGGAAGCCGGTGATCGACGAGCGGGAGAATTCAATGGTGGAAGGGTGGAGCTTGGACGCTGAGAGCGTGGAGGGGCTGCAGTCGAAGCTAGAGAGGTGGCAGACGGACCTGCCACTGGTGATCGACCGTGGCGAGCTCTCGAGCTACCCAACGACGAGCACTACCAAGACGAGTCGGCACTCGCAGAGGCATACCGACGGCGGGAGTACGGGGAGTGGCTTGTTCTCATGCTTTAGTAACATATGTGGCGTTGAGTGCTACGTTGGTTGCGGCGGTGACCCTAAAGGAAAGAAGAACCGCATCCGCAGCCGCCGCACTTCCTCAGCGGATGACAGTTCCAGCCTTCTCTGACGACCCACAACAATATGCACGGTGGAGCCAACATGGGAATAATTGTGGAAAAGGATTATGATGTAATAATTTTATTCATTCTTTGTTATTCCATCATCTGTTGCTACTTTTTTGTCAATTGTAAGGCTTGTCACTTTAATTTGTTGGGACTCCACAATACAACATAAGGCTATACACATATTTCCTTACTTATATCTCTCTGTTTTCTTTAGTTGTAGATCATATGAATGATCATGTGAGTATTTAATTATTGCATTATTACGTACCTTTGTGATTGATGATGAGTTTGTTTGTTTGTTTCAAATTTGACTCTATAATATGATGTGATTCATTATGAAGGCTGTATTTTGGGCTTTTCGTTGTTCCATCTTCCCCCAATGACAATTGCGTATATATTTGTATGTTATTGCAAAGGTGGTTTCAGTTTTATTACTATGATGATGTGCAGTCTACTGAAGGTGCTTCCACGAGTTATGTAGTCTTATTTTCATATTAAATAATGATGGGTAGACACCCTAGAGAGATAATAAAACAGGATAGAAAATTGTTTCAATGGGTGGTAGTCTTATCTTAACTTTCGAATAGTTGTAATTGTAAAATTATGTGGATTGCTGCCAAAGTTGTAACACACTAATAACATGATGTCTCTACGCTTACAAGCTAATTACTTGACTTTAAATACATAATTCTGGTTTTGGCATAAAAGTTCTTTGAGCTTTTTTTATTTTATTATTTTTCCAATTAGGTAGAAACTGCTTTCTACACATTTCAGTTGATCTACAAGAACTCCCTGGGATCAATTACGAAACCAGTTAGTGCAGATACTGCAACAGTATAGGGGGAAGCAAGATATATCTAGCCTTCCATGTGCCCCATCCGACCAGGGAAATTTCGATTTGTTGTTAAGACACACACCTGCATTGACAGTCCTTTCATCAGTTACATCAAAAGGAAAACAATAACACAAAGTTGAAATATAAAAAAGTTGGTGACTTGGTGTTACATTTATCTATAAGACTATAACTATATTATCGCTCCGGAAAATAAGAATTAGCTTTTACAATGGAATTTGAGTTAGCTGAGAATGGCAGTGTGTTAACTGGAACTTAAGTCCATTCTTTTTTAAGTCAGTTATCGATGCCATCTCTTAGTTGGTAATCCTTTTATTTATAAATTAGTTTTTATTGCTTCCATTTATTTATTAATAACACTTTTCCTTTGAATATTCTAAAAGTGTGCCCTGTTAGTTGATTTCTGTTTTTTTTAAGATTATGAATAATTCTTTTTTTTGGATTGATTTTCTTGGGTAGATGTTATTGGCGTTTTGCACGAGATAACTTTCCACCACATAAATGGTAACCCAAAAACGATATCTTTCACCATTAAGGATCAAAAGGTAATTGAACTATATTTGTGTTGCTTTTATCTTTAGTTTAACTCTATTAAGTATTCTATAATTAGTTATGTTTATTATTGACAGTAATCAAGCAGGTTGGTTACTGTTATAATTTTGCTAACACATGCTAAAATCAAAGACTCTCAAGGTTAATTTTTCAAATCTTTCTCTTTTCCTAATTTCCTTTAATGTTATTGTCATATTACTTAAGTACCCTTTCTAATTATTATTGTAGGAATTCACCCAACATCAATAAACAATACATGACAAGGTTCAAAGTTGTTTATCAATGATTCACTACCTGAAATAGAGTCATTTAGAGAAAGGTTTAGTATAACAATTTCGTTTTAGATAGATTGTCTTGCTGAAAAAGTTAATATTCTTCAAATATTAATTAAAAGCTAATTATTGTTG
Organism: Glycine latifolia; assembly: GCA_013407115.1. NCBI lineage: Eukaryota > Viridiplantae > Streptophyta > Magnoliopsida > Fabales > Fabaceae > Glycine > Glycine latifolia. Next base: position 5,700,912 of record CM023947.1, read on the forward strand.
GATTATGGAATTGGTTTTAGATTACCTATTGGTGTTCCAACACTAAACTCTTCAACAAAGGATCAAAGTCTTTTCCAATCTTCTGGATTATCTCAGTACTCAGATAAAGACAAATTCTTCTATAAAGCTGAAATCAAGAGTCTAGCTCAAGTCAATGAGACCAGAACTGTGCGTAGTCCTTTGTGCTTCTTTTTTAAAAATAAATATGCTTATTACATTAGGAGATTCCATTCAATATTTGTTTTGAGTAATCCATCAGTTTTCTTTTTTCTCAAAATTGTAGGATATCATATGTGCCATTATTGAGACAATTGGCAAAATAAGTGTATACAATTAAGGGTGGTGTTACCCAGCTTGCAATAGGTGCAACAAATTTGCTTCAATCCTTGATGGCCCGTTTACATGTTTGTGTGGAACATACAATGACAAAAGTTTGTTAAGGTAATTTGCTACTTACACTTGCCTATGTATTAATTTTCTTCAATCTTTAACCCATCATCATTTTTCTCTTGTATTTTTTTCCCTGATACATTTTGTTAATTTAAGGTTTCTCCCAAATTCTATTCAATGGATAGGTATAGGTTGGAAGTCATAGTGTATCATAACAAACATAACTCTAATTTTGTCTTATGGGATCAACAATGTTTGCAACTTATAGGGAAGACTGCTCAAGAGATAATTCAAATGATTTTTGATGTAGGTCACTCAACAACATGATTACTTATTAATGAGTCACTTTTGATTATATTGTGATTCATTAAATCTTATCTCTTTGAATTTGTGTGCTCAAGGGTGGTGATAAAAATGATAATATCTTTCCAGACCCACTAGATAATCTCTTGGGTCATACTCTAGCATTCAAGATTTGGGTACAACCCAAATACAAAAATCCATCTGTACATAAAATATCTAATGACCCCACTATAATGACAACTATTTTGGATTTTATATCAAACGAGGATTTATTTTAACCATTAACTCCTTATATTGTTGTACTTAACCTATTTACTAATATAATGTTCTTTTCTAATGCATAATTATAGGATACGTCTAAATCTCATCCATGACCTTCAAATGAACATGATTCTGTTAGAAATGATCCAATGAGTTATCATTATTATCTATACTTATTTTTTATGAAGTATTTATAAATACTTATTTTTATTGTTATCCAACGACGACAGTCAGTTACTGCTGATCGTGATCCTCATGCTCCACACACAATGACTCCAGTAAAAAATGTTTCTTCAATTGATCAAAGCTATCATCTACACACTACTCCTCCTGTTACTCCTACAAATAGTACATCAGAGGATGACTTACAAGAAGATTACCTTTCTGAAGAATTCATAACAACTCAACAATCAGCTACTAAGAGTAGGAAACAAATCAATAAGGACTGAACTATTAAATCTATTAATTTTTGTTTAGTTATATGATTCTAAATGTAATAGTTGTAATGATTTTCTTTTGCTAACTAACTGTTGATCCATAACAATCAAACAACTCTCCCTCACACCTAATAGACACAACTAATATCAGGTTTTATTATATATAGTCTTTTATAATTTTAAGAAATTATAATATGATATTGTTTGATTATATATCAAGTTTTACAATTTCATTACTGAAACAAATGTTATAGTTAATGTTCCAAAATATTAAAATCCATATTTAGAACACATTATTGAAATTATTCAATTAATACAAAAATCAACATTATAATTAAATTATGTGAGGATAAGAATATATATCCAATAATTTAATCAATCAATGTTTGTTTTATTGTTAGTGTGATAAGATGCATATTGATATTATTAAATGACCTTAGTGGAAGGCTACCATTGTAGTTTACGAAAGCGAATATTACTGTCTCAATATTAGTATCATTAGTAATTTTGCAAGGTTATAATTTAGTTGTGCACTAGGTTCTCTTATTTTGCAAGGTGATAGTTTAGTAACATTACTACTTTTGCAAGGTGATAGTTTAGTTTTGGGAATTGCCTTTTATTTTTTCTGGTATTATGTTGTTGTAGGATCTGATTTCATATGCATTACTAGAAAAATGACTACTTTTATTATATAAATAATTTTTTTCCAATAAAAATTCCTATTATTATATAAATGGAGATAAGCAGTGACAACATACAAGATGTTTCAAAGAATCCTATAAGCTTTCAAATGCTATATAACCTTGCCAGAATACACAAACTTTTATTTACATAACCTTGATAGAAAGAAGAGGAAACAGTATACTCCATGAAATAAAATTATTAAATTTTAATTTATAGTATAATTAATATACTTTATTGTTCCAAACTTAAATTAATCATTCAATGTATAACTTTGACAGATTTACATCAATTACTAAGTTCCAAATTCTTTCCTTTATCTTAATTAATGTTTCATTTTTCTAATATATTATCATCTTATAAAAAATACATGTTATCATAACCTTAACAAAACTATTATCTAATTAACCAAATCTAAAATGAAGCAAACCAACACAGATCGTATGTACGGATTCTACACTAGTTTCTGTTAAATTTCAGTCTATTGGTCACAACATAAATTCCTCGTAGTATCAAGTTGTGCCGCAGTCTGCCCATGTTTTTCTTTTCAAAATCTGGTAGCATCACGGACTATTTTTAACATTTTTTAAGAGAAATTTTAAAATATAGATATATTTTTAACATAAAAACACTTTCAAACATATAGTTTAATTGTATTTTTTGTATATTTAGTTTACATTGGTACAATTTCAGATTTTAATTAATTTAGTCAACTAAATTTCTTTACTTTTAAAATTAAGTTTTGCCATTTTTTTAAACTTAAAACCCTTATATTCCCTCTTCTCATTCTTTTTTTATTAATTAAATTGTTTAAAAAAATATTCCAAATTTATCAATTAAAACATCAAATTAACTTAATATGTAAAATCTCTTCCAAGAGTATGATATTAGTCACTTTGAACTAGGAATGTTTGTGATGTGGTTTGATTCAATTTTTAAACAAAATAATCATTCAAACTAAATATAAAATAAAGATATACTTTATTTTAAATATGATATCAAATCTAAATCAAATTAATCTTTTGTTGTTTGATTCAGTTTGATTTTGTAATTTTTTATTTTTTAATTTATTATCGTAATCTAAATCTATCAACTAAATTTACATAATTATTATATATGTAATATTATTTTAAAAATAAATTTTATTATTATTAAATTTTGTTTAACATATTTTGGTTAAAAATTATTATTTTCACTTTTTATTTAGCATTAATATAAATGTTTTTACCAATTTTTTTTAACATAATAGTAATTTATTCATCACTTGATATATAATACTATTTTAACAATATTAATACATCCTATTTTAACATATGAAAATAAAATATACATTATAAAACAAAGGAAAAATAATAAATTATTTAATTAATAAGGAAAAATAATAAATTATTTAATATTTATTATTAATTGTTATAATAAAAATTAATATAATTATAACATGCAATTTATTTTGTTTGGTTTGGTTTTTTATAATAAGATATGAAAATCAAATCAAACAAAAAAAAATATGAATTTTTTTAGATTTTTTATTTTACGAATTTTAGTTTAAGCGATTTTCAATTTTCTTGAATCGATTTGATGGTTTATAAATGATTTGGTTTTGTTTTTAACATTCTGACTTTGAACACTATATATGTCTTTTTTTTTTCTTTTTATTCTTGAGATTGTTCTTTTGTCATTTCAATTTAAGATGGCAATCGTTGCTACCCAATTTGCCTGGTTCTCGGAAAAAGAATTTTCACAAGCTTATTATATGTACAATGAAATTGAAGTAACTACCGTGTCACTTGTAGTTTTTAAGTGAAAGTAATTGTTGACAAATGATAAGCTTGTATTTTTAATTATTGACAATTTTTAAAAAAAAATATTGAAATTTAAGTTGAAATAAAAATATTAAAATTATGGATTAAAAAATATAAGAAGTTAAAAATTCTTATAAACATTTTGGTTGAAGAAAAAATAGTAAAATTCTCTCTTGCTGATAAATGACACTAAAAATGTTTTCGTTACACAGTTATGTGCTATTTATTGTTTGCTTTTCATTTTCCACTGTCCTTAATATTTTATCATGCTTCTATAACTTAAGCTTGAAAGAGTTAAAAATAACATACAATAAAGATTAGGTTGAGAATAATTAAACGTACATTTTAGAAAATAACTTTAGAAAAAAATTATTTGGCACCGTCAAAAAAGATTTTGATAATTGAATAACTTTAGAAAATACAGAAAAAAAATGAAGTCAAAGAGAAATAACTCCTTCAATAAATCCTGCAGAATTTTGTTGAAAATGATAAACTCAACTAAAGTACATGGTGTGGTTTGTACAGGGACGGGCATCAGCATCTCATAAAAGGTTTATTTATAATTGAAAAGAATTGAAAAATTATCACTCAAGTTCTCACATTATCCCTTTGTGAACGCCTTTACCGCAAAAAAGATAAAAAGATAATGCAACACAGTAAATAAAATAAAATAATAAAAAAACGTAGAGTTGGGAGAAAGAAAAGAATGGAACCAAACAACTGAAACAAGTGAACATAAAGCTAGAAAGACAAAACATTCTCACTCCCAACAAAATGCCGATTAACAGCGAATCTACGCCGCCACCGCTGATCGGCAAAATCGGGCCTTACACCGTCTTCATGACGCCGCCGTCTACACCCAAACCCTCCGACGACCACCCCGTCACCACCACCAAGATCGCACCTCCGCCGCCTCAGATTCCCAAAGCCGTTCCTTCCCCCAAACCCGTCTCCGACTCCGACGATTCCGTCTTCGGCGTCTTCAGAAACGCCGTTACCAAGGTCCAAACCGGTGCGTACTTTACTCTTTCCAACTCTCAGATTATGTTTTTGTTTTCCTTATTCTAGTAAAACGAAATTAAAGAATCCAAGTGATTCTTCCTATATATGTAACTGTAATGTAATGCTTTTCAGTCTGGTTGAGGAAATACACTTTCTATTTCTAATGTTTTGGATTTCATGAGATTCTGTGGATACTTTCTATAATACACTAGGACTTTGATTGAGTTTTATATTCTTCTGACTAAATGCCCATGCCCATTACATTTCCTTTTACAGCACACTCAAGTTTGGATGATCATTTGGCACGTTGGTTTGGGTTGAATCAGTCAAAGTATCAATGGGCTCTTGACGATTATTATGAGAGCAAGGGAATGGTAAGCATTTGATTGATACTTAGTGATACTAATATTTGCAAGATTTGTGTTTATATGCTTTTAGAATTGGATTTTCTTCTGCTTGTTTTGATGTGACTACTTTTGGTAGTTTGATTTGAACCAATGTTGCCAAATTTGGTGGTTTCATCTCAGAACCGTGACTTGGTTCATGTGTACCTATTTGTGGTTCGCAAATTGGGTTGCTCCCGTTTTGCAATTTGAGGCATCAAACATGACGAGCCGAAGTTGAGGTAGAAGATGTAGGGTTGTGGAGCCTCCAACATCGATTTTGGGTTTGGAATTTGCTAGTTATGCTTTTGGGGTGAATGCAAAACACTGATGGTGAAGTATGAGAAAGAGAAAGAGGAGGAAAAGGTGTTTGTTGTAACCTGGAACCCTTCACCTGTAAATTCTGAACTTGACCTACAAAAAGAAGGAAGTGGAAAGATGAGGTGAGAACAATGGACTATCTCTCACAGGCATTGTGATGATTGCCACTTCGGAGTGGCCTAGGGAGTCCAAATGGGGCTGTTGTTGCGATAATTAACAGTGAAAAATATCATATATTTGACATGGTAACTTATCGAATATCACATACCTGTACCCATACTGGAGAGTATTGTATATCAGGTAACTATGATTTGAATTGATATGCTTTAAATCAATTTTACCCAACTTCAAAACAAGTGGGGCCTTCCCTGGTTCTATAAGGTCAAGTTAGTGATTATTTTCATATCTATTTTATTTGGCTAATTGATTTATGACTTAGGGCCTGTTTGGATGTAAGCTTCTTTAGAAGCACTTCTAGAAGAAGAAACTAAGGAGAAAAAAATAAAATGAGCTTCTCTATAAGCTAAAATGAGTTTTCCATTAACTCATTTGTAGATATCATCTCATCTTTTAGAGAAACTATATTGGTGAGCTTCTAAAAATTAGTTAATGGAGAACTTATTTTTGCTTATGAAAAAGCTAATCTTATTTTTTTCTTTTAGAGATGCTTCTAAAGAAGCTTACCCAAACATGCCCTTATGAAAGTTGGAAGGAAGTGCTCAGTTTCATTTTTAACAGTCAAAATGGTAGTTAGTGAAGTACAATTTGGAGTCTGATGAAAGATTGAAAGTGTCCAGAGAAAAGAGTATTTTGAGAGAGATAAGAGACTCTCTTGTGTTATTTCTTCTCAACATTGAGGTCCTTTATGGCATGATTTTATTATGGACTGTTCCCTGAATATTATGTACTAGTCAGTAGGTCTACCATAGGAATGTGCCATACTATGGTGTTGTATAATTATGACAGTGATCTGAGATCTTGACCTTTCTGGTAAGGAGTATGGTGCCTTTTCATTCTGAGGAATTAGCTTTTTATTTTACTACTAAATGTGTTATTATCCAGTACCCATGATCACTCCCCCCTCTCTTTGTAAGTGAATACAAGATTTTCAGACCCTATCATAGATATGCTATGTCCTCTTTGTTTCAATAGCATAATTGAATTCTCATTTGACTTGGACGATAAAAAGTGTCATAGTGCATATATGTGTGTATTTGTGGTGCGTTTCACTTTTAAAATTTTGAGGTTTGACTGTAGGAAAAAGGAGACATTAAAGTGAAAGAAATATCGAGCAAAGTACAGAGTGTTTGACTTGCCTAGAGTTGGTGGTAAGTAATACTACCTTTGGTTTGCAATTTTGTTATCCGTGAATTGTAAGAATGACCCTTTGAACTTAGTGATCTGTGTCCTTATGCAGAATTATTCAAAAGTGAGGTGTGAAGACTCCTGCTTTGAGTATATTTATACCTTTGTATTTACATGTGGAGTAGAATGTACGTGTCTGATATGTCAAAGTTATTTGATCTATATCCATTGATATGATTCAATGGTTATTTTCCAACTCCTGCCAGTTGAGTCTGATTGGACAGTCTCTACCTGTAATCTAATTACCAAGTTATTTTCTGGGGCAAATGTTTTGTTTTTGTATTGTAGTTTGGGTCATGTTTTTGTGCGTCTCATGATTACAGGGTCGTCTCCTAAGCATTCTGTTTGTAATCTGAGGGGGCTAAACTCTGCGAAAACCCTATGCAAATTATTTCAAGCGAAAGTGATTAGTTATTGAAAAAAATCGTAATTTGTCCAGTAGTTGACTAGTTTTCATCTCATCGTTTTACAATCATTTAGTTATATAAACATATATGGATTATGTTGGGATCCTCTATGATTTTATATAAACTGTATAAAATCTTGGCCATCATAATGTTGGATTATGTAGTAAAAAAGATGTAAACATTATTGGAAAAATGAATAATTCGAGCAGCAGGTGCAGCTAAGTCATGAACTTGAGGATCGATATTCCGAATGTCAATTTCGGCTTACTGTTGGTGTGTGCCTTTTATTTGAAGTGAGTTCGGCTTACCATATTTCAGGGATATTTGGCGAATGGTACTAGGAAAATGGAACTACAAGGCTTAGAACATCCGCAATCCAACTTCATGAGTACTCAATCTTTTAACCCAACACCTTTCTTAAATAGATTTTACAAAAAAATCTCATATCTTTGCATTTCATCAATAAAATATTAAAAATATATTTATATTATTTTTTAGGATAAATAGTCATTTTCTTTCCTGAATGTGTGGAGCGTTGATAAAATCAATCCTGAAAGATGAAAATTCAAATTTTAGGCCCTGAAAGTGAAAAAAGTGTGATAAATGTATTCATCTATTAATTTCCATTTGATACCGTTAATGTAATAGTTTATGTGACACATTCAGGGACGAATTTGTTAGCGTTCCATAGCATTCAGGGACGAAAATAATTATTTATCCAAAATATAATTTAATTTCCATCTTTTCCTCTTTTTTAATCATTACAAACATAACATAATAAACACTTAAAAAAATAGTAAAACAAACATAAGTTAGAACAAACATAATAATAAATATAATTTGTCTAGAAATTTCTAATGTGACAATAAGACTTAAACAAAAATGTATCGTCATTAAATTAATCTTTACAAAATAATGAGACTTAACTTAATTTTGTTACTACCTAATATTTTCACAATAGAAACTTTATAGCGACAAACAAATTATATTTATTAATCAATATTACGTTTATTACTATGTTTATTTTAACTTATGCTTGTTTTCCTATATTTTTTAAGTATTTATTGTAATATTATGTTTGGAAAGATTAAAAAAAGAATAAAATTAAAATTAAATTATATTTTGAATAAATAGACATTTTTGTCTTTGAATGTGTAGAGTGTTGACAAATTCATTCATGAATGTGTCATTTAAATTATTCACTTTTTTCACTTTTAAAAACTAAAATTTAAATTTTCATCTTTCAAAATTTGTCAGCGCTCTGCACCTTCAAGTACAAAAATAATTATTTATTTTTTTATTTTTTTTAAAAAGATACTATTGCTTATTTACTTTTCACTCGAACATTTCTCCAACGGATTATGCTAGAAGTAGATGACTATTGGTGCCAATTAATAACAACCAGTGATTAACACTAACACAACACAAGACAAGATCGTTATGAGTGATAATTTCTTTATAATATTTAATGTAGGTTACATATTTAAGATTCAACGAGTATATTAAGTTGGACTAGCTCCGTCTCAATTTATTCATTGGTAGTATATTATATATTACATGGATTTTTTAAAATTTGTCTAAATTTTGTAGAACATAAACTAAAAGAATTATTTAAAATTGTACGAAGTACTTGCATAATTAGTTCAGGTAAAAATTTTAAAAAATTATTAAATAAGATTATCTATAAATTACAATCAATTAAAAAAATTATAAAAAACAAAGAATGAAAGAATAATAAATATAAAAAATTGCTCACATATTTAATGTTGGCCAGAGCATGTCTCCTTTCCTTTCGAACAACGATATGGAAAAAAAAACATAGGAGAGGCAAAGTCTACGTTTTAAGGAGAGAAAGAAAAATACTACTATGTTTCTAAAAAATACTATAAATTCATGTTTTAGTTACACTGTACATCGTAATTAAAATATAGCTTAAAATCGAAATTAGGGTACAAAAACCCTAGTGAGGGGTTTTGCCGTGAGTGCCGACCCTCTTCTCTTTTCTTCCCTTTTAAACTTCATTCTTTCTCCCTCCCACTTTCACTTGCAGGCCAAACGCAGCGTTTCGGCAGCATGATACACGGAGGCGAAAACTACGTTTCTTCCGCTCCAGCGTTCTCGAATGATGGCAAGTGCCTTCTCGTTTGCAGCGGCTCTGCCGTGTCCATCTTCAGCACCGCCACCGGCTCCCTCGTTACCTCGCTCGAAGGCCACACCGCCGCCGTCACCGCCGTCGTGGTGGTTCCCTCCTCCACTGGCCTTAGCTACTGCTGGACCGCTTCCGTCGACGGAACCATCCGCCACTGGGACTTCTCCGTTCCCGAATGCGTCAAGATTATCGACCTTTGCTTACCCATCTTCTCTATGGTAACACACTCATTACCGATATTATCCTAAGGTAAGCATTTGTTAAATTGTTATTCGCTTCAAAACTTTTTATATCTTTATTTTTAGGTGGTGCCTTCGATATTGTCTCCGCGGGAAGAAAACGGGAAAAAGACGGCGAATGTTATTGCTTACGTGTCTGTTCAAGATATAAACGCACCGGACAATCGCCCCAAGCCTCTTTATGGACAGATCAGGAAGTGTAATTTGACCCACTTTCGCTCCGTTAGCCAACTTATCTTGAAAGAGGTAAATTGAATGAATGAATATGACATTAGTGTAAGCATTGTGAATTATGAAAGGTTGAACTATGAAAAACAGCTGAACAGGTTTCAATCAATCATGTGCTTTTTCATGTTTTTGCTGCTAATTATGTATGCACAGCTTGTTTTGTTGTTTCTAAGAGTATTTAGAGAAGACCACCAGTGAATATAATTAAGGATATTTTTGTTAAGATGAGAGAGGAGGGAGGGAGAAGTGGTGGGAGAGCAATACTCATACATTATGTCATTTGGACTGCTTGTTTTTTTAATTTTTTAATTCAGGAACTTTGTAACTAGAAAACCCCTGAAGATGGTGATTTCCAAAGCAATGTCTACTTTTACTAATGTACTCCCTCCAATCTCGAATATAAGCGACAAAAGTCCCTTATTTTCTTATCTCAAATATAAGCAAATCTCAACTACCTATGCCTTATTTAATGAGACTATTTCCAATATATCCTTTATTTAATAAGGTCAAAGACTTTTTTTTATGCTTGATATCAAGTTCCAATAAAGGATGGTGTAGGAAAAATGTTTATATTTTAATTGGAAATGACACAATTTAATGAAGTTAACTAATTTTGTTAATAAGTGTGAAGTATGTCTTTTTTGCTTATAATTAAGATCAGAGGGAGTATCTTCTAACTAGAAATTAGTTGATTTCTGTTCATCGGTTCATCCTCAGATGTTGTCAGTCAACATATATGAGAATGCGATTTAGTTATTATATTTGTTGTTGTTGCTTAAGTGCATGCATGTTCTCTCGCTTTTTGACAGACCGAACGACCAGAATCTTTAACCATTAGTCCCTTGGGAAATTTTTTGGGTATAAAAGACAAGCGGAAACTTCACATATGGGCAGTTCCTTTAAAGGACTCTGATTCTACTGTGTCTAAGAAGATTACCCTGCATCATACAAAGACCTTTACTGTTCTTGCATTCCATCCGACAGAGAGAACTGTGGCTGCCGGTGATGTAACTGGAAGAATTTTAATTTGGCATGAATTTGGTGCTCAGAAGTTCTTGAATAGTAGTGGATTAGTGAATGGAAGATCAAAGGATCATCAAAATAAGGATGGGGTAAGGCAAAATGATGATGCTGAATCAAGTGTCACACGGCATTGGCACTCTTCTGGAGTGAGGTGTCTATCTTTCTCTTCAGATGGAGCCTACCTCTACTCAGGTAAATTATATTGCCTGAAGTAAATAATAGAAGTCATTGAACTGGGGAATATGTTTGTCCGAACTCTCCTATACTCGTGTCGAGCAATATAATTTATTGTTTTTATGCCTTCATTTGATATCCAGGTGGGAAGGAAGGAGTTCTTGTGATTTGGCGGTTAGACACAAAAAAGAATTATTTTTTACCAAGATTTGGATCTCCACTTTTGTATTTTGTAGAGTCTCCTGATCAATCACTTTTCTCAGTAAGGATTACTAATGTGTAGTTGAACATGTAATAAAATTAGAAGTCTCTGGGTCTGTACTGATAATTAGTTCTTATATCTAACTAATTAAGGGTCTGCAGATATCTCATGCAGATAATCAAGTGCTTATAATGAAGAAGCCTTCAAAGCCAATGGAAATAATAAGCTGTATTTCTGGTATCAAGGTTAGTTCCTATGTTTGTTCTCTTTGTATTCTTATTTCTAATGCACTGGAAAACCACTGATTTTGATTATCGGACAACATTTTAGAAATTATTTTCTTCATTGGAAAATTAAATTATCGACCCACATTATAGTTTTCTCCTTAATATAGGCTTGCAAGCTTGAAACATCAATGGTCAGTTTTAAGAAAATAATTGATTTTGATGAGGGAAATTTTTTAATTCACTTCCACATCAAACTATACTAAGAAAATATAAGAAAACCTGTAACAACAATGAAAAAACAATTTTATTTTTTATCCATTTTATATCAATATATTAATGTTTTCCTGAGTACTTGCATAACAACTTGCATTTGCTGAAACTTGATGTAACTTTTACATTTTTTGTTTTTGCAGCCTCCTTTGCCTTCTCAAGATATATGTGAAGGTCTTTCCAGCCGAGTTGCCTTTGACTGCACTTCTGGTTTATTGGCTGTACAAACAGAGAATTATGCCATCCAATTCTACAGCTTGTTTGCTAATCGCGAAGTTTATGAGGTAATATCTTTTTATTTAAGTTTTTTTGTAACATCTTGAAATGACTTGATCCAACCCCCACCCCCACCCCCACCTCCACCCAAAGAAAAGGAAAAAAAGGGCTTCAGTCTTTCTGCTAGGGAAATGATCAGTTAGCACTAAATTTTTATTTAATTATTTTAAGTTAAAAACCTAGTACATAGACACTGTTGCTTTTACCTCTATATATATGTGGGTGCAGAGTTGTTGGGGTAAGGTGTATTTTCATTGTATTGAGCAATTTTATTTCTACCTCTTCTCCCTTGATTAATGTTTTAACAAGCTTCCGATATATTTCGTTATGTTTTTAAGTTCTCATTGTTTTTTTAATATATGTTTATACTTTATATTGATCTGGTGTTTGGTTGGGTATTTCTGCCTTAATTTATAATTACTTTCAAGGTGTGATAACAGCATCAAAATTAAACACATAAAATGTATAATGTTGAAATTTGTTGTTCTGCAGGTTCAAGTTTGTGAAAGAAACCATCAACCAGTTGATGAGGTCACGGTATGTACTAGTTACATATTATTTCTTCTAATGTGATATATTGACAATCTTGGTTGTTAGTATTCTTGCATCTTGTCTCAGATTATAAAGCATTTGATTGATGATTAATCTGTTCAATGGAATATTGTGGTTACAGGTGGTGGTGAGCTTGGTGGAACTGTCCGTCGATGGCACTATGATGGGTACAGTTGATGTCAAGCTTCCTGAAGATGGAATAGGAGGTTTTATTTGCTTGAAGTTTTGGGATTTGGATGATAACAAGAGATTTTCATTATCTACCCTTATTTATGAACCCCACAGGTTTGTCCATGGATTATTTTATCAAGGAAAATTAAAAACTCTCAAGTTTTTAAGTGGACCCGCATAATGTAGGCATATAGGTAACTTAATAGAATGGCATGACTTATTCCATTGTTCAGTGTTGGGGTTGATTTTTTGTAACTATTCTATAACTGCTAGAATTGCACTTCTACCTTGTCAAGCTAAATTTTAGGCGTGTAGTGCCTTTAGATATATTAGAAAGTGGAATTGACACATATATCTACTTATTGATAGGGATGCTCATATTTCTGCTGTTGCTTTCCATCCAACTCGTCCAATGGCTGTCAGCACATCCTATGGTGGAGATTTCAAGGTAATTTTGGATAAATTGTTATGTATGCTTAGGATTTGTTTCCGGTAGCACTTATTTACTTCACTTTTACATATTTCAGATATGGGTCTGCAAGGAAGAAATTCAGCAAAAAGGCCAGATGGTTCGGAATTCTGGTTGGAGGTGTCATGCTGTTGGGTCATACAAGTATATAATCCTACTATGATTGTTAGAATTAACCAATATTTGCTTGTGTAGGCTATAGATGTTGAAGAAAAAACCAACCAATACTTTACCGATTAAGCTTTGCCTTCAATATGTTAACCCCAGGAACCTCTTATCCTAGTTTGTTGTGAACTTGTAAAAAAGTGGATAACTTTATTGAACAAGGTAGTTATCATTTAAATATTGGAAGGGACACAGATTATGGATATCAGATAAGAGCAAAATCTTTCTCCTAGATTTCTTTTTAAATAAAACAAACAGGATTAGTAGTAGTGGCATGAAGTTCTCTTAAGTTTCCAGAGATTCCTGGCTGAACCCATTAATATGTGCAGCTGTTTTATTTCCTTCATTATTTTTGTTGGTTTTGCACTTGGAAATATATCATTTTGTTGTAATTTGGCCCCTTGACAGCACTTAAATAAGACTACTTATTTGCAAAATGAAGAATAAAATTATATTCTTCACTTCAGCAGGATGAGCAAAATGTGATTTAGCCGCTGATTGCTTGTGTTTGAAATTAAGTTGATTATATGACTAACTCATTGTCATGATGTGGATACATCATGCCTTTGCAGAAATAAAGCCATGAGAGCTGCTGCTTTTTCAGCTGATGGTTCTGTGCTGGCAGTTGCAGCCGACTCTGTTATTACATTGTGGGATCCTAATAATAATGTCCTAGTTGCTGTTCTAGGAGAAACTCAAATGGTGATCTTCTTGAACCCTGTCATCTCTATTATTATTATTTTATTACTATATTTATTAATTGTTTGTTTCGGACTTAATTTTTTTTTTTTAAAAAAATTTTCCCTATAGCAATTTAGTGATGACGTGGCATGCATCCTCTCTTGTTATATCATCATCCATTCTAAGGTGGCATATATAGATGCATGCCTTGTTATAAATAAGTGATGATAGGAACAATTTTGAAAAAAAGAATGAGGACCAAAACCAGCAAATTTTTTTGAAGAATTAATTTAGTCATATTTACAGAAACAATATATTTTACCCTGAGAAGAAAAACATCTGAGCAAATAATTTCTTTTTGTTGTATTTGAGTGTTCATGCCTATATATGATATTGCTTTTGGGTTCTATATTTTAGGATTCATTAATTAGTACCCATACTTATTCCCCCCATTATCTCTAATTTGTTGTATTTTTTCCCAGCCTATTATGAGGCTCGTCTTTGCTGGAAAGTCAGATTATCTTCTGTCTGTATGTCATGGTTCAAAACCGCAGCTGTCTGCTTGGAGTATGTCAAATTTAGCTGCATCTTGGTCATACAGACTCCAAATAGAAGGTTTAAAGATTTTATTTCTTTTCCTATGATATACTGACTATGATTTCATGTGTCTCTTGTATTCAATTTTGGAAATCATGTATCTTTCAAATTTCTACCCTGTCTATCGCAACCAGTAGAGTTTGTCTAAATTTTTGGTTGATATTTTTCACGTTTGTTCTTTGTATATTAACAGACTGTTTTATCTTTCTAAACTTATGATTACATGATGAGAATACTGTTGATCTCACAGAATTTGATGCATATTCATGCAGCTATCTCCTCTGCAATAGATTTGTCATATTTTGCTGTCCTTGCTCTCCTTCCTGAATCGAATGAATGTACATTTAAAGGTGATGGGATAATCTTATTATTCAACGTGACAGATCCTGTTCCTGTGGCTTCCTGGTCTGTAACTAAGGTACGATCCCTTTGTGTCTCTTTGAAAAATTCTGACTATAGGCCAAAAATTGAGTTATCAACTGTCAGCTTCGAGAATGGTTTCTAATGGTTTTTAAATCCATATTGCTGGTACTCTTAGGAGTTTATTGTGAATATCTATTTAATGAACAAGTAAATGGTATTTTTAATTCTTGTTACCAAATATCGGTTATTACAGTGTGGGATTTAGTGAAACTTCAACCTGAATAGCATCGCAGTTTTCACCGTTTTGCCTTTTTGTAGACAAAACCAGTGTTACCAAATAGTGGTTCATCGTGGAAATGCAAAAATCCGCTATGCCTTATGGCAGATTGTGTTGCAAACAAATAACAAATAGAAGTATTGAGGTTAACACGCACACACCCATACACAATAATAAACAAAAATAGGCTATATTATAAAAATAAAAACTACAAAAATATATTCATTCTCAATTCATTAAAGTTGACGTAAACTAGAAAGCTCGAAATAGAGATGCAAAAGCATTGACCATCAGAAAACAGAGACTGCCAGACTGACCAACTGGAAAATGAAACTGAAATAAAATTGAAAAACTGAATGATGAAAATCTTATGTAGAATAAAGCAAAATAGACAAACATGGATTAAAAAATCTTTAGAAACAGAAAACTGAGTGAAAAAGGGAAAGAAATAAGTGAAAATTTTCAATCTATATAGTGCCTGACTGACTGATTCTCTTCTGTATGCTTGAAGATTTATGTTGCTTGGCTTTTTGTTTCTGTCTTGCTCTTTTCATTTAGGCCAAGGGAGGGAGGCTTGCTTTTCTCAAAGGAGATCCATCTGAACAAGCAGTTATTGATGGGAAATCAACACAGGCACTACTTGCATATATAAATGGAGATCATGAATATGTCATCTTTCATCCATCTGGCGGAAAAGCCTGTGAGCTTAGTATGACTAAGCAGGAGGATCTTGTGTTTGAAGAAACAGGTGCGATAACTTTACTTCATCTATTGTGTTTTGATCAGGTTTATACTGTTCTGCTCCATGTGTATGGAAGAAGACAAGAAGTCATAGGTTCAAGTTCAATCCCATTAATACATGTATGTATTAGGTGAAAGTGAGAGGAGCAAATCGTGGCCACACAATTTAAAATGAAGGGTGAAACTTAGATTTAATTGAAACTATTTTGATCATTCATGTTAATTAACTCCTCTAATGATGATACTAGAAATGTCCCATAAAGAAAGAAAGAGAGAATGAATTGAAATAGGCTGTATTGTTAAAAAACTTCCACTTTTTTGTTGTCTTATATTTTAGTTTTCTATTTTAGTGTGTTAGGTTTATGGTAAAGAAATTGTACATAAATAGATTGTATTTTATGGCCTTGAATTTCAGGACAATTTGGATACACATCAATTTATGGAGAGCTGCCCAAGTTTGATTCGAAAAGGAAAATGGATTCATCGATTTCATCTGCTGCTGCTTCTTCGAAGAGGCCTTGGGTGACCATATTTAGTGGATTATCACAATCGTTGCCACCCCTCACTAAATTGTGCTCGGAATTTTTGGAGTCCCTGCTGGAGAAAAGGACAGCAACTGTAGAATGACACGGAACTCCATCAAGGGATGATTTTGTTTCTTTGATGCCCACCTAGCAGAGCTCAAGAGGCCTAAGGACTGGAGAAGTTAAGATATTTGAATGTTCACTTCAAGACTGGTTTAAACACTACCTTCTACCAGCTGCCGGTCGGTCTGGCATTAGCAATTTGCCATTTTCGCATGATGGAACTATTTGTCAAATTAGCTGATGCAGGAAAAGATGGGACAACAAAGATTTCAGCTTTAAGTGGGTTGGCTAGATGGCTTGGTATACCTGAGATGTCCCCCCTCTCTAAAACCCGATTTTACCTTGCTAGTGTGACCTTTAGTTATATATATTCTTTAATTTTCAAATTTTCAGTTCTTGGATGGGGCGAAAATTTTGACAGTAATGAATGATAGTAGTTTGCTGTGTAGCAATGTTATAAACTTGTAATCACTGTCAACGAGTCTAGGTAGTATAGCGGTAAATTTTATGAAATTGTGATCCTAAATATATAGTGACAATTTGCTTTTTCGTTTTTCACCTAATTTCTATGTCTATTTTATCTTAGTTTAGTTGAGATATGAAACCTATACAATATCCTCACCCCCCGCTCCAGAATTATTTGAAGCCTGCATGCATCTCACAGCAAGAGGGCATTAATACAAGAGGTTTTTTAATGACTATCCTAAGTTTTGATTAAAAAGAGTTTAATCAATTATTTTAGTTACCTAAAAATAAATATTAAAAAACGATTTTAAATGATATTTGTATGTCTTGGATACAAGCATTCTCATAAAAATGAAACCTTTTTTCATGGCTGGACTACGTATGTTGATAAATGAGAGTAGATGTGATACAGATCGAACAATGGAAAGTACACAAAAAGGAGGTTAGGAATAGGACCACGTAACGAAATTTCTGAATGAGCCGGTGGTCATGGAAAGAAAAATGTTAAACTACAAACACTGGCGGCACTTTGATAATTCACTTACGAAAAAATTATTATAACTAAAAAAATCTGCGAGCCATTTGTCTTCTAATGTTAGAACTATAATAACAAAACTATTGTAATTTGTTGGCATTACGTGATTAATTGCTTTCTTAAATAACAAAATCGTTCTTGCTAAGACATTTTTATACGTAACACTACTAAGTTAACTACCACAAATGACAAAATAATATATTTTGTTAAGCAATCTTAAATTATTAATATTAATCTTTCGTTGTCGTTGCATCATTAATTCCTACTAGCCTTTTTTAAGTTAAACAACCTTCAATGTAGTAGTTTTGAAAAGTAAAATATATTTTGATAATTTGTCTAATATTCATTCTCCTACTTGCCGAACAACTTTTGAGGCTGCTCGGGGCAACGTTCAACTAACACATACATAAATACAAGTCTTTGATTAATTAAGTTAACTGTGAAATTATATATTTGCCGTCGGAAAACTGCCACTTCATCGTCAACTTCCGCTAATTTAGTGTTATTTGTTTTATGCAAATGTAATTTATTTTATGAGTTCTGTCAACGAGTGTTTTAACAATATTTCTTAAAGAATTAATATATAAATAAAGTTCTTACTGAAAGACATAATAGAGCGTGTTATTTTATTTGTTAAAGGATACATACATATATATATATATATATATATATATATATATATATATATAAAATAACATAAACCATGTTTTATTTTACCATTCTCTATTTTTTATTTTGGATTTTTAGTGTGCGTGTATGGGCATATAATAGGTAAGCTATAAATACACTTCATCAAATGCTTCAAGCCTTTAACTTACAGATAAAAAACAAGCACTGGATGCTGTTTTTTAATATAGTTAATACACATTTTGCCTCATATAATTTATCTTTTAAGATAATGTGCACTTTATTTAAAAAATATCATGATAACATGTCTTTGTTTGATATATAAAAATACTATTGTTAAAGGTGAAAAAATAAAAATAATCTTTTTTATACTATTATTAAAAATATTCTTTTATTTTCATTTTTTAACGTTTTAGAAAAATAAAAATCAATATAATATAAATGACAATAATCAGCTGAAAAGCCCACCCTATTCACCCATTTTATGCGTTCCAGAGCAGAGTTAATAATGTATGCAGATAATATAGACAACGTAGTTTTTCACTAAGAAAAAAAGAATCCCTTCTCCTTTGTAAATACCGTGACAAAAAACAAACATATTTTTCCAATTTCGTGTTTTTCCTAAAAACCAAACGCGGGAGATGCAACGAAAACAAAACCGAAAAATATATCACACTCTGTGGCTTCTGCTATCTAGGGATTTGGTTCAGATTACATTCATGCAAATCAGTTCATGTGAACGCCCAATTGATATTCATATTTACTATAAATAATTAACTTTCTGAAGTACATGGCAGCTCTACTGCCTCTTTCAATTTTTAAATGGGGGATTGTAGCATTATGCATATGACAACTTGCCTGACAGCCAATTAATCCATGAAACTAATTCACTGTTATGCTCTATTATATTAAAAATAAGGATAATCAATTTAATCCATGTAATTTATATTTATTGTCAATTGTATTATATAAATATACAATTTACTCTATAATTATGTAAATATATTGACAGTTTAGTATTATCGTCAACTTTCTTTTGTTTGCGTTAACGTTTATGACGATGTGACATGCTAAAGATGAGGTTGTAAATCCACATGGTGAAAGTGGAAGACACGCGTTGAACCAGGCATGTGCGGACCAAATTGTAAGTTGGAGGAAATAAGTTTTTTTACCTTTTATTAAGTCACCACAAATTGACCTTTCACTACTCTTCCTTTTTAGAGACATTGATCGTACTGCCACAAAAAAAAATAAAATTTACCTAAATGCTACGCGAGCGAAACTAAATACTAGACTGCCACGCGACATAATTCGCTGGCCAGTCCAGCGAACTACGTGATGGACACGTGGCAGGCAGGGGCCTAATTCGCTAGGGGGCCCAGCGAATTAGGGGAGACGTGGCAGAAATGCAGTAATTCGCTGGGCCCCCTAGCGAATTACGTGCCATGAAAGAAAACACCTCAAAATTTCGGAAGGCCATAACTTTTGACTGGGATGTCCGATTGAGACGTATGATATGTCAAAACGATCGTAATTGAGAGGAGATGCCACTGGCAAGTCCGCGTTGGCCAAAATTTTTTCCCAAAAGAGGTCTCTAAGTACCTCAAAATTACAATTTAAGCTTCAATCACTAAAAAAAATTATTTTTCTCTGCTTTTTTAATTATTTAATTACTTTATTTAATGTTATTTTTTATTTTTTCAATTACTTTTCTGAATTACGATCATTTTGACATATCATACGCCTCCATCGGACATTTCTACCAAAAGTTATGACCGTTTGAAGTCTATTGCCACATAATTTGCTCGGCTTTCCAAAAACTTCAATCGAACATAACTTTTGGTAGAAATGTCTAATGGAGGCGTACGATATGTCAAAATGATCGTAATTCAAAAAAGTAATTGAAAAAATAAAAAATAACATTAAATAAAGTAATTAAATAATTAAAAAAGCAAAGAAAAATAATTTTTTTAAGTGATTGAAGCTTAAATCATAATTTTGGCACACTTAGAGACCTCTTTTGGGAAAAAATTTTGGCCAAGTCCCTTTTGGGACTTGCCAACAGCATCTTCTCTGAATTACAATCATTTTGACATATCATACGCCTCAATCGGACATCCCAGTCAAAAGTTATGGCCTTCCGAAGTTTTGAGGTGTTTATTGCTGTGCCACGTAATTCGCTGGGAGGTCCAGCGAATTACTGCATTTCTGCCACGTGTCCCCTAATTCGCTGGGTCCCTTAGCGAATTATGCCCCTGCCTGCCACGTGTCCATCACGTAGTTCGCTGGACTGACCAGCGAATTATGTCGCGTGGCAGTCTGGTATTTAGTTTCGCTCGCGTGGCATTCAGGTAAATTTTATTTTTTTTGTGGCAGTACGGTCAATGTCTCTCCTTTTTACCTTTTTGTGAGAGAAAGACTGAAGTGTGGGTTGCTATGCTTGTTCTCGCGTTTGCTTCGTCAGTTATTGTGACGATGTGGTAGTCGACAATGACTTTTGGTTTGTGGTTGTTGTATTCTAGACCTTTCTCCATGGTGTTGAAGATGACGAAAGACAACTTCATAAGATGAGGTGTTTCTTTCAATTTCTTAGTCTGCGTTGATGACCTTCGTTCCATTTTTGTTGCATTTTTTCTTGTAGCTGCCATTTTTGTTACATTTCTTGACAGTTTTTCGTTATTGTAGACAAATAAGGGATTAAACACATGTTAGGGTTTAGGGTTTGTTGATGATGAAGTAAAACAATGATGATCTGATTTTGGTATAAAAAGGAATAAACTTTATTATTGATACAATGATGTTATGTTTGCTTTTTCTTTTGACTCTATTTTGTGTGTTTTCTTTTACAAAATGTTCGATAAGATTAACCTTTTGTTGCATCACAAAGGTCGATTCGTCTGAAATGATGAAGGATGTTGGAGTCTGTGGAGAGTAAATTATGTTATTGGAAGTCATTTGAGACACCTGATGAATGTGTGGACTATCCATGACCTGTGTAAGGCTTGCAGTGGATATAGTCAGTTTTGAAAGATATTTTATTTGGTACCAAGAAGAGGGTTTGAGGATGGTTTAACTTCGTTTGATAATGATGAGGATGTCTTAGCTATGTGTAACACAACTTTCCTTGATCCAGACAAGGAAGTGTATATATATTTTGACTATGTGATAAATGCCACTTTGGAGATTCCATTAAGGATGTGCCTAATGTTGTTGATGAGATAGTAGTTGACACAAATGAAAAAGTGACTAATCGTGAGGATGTGGATGTAGATTATTATATTGGAGATGATGTTTTAAATGAAATAGATAGGATAACAAGAAACATTTCAAATTAGTGTAAATATTCTGAAGGTAGTATAGGTAATGTGGAAGAAAGAGATGTGGTGATTGAAAAATCTGCATAGGCTAACCATCCTTTGTATGATATTCCACTTGATTGTCGTGGACGATTTTGTCATTAAGTTATATTTGTTGGGGACCATTTTGTTACTGTATATAAAAGTATTATCACGAAATTAGGAAAAGAAACCTTCTTCTCAACATAATTGTTACCTTTTTTGTAAATTTTAAAATCAAGATTTAAAAAAAAAAATTACTGACAATTTAGTCCAAAATATAATTGACTAATGTGACATACCCTGTACATACCTAATCCATTGTGTGACTTCCACTTCCACCACATAGATTTGCCACATCGTCTTTAACGTGTCACACCATCATAAACGTTAACTGAAACAAAGAAGAGTTAAGGTAGGACTAAATTGTCAATTCATTTGCATAATTATGGACTACATTGTGCATTTCTATAGTATATGAATTTAATTGTTGACGAGCTACATAGACCAAACTGATTATTTACCCTAAACATAAAATACATTGATTCTCAATAAGAAATATCTTTGTCTATGAAAGACTAAATGTGTGTTTGCTTTACCAATAGACATGCAATGGCACAAAGTCCAACATGCATTTACCGCAAAAACAAGACAATTGATGCTTATCAGAAATGGAGTTTGATCCAAACCTAGGTTTGAACTGAAAATGTAATGTTTCAGGTGTCCACGTGGCACTTTAATATTAAAAGTATTATAATTACATAATGGTTATGATAATAACGACCCTGCCACAAATCCGGGTTCACGCTTCTTAAATGAGTGCCAACAAGGAACTCGGATTGGCGTGACCGGGTAGGCACTTCGTAAGATAGCAGCGCCTTTTGAGGCAATGCTGACGTGGGGGAAAGCGCTGATGAAGGTATAGGAACCCGGATAAGGAGGGAATGAGCTACCGAGTAGCGATCTCGGATTATCTCGTATATTCTTTCCTTTGAGCTACCGAGTAACGATCTCGGATGAGCTTGTACATCATTTCCTTTGAGCTACCGAGTAGTGATCTCGGATGAGCTCGTATAATCTTTCCTTCGAGCTACCGAGTAGTGATCTCGGTAGAAGGCAAAACCTTGGACTTGTTAAGTGCCAAGATAGGAACTCAGACGAGGTCGGATGATGTCGGATAAGGTCGGAAGAAAGCGAAGCCTTGGGTTCAACATGGTGCCAAGTTAGACCTGAACAAGGTCGGACAAGGTAGGCTCTTAATGGGTAATCTGGACCCGACAGCATGTGTGTTGATGTCAAGCTGTTTTGACAGCTGGCACTATTGGCGTGTGGCACACGCGCCAGAGCCCTTTATATAGACCTCTTCCCCACGTTTCGACGCCAACACTCTCGTCTTCTTCCTCTCTCCGTTTTCTCCATACCAAGTAAGAGGAACTTCGTAACCACTCACATTTACACAGAACCCCTTTGCATGCAATTGGAAAGCTGAGAGGAATCATCCCTTAGCTAAGTTACAACCTTTGATCCTTCTGAAAACCCTCCGACAGAGAGATCGTCTTCTTCGAGAACTTTCGCAGAGTTTGACTCTAAGGGAAAGAAGGCTTTTAAGGACAGTCGAGCTTGAGAGGCTGTCCTATAACCTTCCTGGGAAGTTTAAAAGGGTAAGATACTCACGTTTTACAGATTAGTTTAAGTTTTTATGCTGAGAAGATTTATGACCCAGAGCTGGAACTGAGCTTGGGTCCTTCGGGAAAAGAATAGCTTTCCTTTCATGCAATGACTGATGACCGTCATGGACGACTTGCATGCAACGGTTGATAACTGTTTTGTATCTTACATGTTTTGCAGAGTTTGATACAGAGGGTAAGGGTGATCGTGACCACGAGGCCAGGAGAGCCAGTGTAACACTCCGAGCAGGTAAGCTTTTTGTTCTTGGGAGTTCTTCTCCTTGACGGTGTTCCACCACACTCTTTGGGAGTGATAGTTATTGTATGTCATGGTGCATGTATTGAAATTGTGTGTTACTGTTGTTGATTGAGAACATGTATATGATTTTCACTGTGATGATATGTTGTGATTTAAGAGATTCTTTGACCAGTAGAATGAACAAATATGGACTTCCCTTAGAACCAAAGTGATGTGGAACAACTCTAAGTGGTCAATTAGTATATATGAAAATCCTGAGAGAGAATGCCCATTAAGTTGGATGAACCTCTCTTGGAAGAGTCATGTACGTCCACACAGAACCCTGAGGGCATGTGTCCATTAAGTTGGATGGTCTTCCTCAGGCAACGATATACAAAGTATGTGCCCATTAAGTTGGATGATCTTCTCTTGTATGTCTGTGTGATTATAAACATGTGATGTATTTTATGAAAGCCGGGATGACTAGCTAGTGTAATGCTTGTTTTTATGCTATGTATTGTGAAAGTGAACTCAGGGAAGGAGAAGCCTTCCAGAACCCAGAGTTTACTGAGATTATTATCTCATCCTGGTTGGAGATTATATGTAATTGCAGGTGATGAGCACAGAGAGGATGACGGATCCCGGGGCAAGAGACCTGGGTAGCGAGGCAATCTGAGGGATTCCGGACCAGAGGCCGAGTCGGGACGGGTTCGGAGTGAACCTAAGTTTATGTTGCAGAGGAGAACAAACCCGATGTATAGTTTTTACTTTACGTGTACTCATCATACATATGTACAACAATTATTATTATTATTATTGACGACATACGATGACGTGATCCTCATTAGCTACCTCCATAAATTAATTTGCATTAATTTTATTGCTGCGCTTAATGACGTAATTGAATGTTGATAAAACGGATGTATAGGGGTGTTACAAAAAATCCAAAGACGTACTAAGCTGGATCGAACTTTAAAACTTTAGAGTTTATTCCATCAATATTCTTTACTAATATTAAATAACAAAAAAAAATCGTTACTGTTCAAATATACCGGCTGTATTTTCCCTGCTGGTAGAAGATAACATTATAGAAGAGATATAAGAAATAAAATACAGTTAACATTAATCATATTAGGATGAAATTGCCAAAAGCAAGCAAATTATTTATATACATTGCAAACACATCGTGTGCGATGAACATGCAAGAGCTAAAACGTGAAATTTTGAGACCCAGAGATTTTTTTTTAATTATTAATTATTTCACTGAGTATCTCTTGAATAACCCAATAAGAGTTGCAGAAGGTGACTAGACGATTGGCCTAATGCTTATTTCCCTCATTATTATATTAGGCTTGGAGTTTGGACTGTGTATAGATTTCAAATAGACTTGCCATAAATGTAACTTGTTTTTCTTCTCTCTTTTCCTTATGTTAAGACTAAGGTCCTTAAAATGTAACTCCCTTTTCTAACCAGAAATATCGCCAAATTTGCTTAAAACTTTAAAAATATGAGCCATCATTATGCACAATCTATTTCCAATGTCTCTATCTAAACGACTTATAAACCTCATATTATTGTTAGTCTAGTCACATCGTGTAGAAAAATTGCACTGAGTGGACCTATTGGACCCAATTATCACTGTCTTGTTTCACAAAACTTGATTATCAGTGAAATAGATTACTGCACGAAAACAACCTTGCAGGGTCATTTCCTCTGGAGTTGCCGACATAATGAAGTTCAATTACAATAAATATTTCACATCCACAAAAAAAAATGTTATTAGAGATTTGATTAGATAGGAGTACCATAACCACATGAACTCCTCTCTATGAAATTTGTATATATACAAGCAATTGAAAAAGGCATGTAACTCTTGATTAAGTACTTCCAATGGAGTCAAGTAAAGACATTGAAAAGGAGCTGTCATATTCATATTCCAGATCCTCAAAACCCCAGAACTCCTCTTCTTGCTCTTTTTCTTCCTCTGGCATTTTCCACTTCTCTATATCCGTCTCTCCTTCCTCCATTATCTCTAATACCTGTTAATTCCAAAATAAATTATATTATCAATTAATTTGAAATTATGATTCACATAACTTTATAAGATAACTATTAAAAGCCAACAAATTTATCATTAATAAAAAATTATAATTAAATGAAAATATAAAAAATCATTTACACTATCTTCACATACACTATTTTCTCTAGATAAAAGGCAATCTAGGATATATTATTTCTAAAGTTCCATCTAATAGTAAAGTCACTGGACACATGATCTATGCTAAAAAAATTCTGATCATTATGTACATACTGTCAACCATTATTGCTTCATGAGGGATTCACAACAAGAACAAGAGGCCCACAATCCCAATGAATTTAATGCCTTTCATCTCTGTGTTGGATAAAGGTACGTACAAATCATCACTAAAGAGTGACATGCAATCTAACAGAAATTACGCATTTAATTTTATATATATATATATATATATATATATATATATATATATATGAATGAAAGTGATGATTAAATTTAGATCATATAATTAAATATGAATAATTAAAAAAGTATATGAATAATTAAAATTTACTATCACATGAAGATTTAAAATGTTGAATTTTTTAAAATATCATGTAACGTTTTAACATTAAATTTTAACTCTTTCATATATAATTTTAGCACAAAGGAGAAAATTAGGTAAGAGAGAACATCAACCAGTGATTAATCAATTTTCATGGGAAAAAAGGGCTGCCATTGGCATTGAGAAAATAATGATGAATCTATCCTGGATCAGATTTCCGACTGCTGAAAATGATGAGCAAAGCCATGGAAATTAAATAAATGAAAGCTGACAATAGGGTATTATATTTAGGAAGTTTGATTGTTTGAAGCCACTAAACTGATCCTAATATGTATAGTTTATTGGTAACTTGGAAACCGTCTAAAAGGCAATAATTGGATTGGTGAACACGTCACACATGCCAATAATAATAGAGAATATGACAAATTGACAGATTAATAAGGTGAACTCAGCCCAACGAAGAGATTGTGCCGTTGAGAAAATTATACAATAATAATACTTTCTTTTGTTTAGCAGTATTTATTATTTGAAAGCATTTTTGTTTGTTTTTTGTTGTGAGTGTGTACTTATTTTTGGTGTACTTCAATTACTTGAAACTTGAAAGCATTGCTAGTACGCGGCTATAGCAACGGGATAAAAAAAAATGTCAAGTGGAGTCGCAATCTGCTCCACATTTCAATTGTCAGAATTAAATTTCCTACATATCAAATGTGTTTTACTTGTGCAATATTGAGGTGGTTACACCAGTCATTTTTATTGCTCCTAATTAATCTGACGACCTAATCGAAGTTGGTGATTAGTTTCCTTGGCAACAACAAAATTGATGGAAAGAACATGAAGATAAATGGTAGGGAGTATCTTTAAAGACTTTGATTAAAAAAAATAAATATAAAAAGCATTTTTAAAAATATTTATTGAATTACAAATATAAAGATATTTAATAATTTTAAGTAACTGAATTTTTTTAATATAGTATATCAATGCCCAAAAAATATAGTATATTAATATTTCTTTACTAATACTCTTACATTATGTTTGGATTTGGATAAATGGAAATAAATAAATAGAGCAAAAGAAAATGAAATAATATTTCATCTGATTTTATTTAATTTCATTCACTATTAAATATTCAATTATAACCTTAATACACTCACTAATAAGAACCTTTCCTATTTTCACTAATAATTACTAAAATGTTATCTTATTTTTACTTTTTTTTAAGAGTATTTTATTTTTACTTTATCTTTCATTTTCAAAGCGGTAAAGTTGTGTTTTTGTGACTTTTAATCATGAATTTGAATTTGGAAACAGTCTTTATCTCACCTGTGCATAGTGTGGATTTTTCGGACAATGAGATAAAATTTTTTTTTAGTTTTTTTTATCTTTCATTTTCAAAGATTTGCGGAGAAAAATAGTAAAAACATTTCTGGCTAAAAATGAGGGGAGATGTGACATTTTTAATTTATTTATGAAAACATTTCTTTAATCTAAACTTGTGACTTTCCAAATACGTTGTTATTCTTGCTAGCATTAGTTTTGGTCCCATCAAGAGTAGAAGTAGAGCCCAAGATCCCAGGCGATTGAATCCATAACATGGTTAGGGAACTATCACTTTGCCAAAAGAATATGCTAATTACAAAAGCAACAAAATAATAAGCTTAAAAAATAGATTATTTATTATACATATTTTTTATTTTTTCAAAAAAATGTTTTTTTTTTAAGATTCTTGCTCATTTTAAAATTATATATAACTAATATAAATTATTTAAACATACTTTAATTAAAAAGTATATTCTCTCTATTAAAAAATAACTGATGCTTAATCATTTTCACATTTTAAAAATAACAGTAAACAAGTTACTTGTTGGAATAATTTTATTAAAATATTCTTAATATTTATAAACGTATCACTTGTAACTATTGAGTTATTAATGATAATAGTTAAAAAATTGATAAGCACATTAGGATGATGTAATTTATTAGAGTAAATTTGGAATAAATTTTTTAATATTTCAACGAAACCTATAAACATTAGTCAATATAATTATTTTAATGCCAAAACATCAATTATTTTGGAAAGAAAAAAAATACTTCTTTTTAATAAATGCTAATCAACATTTTAAAGATACTAAATAAGAATTTAAAAAATATTTTTATCAAATAAATATTATTAACACATCATCACTGTAATTTTTAAGAAAAATGTTACTAACACAATTTCTATCACATTATTTTTACTATTGTCTAAAATTTAGTAGAAATCACCAAAATTTGTAAGTCCCATTTTTTATGAAATAAGCTTTGGTTATGATTTGAATTTAACTAATTTATAATACATTCTTAACATAACGTTCAACAATTTTTTTTATTATTAATCTCTTAATCTATGTTTTTTATTTTGTTTGGTGGTGGGCAATTTCTTAATGTATGTATTCTTGTAAAAGAAGGCAAAGAAGCGAATCCAAATACCAGAAACAAGTGTAAGGTGGTACCTCACTCATGGTAGGTCGCCAAGTTGAAGATGCCCGAATGCAAAGAGAGGCAGCGAAAGCAAAACTTTTTAACTGAGTTACATCATAAGCCCCCTCAAGCCTTGGATCCACCAACTCTTCTATCTCACCCTTGTTCAAAATTGGTTTAGCCTATTTATTCAAAATACATGACATGATTAATTAATGCACCAAAAAAATTAATGAGTAATGACTTAACCAATGTTAAAAGTCACACCATCAGAGTATGCAAAGTCTAGAAGTAACCAAAAGGCATTTCCAATGGAACACGCCAAGTTCACAAAGGCAAACGAGAGAGAGAGGGGGAGGGGGTGGCTACTTACCCAGCTATGTAAGCTTTGGTGAGACCCATCCACTGGTTTTCTGCCAGAGATTACTTCTAACAAGAACACACCAAAGGCAAACACATCTGTCTTCTCATCAACAACTCCATGCAAGTAGTACTCTGGGGCCAAATGTCTACAAAAATATGGAAATCATATCCTTTTTCATAACCATTCATATATTTTTAAAAATATACTATCAAATGGCATTGAAGGGTCCATGAAAAGATGAGTACCCAAATGTCCCTTCTATGGGGGCAATTGAATGATGAGTCCATTGAGATGGAAGCCATTTTGCTAGTCCAAAATCAGATATCTGCCACAATCATATAACATAATACTTTTGGTAAAAAATAAATAAATAATAAACCTAAAAAAAACACTGTATTTGAAATATTGATTAAACTAAAATAGGTAAGGCAACTAAAGTGCAGATTAAAAGGACCTGTGGTTCAAAATCCTTTGTTAACAAAATGTTTGAAGCCTTAATGTCCCGGTGGATTATCCTCCTCTTGCAACCTTTATGCAAGTAGTGAAGGCCTCGTGCAGTTCCGATGGCTATCTTGTGCCTCGTTTTCCAATCTAAAGGAGGCAATTTTTCATCTACAAAGAAAATTCACACACTATTAGAAACCATTTTTTTTTTGCAACACCAGAATACATGACATGTTTTGCAGCCAAATTTTCAATTTTTATGAGAAAAAAATAGTAGTTCTTTTTAGAAAAGAAAAGAAAATTACCATGAAGAAGAGATGCAACAGAACCTGTGGAAGATAACTCAAAAACAAGGTAAAGGCCATTGTCAATACAACACCCCAAAAGAGGCAAAACGTTGGAATGGTTCACATGACCAATTGTACCAATCTCTGTTAAAAACTCCTTCTCCTTTCTCTCATCCCTTGAAGTTTTTGTGAGTCTCTTCACAGCAATTTTCTCACCACCACTCATGGTTCCTTTGTAAACCTCTGCATACCCTCCTTTTCCCACCAAATTTTCTGCAACAAGAAGAAACATAAAACATATTAACTTCCAATTCCCCAAAACTAGAAGAAAAAGCAAAAGCAAACCTTAATTTTCAAAACCTGAGCTGAAGCCATTGGTGGCATCAAACAACTCTTCATAAGAGAAGCACTTCCAAGAGGCTCTTCGAGAAGGTTCTTCTTCATGCGGAAAAATCTCATAGTTTTCTTCACCCTTACTGTTAGGACTCAGAATCTGTTCCCTTGAACTGCGTCTTCTGAATGAGAAGAGCCTCTTGAAGCTGTTGCTCCGAATATACCTCATTGCAATGAACAATCCAACAGGGGACTCTGTTTCATGCAGAGCAGAGAAATTCAAAACAGAGGACAAGTGAGGAAGAAGTAAGACCGCGTTTGGGTCTCAGAAAACATAGAGACACTCGTAGGTTTTTGTTTTATTTTGTTAGTTTAGTTGAAAGGTGTAGCGTGAACAAGTGCCATGTACTAGGAGGGACCGTTAGAGGAGCTTAAATGCTTTGTCTCGATTATCCATGCTTTCTCAAAAAAACCTGACCTGTGTGCACTTGTGCAGAGAAACAAATAAAGGTGGATTAAAAGGGTTGCAATTTTGGTGCGTGTAGGATGAGGTGACCCTATTATCCTCTCTATTTTAATTTGCTGTTAATTCATCTTATTAATTAATTCCCACTAAAGACCCCTGCTTGTGACAAATGTGATTTGTAACATAGGTTTCTCAATATTTATCTTATTCTTAATCTCCTCTTCTGTTCGATGACTACTTCAAGTAGTGATGTAATGAAATAATTTGCTAATATTTAAATTCCTTGTTAGATATTTTTACACATATATTTTAAAATGAGAAAATACGATATACTAATAAAAATTTTGTATATTTTTATTTAATTATAAATTTATATGTATGGTAAAATAGTTTATTTTTATCATAATTATCTTTATTTTTAATTAGTTGGCTATATTTTTTTATTTATAGAAATTACTTTATTGTTAACAGAGTCAATGCTTATCAAATGCTAGTATATAAAAAACTTTATATACAAAATAAACTTTTTTTTGTCATTTATTTCTCCTTAAAAATAATGTGGATGTTCATATAAACTCATGTTTTTGGATGGAAAGGAAAAATTGGAGGGAACCATCACCCCATGTGTCAGTTTCTGAGTGTGCATATCCAACTAAGGCAATGGTTCAGGTAAACTACTTCGCATTTATGACGGAAAACGAGCTGTAATGAAAAAGTAGCTTTTATTATTGTCAAATTATTTTCAGACCAAGTTTATTGTTAAAAGCGACATTTATTGTATCACCGCTCCGTTTTATGAAATATCTCTGGATATTGGAAGCTTAAGCTATGCTTTGATTAGTCAAAACGGTTAAGATAATTATCTTTTAAAAAGTAAAATTCACTTTACATACTTAAAAAAAGGTTGATGTCGGTGCCCATCTAACAATTAGGAGTTCTTGAGATTGACTCTTTGTTGGTACGAGAGAAAAAATGTGAAATAAAATGGAGGGTTGAATGAATGAAAATCCTACATGATACATGCTTTGATATATCATCATCATTGTTCATTTTCTTATAATTTCACCCTAAATTTTTATAATAACCAAACACCTTAGTTTTGCTGATTTCTTGGTGATAAAATTGAGAATTAAGTTCATTATTGTTTGGATTTGGATGTTTTCTGCTCTTTACGAAGCTGGAAAATTGATGTTGATCATGCCAACGGTTCCATGTGCCATGGTCCATAATTAGGTGGGACTTAAGAACATGTGACAAATTATTAATCCAAAAACCAGACTAATGCTACTTGAAGAAGCTGTACCTTATTGTTTTTCGGATGAATTGAACCGTACCCTTTGGCGGAAATCAAACCATCTTCATAAAGTGAAAGAGGGAAAATATTAAAATAGGAAATACACTAAAACAGAAAAAATCAAGTCCAATGACTGTATTTAAACAGTTGGGGAATAAATACCTAACCCATTTTTATATGAAGCAGCTAATTACAAATCCTTTTTTTCTTCTTAAGCGCAGCGGCTAGTGTTACAGAATAATCAAATTAATCTCACACCACCAAACTAAAAGATTCTACACAGTCATCATTAGCTAATAACAGCACTCGTCAATTATCAACTTCAAATGTAATCAATTCGTACGTAGATATTGAACTGGTTCAGTACGTTCTAGGCAATGCATGTGTTCATTTCAAGTAACAAAGGACATGTCATCCATTTATCATTAACCAAAAGAGAAAGGGTCTAGCATAACATAAAACAAGCAAGCAAACAAAAGTTGATTTCATCCGTTTAATTATCTACTCTCTTTATGATTTGTTAAATTTACAAACCGTGACATTAATTAATTATTTGAACTTCTCATTGTTTAAATTAATATTATAAGGAGAACGATGCATTAATTTTTTTTTTCTGTGGATGATTGATGATGGTTTTGTGGTTTTGGCACATGATATATATGGTGACATATTTTTTTTTCTCTAATAATTTTTTCTATTTAATTTTCTTAATGCCACGACATCGAAAGATTTGTCATGATGCAGTTATGTAGACGCTATAGAGACAAGTGAAGATACTTGAAGAAGACGACATTAGCATCCAAAGGCCAAAAGTTTTCACGATATATGTTAATATTCGTCACGAAGCATTGATCCCATACTAGTGGTCTCGAAACTTTGGTCAATCTTGCGTCAACAAATTAAGGATTGGCGTGCTTATAATGTTATTTCCCTCCCTCTTTTTCAAGGCATCAAAATGGTCTTAGATTGTGATAGGTTACGCTGAGTAACTTGTTTCTTTTACTTTGAAGTTAATTGCTGAAATAAATCGTAACATGTTTTCTTAAGCAATGCGAAAAGAAGAAAAACGCTTGAAGACTTGTAGTTCACCATTTTTTCTCATTCTTGGATTTCAATCCTTCATCACCTTATTTTTGGTCCCTACGTCACTTTTTTGTGCATTTTTATCTGAACAAGCTAGTATAAAGAAAAACAAGTTATCATCCAAATTCAATTTGAAATCAATAGAGTCACGAGCTTTGACATATATACTTTTCGAGATATATAATATTTTCTCAATATACAAGTGCATGACAGGACCACTGATGAACCAATGGTGGTATTTAGTTTTTCCTCTACCATAATCTTGGAAGTTGGAAGCGACAAAGTTCCTTTCTGGCCAACTACTTATATGTAAACATGAACGTGTGGTCACCTTAAGCCATTAAAGTTCCTCAGCTAGGACTAGGAGCACATGAACAATCTCCAATGAAAATTTAAACAGAAACTGCAAGGCATGCTATGACATGCTCTTTTCTATGATCTGCTTTGCTCCCTCTTCACGAGCTTCACATATACTATACTTCCCTCTCTAGGTGCCTTGCTCTATTTCAATCTCCCAAAGGAACAAAAGCTTTGAGAGGCCCAAAATTTGGAAAATAACTAATCAATCACGCTCTCTTTAAATAAGGTACTATCTATTTTCTCCCCTCAACGAGGATTTGTAGAGAACAATAAGAACAAACTGGGATGAAATCAATGCACTGTCATCGAGATCTTAAAATGTGAATTTTGACTTTCATTTGTTTCTTTCCTTTTGTACATTAGCCTTTGGTATGGTCAAAACTATCATTGGCTTAAGACAAAGAGTGATGATATAAAATAATGAGATTTTTAATATAAGAGTTTCGTTGTGTTGGAAATTAGCGTTGGATGGATAAATATAGTTTACCAGCTTTACACTTTAGTGTTGTACCCAAGATTCGGGTTTCTTGTGCTCATCAATATAACCAACAAGTATCAGAAACTGAATTACGCGTGCAAGAAATGCTTGTCGCTAGCATTTACTCAATTCAATGCACAATTCTGCATCCCTTGTGTATAGCGATTTTTTATTCATCTAACAACCATATAACGAACGAGTATGTTAAATTTCTCCGAATATACCTTCTGCATGCGTTGCAAATTTACACTAATCGAAAATGACTGATTTGAGAAAAATAAATGTGTCGTTTAGTTGCTGTTAAACTCACACTCCACAAGCAAACAGACGTGTATATCATGTATGTATGAATGTATATCACAATTCACACCTTTATTTAAACTAGATGAAAATGATATGATTTTAACAAAATAAGAAACTTTTGTCTGTTATTTGACAAGTCTTTTTTCCGTGTTTGTATATGATATCCATCCCTGCCTACCAGTTTTGTTTTTCTTTTTCACTTTAATTTCTTTCGTTGGTCAACTTGGCAGGCCAGACAGTATCTGAATTCAATTTAATGGCGTGAGGGTTTATACAATATAGGCACGAGTCTTATATAATATGATTGTCACTGCTCAATTAAATTCTATCCAAGTTTGGAGAATTGAAGGATGAATATGAAACCCACACCAAACCTTAGGCACCGTTAAGTTTCAGCCTAACTCACCTTTGAAAATGGCCGGGCTTTACAAAATTAGCCATTCTTCATGGTTGACCAGTAACTAACTGTGATTGCAACGATAAAGAAAACGCACCAATTATCAACATGTCATTTGTCTAGTTCAATTAGTTTGAATCCCTTAAGCAATTAATGTTATGAGTTTGAGCATTGTTAATAAAAAAACATAATTTAGAAGAAAGAGTATATTAAAATTAATCAAGTTTTTTTACGAAAATTTATCACCAATGTCATAATATCCTAACCAAAAGCCAATCTAATTAAAATTAAAAGATAAAAATGAAAAATTATTGAATTGTATGTAAAAGATATATGTATTGATCTCCCAAATCAGACTTAATTGAAGAAATCAAGAAATAGTTTATAAATGTACGAAATAAGACTTATTTAAGGAACAATTCAGAAATGGTGAGTAATGGGATTGTGGGAGAACAACAGACTTAACTGGGGAAATATCTAAATAATGATTTGTATATTTGACTCAATTGATTTACTTTTCTTATTGTGCTGGTTACAATAGTTTAACAAAAAATTATTAGATATCCGTATAAAAGAAGTAAGACAAACAAAAAATCTAATTCAAATTAATTAGGTCAAATGTAATTTATTAATATAACAAAATTGATCGTATAATATTATTCAAAATATGAAATAAATTATTTTGATTATTTTTTCCAAAATTGATCCGATTGAGTCTTCAGATTTTCTTATTAGTTTTTTGCAGCTGATGGAGTCGCTTAGTTAGTTAAGAATCAAAATAATTCACTCCAACAAAGACTTTGATATACTTCTCTCTTTAAATGAAAATGAAGTTACAACCACTTCCAATAACGAATTCTTAATAATGGTCTTTGAATTAAACGAATTGAGTGTAGGACTCAATAAACTTCTAATACATAACTTGCATGGCTAGTGCCATCCTCATTATATAGTTCACGTCATGCCATTTTGTTGTTGGGGGTGGAATGTTCCAATAAAAACCTCCTACGGGATCTTAGATAAACAAATTTGATTAAATTAATGAGTGCATGCATGTGTGCAAGTGTGCACGCACCTTCGTGGGTAAATTAAGCGAAGTGATATAAAAATGAAAATAGTCGTGGATCATGAACTGCACGCCCTGTTGTTTAGTGAATCTCGATCGATCACACCTGTTCAAACTCATTAAAGGATATTCATGTTATTCTCTTGTCAACTAAGTATGCATTTTAAAAAAGAAAGAATAAGAAAGTGGAAAATAGTTATAAAAAAGAGAGTAATGTAGTACTTTCTGGTTTCTTTCAGTGAAAAAACTTCTTTCCCGCTAAATTGAAGACCTTGGTTGCAAGGGACTTTCAGAACCTTCACCTTTGTAACTTTCTAACTTCTACACTAGTTCATTGCTTGTAAGTTGGCCTAAATTTTCCATCTTTTAAGATTTTTTGTGTACGTACTGTAAAATAAAATCCATGCAAACATTTTTTTGTAAGAATTTAATTAGTCTGATTGTTAGCAATTGCAAGTAGAATGGGATTTCAAGAAGCTAGAATTTTCAGGACCATTTTTATTGAGTAAGTTTTTAATAAATAAGATAGTTTAATTATCTTGAAGACAAATGACTTTGATTCCTATAATAAAATATTAAAAATTAATTAAGCAACAACAAAATTGTATGAAGTTGTGTCTTTATGCATATTTTGTTTGAATATTTTAATCTTCAATCCTATTATCTTTTTTTTCCACTATATTTCATACAAGGAAAAAGTGGCCTAAACCTTCCATACAAGTTAATTGTGATTGTGAGCTGAGCCGGAAAGGAATACAATTTGATAACCCGAAATGTTACTTGGGAATTTTGGGTTGCTTATAGGCCCAAAATTTGATTCGTGTTAGGAGTCTTTTTTTTTATATTATTTTTAGGATAAATAGTGATTTGTATATCTGAATATGTAAATTGTTAATAAATTTATCTTTGAAAGATGAAAATTCAATTTTTTATTCCTGAAAGTGAAAAAGTGTGACAAATTTACC
The DNA here is from genome assembly GCA_013407115.1 of Glycine latifolia. Taxonomy (NCBI): domain Eukaryota; kingdom Viridiplantae; phylum Streptophyta; class Magnoliopsida; order Fabales; family Fabaceae; genus Glycine; species Glycine latifolia. Next base: position 5,737,401 of record CM023947.1, read on the forward strand.
CCTCTATTAATTTTCATATGTTACCGTTAATATCAGGGACGAATTTATCAATATACTACACATTTAGGGACGAATTTGTCAGCTCTCTATCCAAAATATAATTTAATCTTCATATTCTCCTTTTTCTAATATTGCAAGTATAAAATAATAATAAACACTTAAAAATTAGGAAAACAAACATAAGTTAAAACAAACATAATAATAAATATAATATTGATTAATAAGCATAATTTATATATTGCTCTAAAATTTATATTGTAATAACATTAGATAATGACAAAGCCAAGTTGTGTCTCATTTTTTTTGTAATGATTAATTTAATGATTGTGCATTTTTGTTTTATATTTTGGATAAGGTACTATCACATTAGAAATTTATTGATTAATAAGCATAATTTGTATGTTGATCCAAAATTTATATTGTAACAACATTAGATAATGATAAAATCAAGTTGAATCTCATTTTTTTTGTAAGGATTAATTTAATGACTGTGCATTTTAATTTGTTTGAGCCTCATATTTTGGGTAAGTATTATCTCATATTTTTGCTTTAAAATTTCTAATGTGACAGTACCTTATCCAAAATATGATACCCAAATAAAAATGTATAGTCATTAAGTTAATTCTTAAAAAAAATGAGACCTAACTTGATTTTGTAATTATCTAATGTTGTTATAATAGAAATTTCAGAACAATAAACAAATTATGTTTATTAATCAATATTATGCTTATTATTATATTTGTTTTCCTAATTTTTAAGTGTTTATTGTAATGTTATGCTTGCAATAGTTAAAAAAGAGAGAATATGAATATTAAATTATACTTTGGATAAAGAGTTGACAAATTCGTCTCTGAATATGTAGTACACTGACAAATTTGTTCCTGATATTAATGGTAATAGACGAAAATTAACAGATGGATAGATTTGTCACACTTTTTTCACTATGGACAAAAATTTAAATCTTTATCTTTCTGAGACAAATTTGTTAATACTTTATACATTTAGGGACAAAAATAATTATTTACCCTTATTCTTTATTTCAGAGGAAGATGTTAGGAGACATTGGTCTAATAAAGTATAAAAAAATTAAATAATAAGCTCTTATAGATTTGTAAGTTACAAAGAACGTACTAGTAAACTAACTATATAAAATTTCCTAAAATTTATTTTGAATCAATGTTCTTTTACCTAGCTTTAGTTTTAATGTTATAGACGATTCAAGTTTTACCTTAATAATCAATATTAATTGTAAATGTCCATGAATTGTTTAGATAAAATTTCAATTTCAATTATATATTAACATCAAAAGATTTGTACCTAAATTTTTTCTTTTATCTTTTTGTAGTTTAGAAGATGCTAATAATTATTTTAGAATCTTAAAGAATTAGAAATTAAAAAACTATAAAAAAAATAAATATCTTTAAAATTTTATTATATATAATAGGTTATAATTAAATAACAATCAACAACCAATTATAAAAAATATACCAACATCGTATTTTTTTTAATAAATTTTATTTATTTTTTTCTATAAAAATATTATTTATTAAATTTTCTAACCAGTGTAGTTACTAAGTTATTTTTTTTACTAGTAAATGTAATTTTTATTTGTGTGAATTTAAAATATTTCCTTGACGGCAGTACACATCATTCATCCCTTGTTCACTCCACAAGCAGTAACAGTAGTAGTAGCATGGAGTGGTTTATAGGGTTTAGAAGCACGACTTGAACTGAACCTCAATCTCCACCTTCACACCTTCCACCATGACGGATCGTGACCGTGACCGAGACCGAGACCGAGACCGAACTCGCGACAGAGAAAGAGAACGAAGAAGAGATAAGGACGACCGTGACCGTGACCGAGACCGTGACCGAGCACGCAGCAAGAGATCTCGTTCGCGTTCGCCTGACCGTGGCCGCTCCCGCCACGCGCGCTCTCCCTCTCCCAGTGAACGCTCCCACCGCCGGCGGCACCACCGGACGCCGTCCCCTGACCCGCCGCGGAAGCGGCACCGGAGAGACTCGGCGGAGGAGGAGCACAAGGAGACGAAGAAAGCGGTATCGGACTTCGTGGACGGCATCGTGAAGGAGCAGCAGCAGAAGCAGCAGAAGGAGAACGTAGACGGAGAAGGAGAAGCTGAGGGGAACGAGGACGAGTTGGAGATGATGAAGATGTTTGGGATTCCCACCGGATTTGACTCCACCAAGGGGAAACCGGTTCCCGGTGCTGACGTCAGCGGCATCAGAGCCGTCACCAAGCGCCAACCGCGCCAGTATATGAATCGCCGCGGCGGATTTAATCGCCCATTGCCTGCTGAGAAGAATCGCTAGGGTTTTCTTTTATTCAGGTCTGTTCAATTTTCTTTTCTTTTTAATTATTAATCGTGGATTAGGGTTTGGTTTGAATTTGATGGTTGCCACTTTCAATTAGATTCGGATTTAGCTTAATTCAGCATATGATTGAAAATTGAATTGTTTTCCTCTTCCAGACGGTGACGATTAATAGCAAATTAGCAACAACAGTGTGTGTGGATTTGTGATGATAGCTATTATTCATGTTGTTGGAGTGTGCCGTTCTTTTCGTATATTGTTCGGTTTAGTATTCATGCGTAGCATGAGGTTAGCTCAATTTTATTTGTGGTTATATAGCTCTCTTGCGATACTAGAGTGTTTTTTCTTGAACATTGATTCAGTAGTGTTTTATTATCTGTAATCTTATCCAGGAGATATGTCCTGATACTCCCAATTTTTTCTCCTGTCATCTTACACCTGACAATGAAAACTATTACACCCAAAATGGAGAGTTTCGTATCCATGATAAATTACTCTCATTTTTCCGCTAGGCTAACAAACACAAGTCAATTAGTAAAATATTTCTCCCTTAAAAACTAACCCCTATTTGTCTTTAATCATGCTTATCCTTAGAGTAAATTACGCCCACCTTGCCTATATTTTACCCTTCTTACACAAATCACTATCCTCCCTTCCCTCTGATATTTTTAAATATATTTTTTCAAATTTCACAAATCTTGTTTAGGAGGTTAATTTGTATTTTGAACATATAGGAGAGATTGATGTAATCAGAGAAGAATGGGAGAGGTGATCGTAGTCAGATAATGTAATCGTAGACTGTTGTCCTAATATGAATAGTAATTTGAATTTCCCTAGCAATATGAATCAATTTTCATGTTTTCCAGTTTTACAATGTGAGTAATATCACAGTGGCAGAGTTTTTAATGATTCTTAAAAAAAAGTATGTTGCTTAGTTATTCAGTGTGGAGGCAATAGGTTGCTTAGGCAGGCAAGGCATTCTTGTCTACCTCAGTACTTGGACATGCAATGTGGGGGACTTTGACACACTTTGTCACTTCCACTCATGGTGGCAATAAGTAAATTTTGAATATGTGTAACATGATTCAAGTTTGGTAATTGAAAACAGATAATGGATGATCCTCAAGAGATGAGAATTCACCTGAAGCCTCTATTCACTAACAGAATTCGTTCATACCCTTCCCATAAAAGATTTGTCCCCTGTATACCTTGTCACCTTAATTCTCTCTTCTATATGTCTTATGGACTAGCAGTATTTCACATCCACACATGCTCCTCTCCCTTCTTTCAGCCAAACACCTCTAGCTTCTCTTGTATACATTCCCAAACTTAGGCCTTGGCTCTTTGGCTACTTGGGTTGTTGATGATTGATCCATTTAGTAATGCAGGTTGCTAATAGACTATTGATCAAAGAATTGCCAGGCATGTTGGATGGCAGTTATGAGTTATGAACAGAAGGGAATGTGAAGTATTTGTTATTTATTGTTCTGATTTTAGAAAAACATTATCTTTTTCAAAGCCTTGTCTAAGATTGGAGACTGTAAACTGTAAAGAGATTTCAACCCCAAGTGGTTAGCCTGTGGAACATGAATTGTGATTGGATATAATAGCAATAGTAACTATATATTTGCTCTGATAAAGCAGATATTATATAATTTGAGATTGAGCTCACTGCTGAAGTGCACTTATTTTGTTTGTGTTACTTTTGTTTGTAGAACAGAAATATGGTATGTTAGTATTTTGGCTTTTCAAAGGGATAAGCTGTGCCAATGTAACTTAGAAATAGCATTATTGGAAATAAGGATGATGTTAATTTACTGTCACTTCTATGAAATCTCTGTTTAGAAAAACCCATCCCTAAGCTTATGAATGAGTCAGTCATTATTTTCATTTTCATTCAGAACGGCAAATGCATTATTCCTCCTTTTTCTTGTTGGTAGGAAACATCTTTCACACTAATAAGTATTTTCCTTTGCCTGCTTAATCGACTATTGCCATTGTTCATTGCAGACGAGTAATATCCTTTGGTGGTTGTTTAATGTGGAATAGTGGAGCCAGAAACCCTTGGTGGGACCCAAAATGAAAGCTTGCAAGCGTTCCACCAGTTACTTTTGTTGTTCATTTAATATCCCGTGCTACCTTCAGCTCAATGTATTCTGCCTAATTGGTGTTAGGCATGTTTTATTTTTTACCCATCTAATTGTCTAGTTACATTCATAGAATTTGCCAAATTTTCATGCGGTATGTACATTTATCTGCATGCCTTACGCCTTGGGATGCACATGCTTTATGTAATCAAGTTATTCTGGATGTGCGAGTTTGTTAAGTCTCTGTCCTAAACTATTAGTTTTAATACTTATATCTATGCTGATACACATTTAATGTACAAACTGATGATAATAGCAGCAATTATATCATGAGTCACGAGATGCACGAGGTTTGATTATGGAGGTTTCAATATCCTCTGACCAAGGGATGTGGATGTTTATTAACTCTGACCCAAACTATTGTTGCCCCCTGTTGAATAGCCCTCAGTGGTGACTGGGTGAGCTAGCGGGACATGACAAAAGGGCATGACTTTCGATTTCCGAATCCTGCCATGCAATCTCAAAATTCCCCCTCCCCCCTTCTTTCACCCGGAACCATAGTTTTAAATAGCGGGTAGGGCTGACCCCAAAAATGCTATAGCGGGTAGTGGTAAAGCTGCTACTGTGAAGTCCATTAAAATACTTATATAATAAATTATATCACATATATAAATGCTATAAGATAAGAAATCACCCAAAATAGGAAGAAATGAAGAATAAAAAGTATAATACTATACATTCAAAAAAAGGATTCAAGGAATATAAAAGAAGCAACATACTAATTCATTGAAAGTAACTAAATTAATAACATTCTAGGAACACAAAGGATCCAAATAGAGTCAAATACAAATTTTCAGTGGCTTTTTCAAAGTCAAGAAAGAAAAGAACTAATCAAAATCATCATCAAATATTTATTGAAAGTCTTCTTCTTGTCCACCCTCTCTTTCTTCACTAGTATTAAGTTTGTAAATTTGTTTATCCTCATCTTCTATGTCTTCGTTATCACCTTCTTCAATTTGTTCAACTTCAGCCCTTATTCCACTAGAGTTTGATGGCATAGAAGTAGTTTCCTTCCTGAATCTAGTATGTTGTCTAGTGTAAATTATAGGCTCATTAACCGTAGTTACATTAGCAACATCTCCCCAAGTCAAGTTATCATCATCAAAAACGAATTCATTTTGTGCATCTTCACCCATTTCTCCCACCAACCATTCATTACTTTCATCAATGTCTTTTAGGACAATGGGATCAATCAAATCACGACTCTCAAACGTTCTTTAAGAGCTTGATTATACTTAATAAAGACTAAGTTTTGCAACCTTTGATGCTCAAGCCTGCTTCTCTTCTTAGAATGAATCTAGTTACAATTTCCAATAAAGAATATTAGTTTCACAATCATAATATGAAACTATACAAACAAAAATCATTTAAGAAATACTTACATATTCAAAAGTACTCCAATTACGCTCACATCCCGATGAGCTACAAGTTAAGCCCAACACTCTAACAGCAAGGTTTCGCAAATTTGGCGCATGTGCTCCATATGACTTCCACTATTGAGCTGTAATGCAAATTGCAACAACTTGTTAACATTACAACTTGTCCATTAAAAGCCTAAAGTGATCATATAAATGTGCTTTTACTTACCAGGAGTGATCTTATTCCTTTGTCTTATTGCTGCATTCATACCAAAAAGGTCTTCTACACTCCTATATTTTTCCAATTGTCCATGTATCTTGTCCACCTCTTCCTCATTTGCACTTAGCTTGTCAATGCATTTATATAGTTCAACTATCAATTCAGCATCAGCATCAATCTTTGGGTTGACATAAAAGTATTCAGGATTTAGATAATGGCATGTAGCATGTAATGGATGATGAAGTTGGCAGTCTCATCTTCTATCAATTATAGCAAAGACATCCCTGTATTTATCTTCATTTCCATTGAAAGATTTTTGAATTGCTTCCTTGGCCTTATCCATTGCTTCATATATATATATATATATATATATATATATATCCTATTGCGGCTTCTTTCATTATCAACAAGTCTAAGCACCCGCGCAAGAGGCCTCATAACCTTTAAAGAATAAATAACATCATTCCAAAACGATGTCATAAGTACAGTGTCAATTGCCCTTTTTCCCTTAGGGCTTTTGCTGTATTTGATTTCAGCCAATTATCTGATGTGAACATCTTTCTAAGATTATTTTTTTTGTTTATGAAGCCTTTGCAATGTGAGGAATGTTGTAGCAAATATTGTCACTCCATGCCTAACTAATTCAGTCTTGCTTGTATACTTTCTCATTGTGTTCAATGCCAATGTGGACTATACATGAACCCAACAAGCTTGATGCCTTTTTGTATTGATCAATAATTTTAAACAATTACTATAAATTTTGGAGTTTTTTTTTCACTTTTAAACACTATTGACCGATAATTTTAAACAATTACTATAAGTTTTGTGATCTTAGAAGATAAAATAAAGATTTTAGATGAAAAAATGACGTTGATAATATATAAAAGGCTTAATTATTAATTTGGTCATCAAATTATTTTAAATGATTAAATTTGGTTCCCAAATTTTAAAAAGATTTAAATTGGTGCTTAAATTCTTAAAAATAAATCAATTTGTCCTCAAATTTTTAAAATATTTAATTTGATTTTCAAAGTTTTTAAAGTTAAATTAATCTGGTCTTCAAATTTTGAAAAATGAATCAATTTAATTATTATTATTTTTTAGAATTTAAGAATCCAATTGAACCATTTAAAATAATTAAGCTATATAAAACTCCAAACTTCATTTAAAATTTTAAAATCAATGATAGAATGATTAAAAATGGTTATTAATGTCATTAAAAGCTATGCATAATACAAAATATAATTAAGAGGCACATAATAATTATTTGGCTTTGTAATGGATTCGTTTATATTGAAATGAACTAAGTTTAATTCAAGTTCTGAGTTTATATTTTAAAATAGGATAGTAGAGAAGGATAAAGACAGTTATTTTTTTCCAAAACATAGTCAAACTTGAAGAACTAGATTAAGTAGACCACTGAAAATTCGTGATGAAATAATTTTCTTCATGTCAAGCATTTTAATTTACTTGTCTTTTTTTTAAAATTAAAAATCTCAAAATTAACAGCCATTTAAAGTGAAAATTCTTGTGCATGTTGACCGAAGTGACATGTTCCGGTGCTATACTGACAACCAAGTCTGGAATCGGCTCTATTGTGAATTTTGAACCGCAATCAAAAGGAAGAAACGCAAAGCATAAACCCGAACATCTTATGCAGTGCAGAAACTAAGTGATGCTCTTTGAACTTAAAAGAGGAACCATAGATATAGGACTTACATTTGGATAGCGATGGGTGTAAGATGTTACATACGCATTCTGGTCCCTTTAACTTCTCATTAGTGTGTTTGGTTTAGAGAATAAAAATAAAATATATTTTTAATTAAAATATAATGTAAAAATGTGAATAACTATTATTTCTCTTCTCTTTACAAAACACATCATTAGTCTCGATTGCCCAACTTCGAATGAGTCTTATCGTAACGGTTTGAGTCTATTGTTTTGTGGTATGCCCGCCATGGTTTCTACCTTTCTGGCACTAAACAGTGGTAAATCTTGGACAAATTTGGTGCAGCCAAATTAGATGGTTATACAATTTATTTGTGCTTTTTCCCGATTAATAGAATAGGTATCATCAAATTTGTTTGGAATTTGGGATTGTTGCTTATCTTATTTTTAATTCTTGGACTTTGAGTATCAAAATTAAGCATTCTAATGGATAAAAATGTTGAGGATGTATGATTTCTCCTACCAACTCCTTATTAAAAAATGACTCAATTATTTTATATCTGTGCCTCACTTTTATATTTTCTTAAATAAAAAAGTACAAGTTCCAATCACTTGAAATTGTTGTAGGACATATAATCAATCATTAAGAATTACAATTATCTAGCAACCATTTTTAGATCACAACATAAAAGTGTTAATTGTATACTATGGTTTCTAGGCATGGTATGTTGGTGAAAGGAGCAATCAGGCGACGTATTTTTTCCGAATGCCCAAGTCTTGAATGACGGGAAATTTCGGTAAGCTAGCATAATAAAGTAGTATAATTTATTAGTTATACGTGTGAAGTTGCCAAAAGAAAAATGGAAGGGGGAGGGGGAAAGGGACAAATGGGACACGGCCTCATGTGTCCCTTAGGTAATTTAGCGTTGGCACAAAGAACACTATAATATTAGAGAAAATTGATTGTTTAATGGTGATTTACTCGTACCATAGTCAACAAAGACCACATTCATGCTTCACTTCCTAGGAAACTAGGGGCTTACAGATCAAATCAATGATCTCTCCTAACCCACTAACTCGATTGCTTAGGCAAAATATTCTTGTTTGTGATCCGCAATCATATATGAACACAAATTGACACTTTAAATCAAGGGATACATGCTGAAATCTATGGGCTAGTTTTGCAAAAATATAAGAAAATACTAATAATAATACAAATAAAAGTCCTCCAATCCTTCTTGATCCAAAAAAAGGGATATCCATCCCTCAATCTTCGTACACGAGGCCAGATCATTTATGCCTACCATAATGGATTTTTTTTAAAGCAAAAGAAGGATGTGAAAGAAGTTGGTGATTGTTTTTCTCCCAACCAAGTTGGCACCAAAACAACCCCCAGCAAAACCTGCACCACCCCATATCATTCAACAAAAGAATAAAAAGAAACCAACAAAGAACCAAGGGGGGACATGGAGCTAAACCCTTAGAATGCCAAACTAAACTCTACTTAAACCTGTAGTAAGATAGAGCTATTCTGTCCTGTACAAACGTTTAGTAATAAAAGCAAGAATGTAGTTTCACCATCAAAAAGTGTCAAAGTTAGTGCCCCACGGAATATGTTACCTACTATAAATGACATGGAGTTAGTCAAATTCACATAATGATTTTGATAAAAGGAAACACTATATAAAATAAAACTATGATTACAGTATGCAACTAAAACCAAAAAGTATGTTTGTTCTTAATTTAAGAAATACGCCGTGATGTTAATCAATTACAAGCTAAATGTGTGGTAGAATTATAACTTCAAAATGAAACCAAACTCAATCACGTTTTTACGTTCTATTCAAGCAAACGGCTGCGACTTCCAATTCCATCTTATTCATACCGCTAGATAAGTAAACAGCAAAGTTCATATTACATTTTTTTAAAAGAGAGAGAAATTGGGGAATTGGAGACAAATTAACAAGAGCAAAAAGGCTCAAGTGGTAGTAATGATATCAGGTTTGTGAATGATAAAAGCCATGGATTGCATGTGACGCTGGTTGTCAAATGCTAAGCAACGTATATATGCATTTGGATATACCCTTCTGCATTCATGGATCTCCTTCAGCACTTGGGAAGAGTCACTGCAACCAAACATTGGTAGCTTCCACAATGTCCAATACCTCCCATCATAGTACCCTGGCATATGGCTGTTTTCTCGACGAACACACCCCAACTAATTTCATGTTCCAAACAACACAATTCCATGTTACTAAGATATACAACCATCTTTATAAAACCAAAGCATCAATGGAAAAACATAAATATATATAAAATTCTCCATGATACAATGACACAGAATCAGCCTAGCCTAGATTAGATCAAAGCTCGTAACAATTATAAAGTTTTACATCCAACCCTTTAAAAGTAAAAAAATATATATTTGAGAGAATAAATTGCATTTATTATGGTTGACCAACAAATCAACCATTGAAATTACTAAAAAAAAACTGTAAATAAACTTTGAGTTTAGTTACTATCTTAACTGCTGATTTTTTAATCACTGGTTATTATTGTATTTTATCATCTGCGATGCACTTCCTTTGCTTGACAGAAGACAAATCCGTAAGTTTTATTAAATCTCGATGGCATGAGAATTGCTAGTCTTTTATACGTATTTTAGATGAATCAATATAAACAATTCTAATGTATATAGTTGCTTTCTCCAAAGGAAATTAAAGAAAAATAGTAAATCTACAACATAATAATATAAATTTATCTGAAACTAACCTCATCAAATTCAAGGCAAGGGATCCATCCCTTCTTGAGCATGTAGTCAATCTCCTTTGCAATGGATTCATCTGAAAGGGGTGGCAGGTAGGACAGTGTTTCAAACTTCTTATTGTTGATGGGATTCCATGTCTGTTGGAAGTATAAACTCAATAGATTATTAAATCATGTTATAGTTTAAACACATCATATATATGGACAATGAATTTGATCACTTCACCTTCATGCAGTAAGTTTTAGAACCATTTGAAACAGTCTTCCTTTTCCATCCTATGGACCCAGTACTGGGGCAAAGATTTGATGAGTCGGACTTCAAGCCTACAAAGCCAGCCCCAGCAACATGAGCTGCAAAAGATCCAGCAAACATTTTACTCAACTAAGTGTTGAATGGAAGGTTTTGATTAAAAAAAGAGATATGACAAGGGTATGCAACTAAGAATCAGTGTTTGATCTTGAACCAGGTAGAGTAGTATAAGTAGACGGTGGGCATAAGAAAAGGGAGAGTTTGATTAGACTTCAAAGCTTTGATTTCATCAACAGTCAAATAGTACAATACCATGTCTTTATACACAATTTTATTAACACTTGGGGTGCTGACAGGGGCCCGCCAATTCCTGGTGCTGAAGAAATTTTACCAACAAGTTGAAATAAAATAAACAAACGATTCCTCCACTTTTTCATATGGCGCACATCATACAATTATGTTTGGCTGGATGTGGACATTGTAGGAATCCAAACAACCTTCTCTACTGGCCAAATCAAAAAAGGACCTCAAATTACACTAGCAAAACCAACTTACAGCACACTGGTGTTTCTCTTGAACATGTCTTATGAGTCTGAAATCTATGTGAACCAAACTATACTACTTCAAATAGTAAGAATAAAAATAAAGTGTATCTTGTTATATTGAAATCCTCGAGCTACTTTCCTATACTACTTCAACATTGTGGTCGATTTGATCAATTTCTAAGAAACTCCTAGCAATTACCCATTATGGCACAATGTCGTAGTTCCTTCCACTATATTTTGATATTTTTTAGGCTTATTTTCCTTCTAATACTTCCCATTTCCCTGTCCTTTCTAGTGCATATTACATTAATGAACATATCATCCTTTTTAATTTGTTTACCTTGACTCAAAATATCAACCATGCATCTATAGTGCTCAACGGATGGTGGGACACCATATTATATTATGCATCTTCATGCAATAGATATTTGTGATTGCAAAGCACTATAACAATTGACAACAATGAAAGTGAGTGCATTTGTTTGAGTCAAACCTTTGCCAATTGATTATTTATAGGCCATCTAGTCCTAGTATTCATAGATTTCAATCAATGCGGTACGGAGCTCAAAAGTTCATATTCAACCGCAGCTGCACCCGCATTAGCAACACCCAATAAGAGATGTGTTGAGCTTCACATTTCTACAATTCTTCAACTCACGGAAAAAGGTCAATTCCCTCGTTCAAATACACACTTGCCATTGTGATATGGCAAATTGCACCAAATAAATCCAAAACCAACAAGGCTCAACACACTTTGGTAGATAGTTGAGTTCTTAAAGTATGTTAATCAAGATTCAATTCTTGCTTTATGTATAAAAATCTTTTGATGAAGACATACTTCAGTGAATGTATACGGTTTGAAAAGGATTAATTAATCCAGTCATCAACTCGTGGGAGATAAGTTGGAAAACAAAAAAAAAACAGATAAATCAAATTCCATGATTCATTGACCAACTCATTGCTGCAATAATCACGGGCGAGACTGGTCCAACAAATCATAATATGATTCTTGCAACAGGAACTTTCGTTAAACACGCGACTATTAACTTTTATCGTTTCATGATTGACAACACAACTCAACTAACCTCTGATACTTTGCATTTATAAAAGTGAGATTAACTTGCGGAATAATTCTGAATTTCTGGATAAATCATTAACCTTTACTAAGTATTACTCCATCAATGATTAGCTTTAATTATTGTTCACTATTGCTCACTAATGATTTGTCAAAATATCGTTCACTTAATCCGCACGATTACATGGTCAAAACACAAATTTCTTCTGTACAATCAAATTGTTAGAAGATTAAAGTTCCACGCCAATAATAGACCTTCAATTCATGGGTCGAAAAACTTTTAACAAATTGAGAGCTTCGTCAGCTAGAGAGGACTAAAACTATAGATAAATTAATTTAGTATAAATTCTTCAATGTTACCTACCAAAAAGTGTAACGATGACCGAGTTGCAAATTGGAAAAAAATTATCAATTTAAAAAGTAATTGTATAATAAAAGTAAATCTAAAATTCTTACATCATCATATGAATGATAATGTTGAAATAAATATATGTATTTGAACTGTCTAAATGAAGAATATATTAAAAATCTAAAGAATTACTGCATGGCAAGCTTGCGGCTAGTAGCTGGACCTACAAAATCTGGTCAATGCCAAAGCTTCATGCAGAACCCCGCTGGCACAACTGATGTTCTCTTACTGGATATACATTCTGAGAAGGTGTCCACAAGTTGCTCTGCAAGAGATGCTGGGTCTTCAAGAAATGTATCAATATATATTTTCACAATCCTAACTTCTTGAGAGGTGGCTCTTAAGCTGTACCAAGTCAGAAATTTCTGCCTGAAGTTCTTTTCTATGTGACCTTCACACTCTAACCACCTAATCACCTTCACATAATACTCAAAATCACGATCCGAAAAGCCATTTGCGACACGGCCCTCCTCTTGCCTTTCTCCACTTCTCTTCTTGGATGTGCTTCCATCTTGGGGGCCCTCCCTTTTCCCGGATACAGTTTCTTGATCTTTGCCACTGGACTTGGATCTTTTATTCTTTCCAGGTCCATCCTTAAGTGTTTCCAGCTTGCAGGGAGTATTAGGCAAGCCTCCTTCCGAGCTACCCACTAACGGCACACATTCCCTCCCTGTTAGAGCTGGGGAAATCAACCCATCATCGGTGCTCATGTCCCCAGTGACTTGTCCCTCTTGTGAATGTTTGTTTTCGAGCTTTAGCACATCAGAACTAGGTATGGAGGCAGTCGTTCCTCCAGCATGCTGCTTGTCTGACAAAAAATCTGCATCAGGAGGAAGTCCCGCACCATCTAGATTGGAACAGTTAATAGCATCATTGGATAAATTTCCAGAAGCAAGTTGGTTGCTATCCTTGTGATAAGATGGATAATGGTCTGCTCGGTTATCAGTCAGGTCACTATATGGATTACAGTTATTAGTTTCATCTTCCACTGATGATGGATTGGAAAGGCTGCTACAGTTGGTTACCGGGCTCTGACTTCTTTCAGTTGCTGAGCAATTAGGGACTTCTTCCTCACCATGCTCTGTTGAGACTTGAACTTCACACATACCTGACTCCCTCAAATCATTGGAAACAACTTTGAAACTGTATTCTGTACCTGGAATTAGACCCGAGACACTGAACCTTCTATTTGGTAGGAGCGAGGTGCAAGTTGGGTCCATGGGATAGTCCGCATCATCAACTTTGCGATGCCACAAGGTGTAACCAGCAATAATTTCACCCCAGGGTTCTTCAGAACCCAAAATAATAGTGAGGGTTGTGGCAGTGACATCTTCAAACCTCACCATATTTGGAGCCAGCAAACATGCATCTGAAAATGTAAAGTATGTACACACAGATCAATATTATTACATTCTTTGAGAATCTAGACCCAGTGACAAAAAAATCATAAGCTGATAACTGTTCTATGTTTGCATCCAATACCATAGTTATGTACCTTGAAACAGAATCCAATACAAGTTCATATACAAAAAAAAAAAAACCTTGGAAGTTGGTCATGTCCCATGTTTGGCTGCTGATCCCAGAAATAGTTTTGGGTGCCAAAATAAATTAACATTATTACATGTGGTCAAAAGTAATTTTGGTATCTCCACCAATTATCCAAAGTTACTTTTGGGAGACCATTCCAAACATAAATCTCCGTATAAAATCATTTCTTCTTTACAGTCAAGTATTTCAAAATCTGTACCAATTACCAAATAAGAGATAAAAATTAAGATAAAATAAATGGAAGCAGTAAAGTAGTTAGTTCCATATATAAAACAAACCACAAGGGAAATTGTAAATGATATAGATCCACAAGGGAAATTGAGAAAAGAAAAAAAAAAGAGTGATCACCTTGAGTTGTTGGCTTGGGTGACGAAGGGAAGATCCTTTTCGAAAGCAGTGAATCAAGTGATTCCAGAGCAAAACCACAGTGTTTCTGAACCTCAGGTCCCGAAGAAAGCCTATTCACAATCCCCCTTCCAATCTTCACCGGTGAGCCAGTGAGTGGACCCACTTCAGGTTCAAGTTTCTTCACCGCTTCATCAACAATTTTATAAAGTTCTTCATACATTTCAGTTCCTTGTAAAAGTCTTTGGCTTAAGGAGACACGATAGCAGAGTATATCTACGCGTCTAGTATCCTTTGCTACCATCAGTTGTTTTCTCCAGCATCTAATACATTTTAAGAAACAAGCCAAGATGAGATTGATCTTACCTTACATATTTCCCAAATTTCATCCTAAAAGAAATATGGCACATACACCACTCATTAAAAGAACAACTTTACCATCTTTTGATTGAGCACTCACAATATCTTGGCCATAATGTTGAGTAGAGTGTCTTACCATAGCTAAGCAATCAAAAATAACATTCAACAAATAATCAATCTCTCTCTTTCACAAAACTGATCATGCCTAATATTCATCTTGAAACATCTGTCCTAATGAACTAAATAAAGCCATGCTACAATTTTCTATTATACACAACCTAAAGCTTTATGAACTCAGCAAAAGAAAAGGGAGGGAGTAAATTTTTTTTTTTTTTTAAAATAATACTTGGTCGTGAGGAATATTATTGACTCATTTCATACAGTTAAACCGGATAATTCTGCTAACCGATATTTAATTGGTCATGAGAATTCTAAGAAGACTTTAACATGACGAAACACAAGATTTTAACTTGCATGAAGAGTATTCTAAGATGACTCAGTTGACTTTTTTCCACATTATTGTCTATTTTGGAAGCCTTTTGATGCATTGTGTAAACAAGTGACCAAACACAATCTTCTAGAACCCTATTACATATCAAGAATTATAGCATAGAAGACCTTCCAAGATAGAGGAAAAAAGAAGCAGAAATTTTTAAATGGATACATGATGTCATCCAAGAAGCTGAAAAGCATCAGTATGATTACCCGAGTAAATCATTTATTTTCCAACAAGAGACACAGTAGAAGCCTCCATCAAGCTTGGGACGCTCACCATCCTTACCAATTCCTGAACCATCATGTTTTAATGCACACTCAAGGTGGCATGACAAGCCACAAGAAACACCAGGAAATGGATTCTCAGAACTACATATTAACCAAAGGCTAGGGTCTTTGTTGTCATCATATTGATGACAAATGCAGCATGAACATCTTTTGCAAAATGCATCTGATTGATTCAGGGTAGCTTTGCAAGCTGAGTTTTTTGCAGTATGTGGTATTAACAGAATCACCACCATTATTGACTGGAATGCTGGTCGCAGGAACAGGGACGTGCGAAGGATACTCAGATTTTCTCTGCCTTTTAGCAGGCTTCTGACTAGGTGCAGGAGAAGATTGTGGTTCAGGGTCTGCCGCAGTTTCATTTCCCCCTGATTTCTTTTCAGAAACAATTTTTAGAAGATTTTCTATAATTTTCAACTTTGTCAGCCCAGTATACTTTCTCTCTTTCCCCATTTCTGCACACAATATTTGCAAAATCTCTTGACGACTCCATGACTGCAGCATCTCATATGCACCATGCGACCAGTTAGATACTTCATATACAAGTTCTCTTTTTTCCTCCATACTCAATTTACTGCACTTAGAAGGATCAAGTGCAAGGCCTGAGATTAAGGAAAAAGAAAACATATATCAGCACATTAGATACATGAATGTATTCCAATTTTAAAACCTCCAAGCAGTGAAGGAGACAAGACAGGTTCTACAAAAGACTCCTTCCATAACATGTATTCATGCCAGACATGTCATCATCTAGAAATTAGAAATTTCTCGAGACTACAGGCAGAAATACTTAAATTTCTACATGCAAAAAGAATGCAATTATCTTCTTTTTTTTAGATAACATGCAATCATCTTTCACATACGTAATAAATCAGTCCAGTATGTTATCTGACTGGGCCTCAATTTTGTTATAGTCTAAAACATTGACTACTTCAAAAACATTACCAAGAAGGGCAAAACAAGCAAATATAATAAAAGGTACACAACAGGAACCAGTTAACTTTGCATCACAAGGACATACCAACCACTTTTAAATAAACACAGTAAGTAATAGAAATATAGTCAAGTAAGAAAATTAGGCAGTTGGACTTAATCTCCTTTGACCTTTATTGTAGACTCCATACTCCTAATATAGATCCCATACACCCGAAAATTTATTTGCTGGCACATCGTATACCAAATTACAAGCTTACTAACCCTCCTTTCTCCCTTATAATGCATCTATAAAGTATTACACACAGCTCAGGTCGTGAAGTCCACGACCCCAAATGCATAATCACAAAAGAAAATAAAAACAAAAATTAAATCAAATAATAGAAACTAAATAATAATAATAATAATAATAATAAGCACCTCTACCACGAAAAACTAATTTTTGTTTTAGAAAAAAAAAAAATAGGAAATCAAAAGCTAATCACCAACCAATATTTAGAAAAGGCACAAAGAGATCACAACAAATTAAATCAAAACCCAGAGAAGTCAGATACGTCACAATGCTAAAATACAAGACAGAATAATCTACATGTGGATCGTTAAATTGAGCGGTAAGTTAAATCTCACGAGCCTGAACATAACGTAGATAACGAATCCTTCACAGAATTCAATCACCTCCGTTTCAACAGAACAAAAAAGTGGTGAAAATTAGAAGAAGAACACATAAATAGAGTGACAAAATAAGCAATTCACCCTCAAAAGACGAATCTGTAGCCATAGCTATGCAACAAGAAGGAATCACTCAACCCACCACATTACTACCAAAAGCCCAAACCTTGTTCGAACCTGCACAACACCAAATCCAATCCACATCACGGGTCGCCGTTTATAAACCAAAAAATAGTAAATTAAAGAGAGATAAAAATATGTAAAAGAGAGAGAAGAATGAAATATAAGAAATACCAAGAATAGATGCTTGGAATTGTAGAAGAGAAAAGGAATCCATGAACCGAAAACTGGTCTCACACACAGTATCTCTCTGTGTGAAAGAGGGAGATTGGAGGTGGTGGTGGTGGAGGACCTTGCTGCTTTTAGAGAGAGAAAGCTTCCAAGTTGTATAGAGAAAGAAAGAGAGTGAGAGAGAGAAGCGTTTGCATTGTTTGTTAGATAAAAATCAATCAATGAATAAATATAAATAAATAAATAAAAAAGCAGCTGCATGCTATTGCTGTTGCTATTCATTGCGATACTCACTCACTCACTCAACGACATTTTTACATTTCAGTTTTGGTTATGTTGGAAATTGGAATAGTCCAACCTCCTTTTTACCAAAATGTCCTTGCCTTAATGTCTAATATTTTTTTTCTGATATACACGCAAAACTACCAGTAAGTATTGTGAGAGATAATTTTATTTGGACATCATTTTCTATAATCATATTAGTATTATTAGTATAAAGTATTCATTAAATAATTTAAAAACTTTTTAAAAAGATTAAAACATAATTTTATCTCAGATTAATGATTAATTGATATTTATTTTATTCCTAAAGATTAAAGACATATTAAAACAATTCAACCGAGTTAAATCTTTGATGATGACAAATTAATATTTTGTTCCACCAAAATAAAATAGTTTATCTTGTTTGAACGAAATGTTTTATCTTATATATCACAATTTTTAGTTTCTAAATATTGAACATAATTATCTACTTAAAATTCAGATGAAAACACTAATTAAATTACAATAATCTCATACAGATTGAATTGATTTTTGCAGTCCAAGGTCTTAGTATCAAAGTACTAGTATCTATTTGGTGACACTGCATTTATTTTTTGGTGCGTCCCAGTTAGTGTACCATCCACATACACCATATCCCATCACAAACCTGCACCATAACTTCATACATCAGACCCATATCGAAAGGGAGTGCTCTGGCGTGACATGGCATTGCTTGTATTGTAGGACAATATTTTAATTATGTGTTGTCTATTTCTCTTCTTTGATTGTCTTTCTTTTTGGCACATTTATACATATTATCACTAAGATGTTACAAATTTTATGAGTAATTGAAATATAAGGTCAACATGGTTCATAAAAATGTTAATGATTTTTAATTTATTTGATATTTAAGTTTATTTGTATTTGATTTTTTTTAATAACTTAGTAAGAAAGATTTATTGATTTTGTTTATGATTAATTTTTATCGAAAAATTTGACTAACTATATTTAATGAAATTTTATTCAACTTGAATTAAGACTTTATTTAAGAAAATCAAAATTAGTATTACTCGAATCAACAATTTATTGATTCGTATATTTGATTTAGTAAAGAAAATTAAATAAAGGAAAAGGAAAAAAATGAAATAATTTAGTCCCTTATTTGATATACAAGTAAAATATACATATAAAATTACATAAATACATTTTTTATCAATTATATAAAGACTCTTAATAGAAGAGAAAGTGTACAAAAATAAAGATAAATTAAGAATTTTAAAACACAAACCACCTTTCCTCTTAAAATTGGACTTATTATTGAATGATGTGAATCTCATATTTAATTATTATTTCTTCCCTTATATATAAACATATTATTTTCTTCCTTGTTTTCAATGATTCCAAATGCAAGACGAAAGACAACCCTTCCATTTTTAGGTTGTTCCTCTGTCCTTCAACTTATGTTTTTGTGTTTCAAACAAAGTACAAATCTTCATATTTATTATTAAAAAATATAGTAGTTAATTATGTACGGGAAATATTGTAATAAAAATTAACAATATCATATTTTTATTTGATAAAAATTATTATGTATAATAAATTTATTTATTTATATAAAAATATCTAAAAAGTCATATTTATTATAAATTTTAATTTAGTTAACAATATAAAAAAATCCAGTGCATTTTATTTTCTTTTTGACAGTGACTGACGGTATAAAATATCGGTTTATAAAAATTATACTTATTTTAATATATTTATCTGGATAGAAGGTGCGCGACAGTAAATTTAAAGAATTAGTTAGGAATAGTTGATTAAAACTTTTAATAATATTATGTTATAATATATTTTTTTACCACAATTATTTTTGGTCGAAGATAAATTATGTTTGAATAACATAGAACTAATATAAGTGATACAAAATTTCTTTAAATATTTAATATAACTGTATAATTAAAATTGAATATAAAATTATGAGTTAAATCAAAATAATTTTCTATTAATTAATGATAATAATATTTCTCACTTTTGTGATATTATATCAATAATTTTGTATAGTCAGATTTACTTTTTCTGACGGAGGGACAAAATTATCCAATACAGTAGCGACTGGATAATGGTGGAGTGTTAAATTTTGTTGGTGACAGTACGGAAGGTACACACATGGGTGATCAGAGTCAACAAAGAGGGTGGTATGGTCAATTAACATTAGTTGCCCCACAAAATTACTGCAGTGTAAGGAAGAAAGTACGGGTTTATATATATGCATGAAATTTTTTGAAGTTTGTTCACTTCTTTTTTCTTTTCTGAGAGAAAATTTTGATTCACATCTTATCTGTACAATGATGGTGTGCAGTGATCCTTTCCCATCTCACGCCACTCACTTCTGTTCTGCAATTGGTTTACCTTATATTGCACGATGTATAAATTAGATGATAACCAATCATACTATCGTGTTCTATAGTTATTGGTTTTCTTCCATATGTAGTATAATACTTAAAAGATACTACTGCTTTAAGCAAATTTATGGCTCTGAAAATAGAAAAAATAAATAAGCATTTTTTTACCAATACGCACACTCCTTTTCCTTTATCATTGTCATCTTTGAATTAATCCAGAAAATAAGTATGATTAATGTTCTAGTATTTTACTTTTAGTTTCATTGATCATCCATCAGTGTGTACACACATAAAACAAGGAAATATATATTATGAGGACTTTATTTTATGAATAAGAAATAAAAAATTAATTAATGAAATAACGTGAGGGTACTGGTAAGGTAACGTGCCAGATTCCAACCGAATAACAGACTAATATAACACTGATATTTAATTGGCGTGGAGCTTTATGAATGGTCCAAAGAAAATGAAAGAAAACGAAAAGATAAAGTGAATTATAGTTGAAATGATAATGACATTTGCCTAAATTAAACAATTGTAGAGATAAGAAAGATGGTGCCGCAGAGGCCGCAGAGGCCGCAGAGGGCGCCGACGAAATAAAATTTATAGTATAGGTACGAAACGAACGCTTACAAATGATGGGATGGAAAGGCTGGAACCCTTGTTTGCTTGTGACTTTGGTTTTTTAATTAATTTCAATAAGACTTTACTACAAGGTTAGGTTAGTCTCCTATTTTCTTTATTTTTACTATTATGATTATTTTTTATGAGAGAGATAATTCTATTTAAACCCAATACCTTTATAATATTCTTGGACTAACTTTTTCAATAAGATTTTTTAATATACAAACTTAAGCTGAAGACTTTACTTAAAGAAGTTAAATATGTATGATTTAAATTAATCATTTTTAATCTTACTTTCTGATATTTCATGCACAAACATTAAATAAATACATAGATAATAATCCATACGTGCGTGATTGAGATTTTTCTTTTGTTTTATCCACCACCTACTCTAACTAAGAAATATAAATTGGTGCATCAGCAATTACCAATAATTAACAGAAAAACTATCTCTTACTAAAAAATCAATAATTAATAATTAACAAATTAACATTTGTTAACAGAAAAAAGTACTATTATTTAATATTCTTTCTTAACTTTCAATTCATTAGTTTGAATTTGGCCGAGAAATAAGTAAATAATTGACAAAAAAATATTTTTTTCAAAGATTAAATTCAAATATTATACAAATGATTTAATCTTAATTTCAAAGTATTAACCATTTTTATTTAATTACTTGATTAACTTTATTTAATTTTAAATCTTGAATAATGAAATGAAGTTATCTAGCATTTGGTATAAGTTATTTAATTTATAGTTTATTTAGTATATATAAGACTTAAATCTTGAGATGAAGTTATTTTTTCTTCCTGCAATGTTTTCAGGAATTCTGCCTTGTTTAACAACTTAGTTTATAACACACATACATATATACTTATTAGGGAGGAAGGGGACTTTGTCATGATTTTGAGCAATGACAGCTTCTAATTCTCTATGAAATTTGAGCCTTTATTGTTTGTAAGATCCTTCTGGTACCCTGTTTCTTTCAATATTAATCTATAAAGTCTTTTGTGTTGGCTGATAATAAAAAAAAAACATCGATTCTTGTCGCAGGAGGAGGTTCCTCTTATCAAGCGGTTTCATGATACTGGTGGTTAGTACCTTGATCCTCAATTACAGGAGATATACACGTTATTTAATTCTGGACTCGACTACCAAATTTACCATAACTCCATAAGTTTAACCAGATTCAATCAAAGTGATCGGTCCAAAAGAATCCACCTTGGACTTGGCCAAAGTGCTTAACACAAAACCTTGCAAAGTAAAAAATTTATATCAAAATCTATTATTTTGATTTAGAGTTTAATAGGTAGCAAATATCAAAATAAAAGTTTTTATACCGTTGGAGAATTTGATCGATTATTTTTTAGTAGGATTTTTCTTTTTAATTATATTTTTTTAAGTCACAATATTAAATTGTGAGACTTTATTTAAAAGGATAAGTCCAGAACAACTTGTTGGTACTAAAAAATATTTAAATCACTTTACATTTTCAAAATGTATCTTATTTTCTCTAGAAGAAACTACATGTTCATGTTATTTATCTCTTTACACAAAAGAATATATTTCAAGACACCCAATAATATCATAATTAAGATACGAGACATAAGGAATATAGCAAATTAAGATCCTAGTTGCATATCAATCTATAAAATTTCCACCACTGAATTAAGCAACACCTTCAAACGTGTGATGCCTGTAATTCAGATTAAGAAAAAACAGTTCATTTCAGTGATGCTGTCTGTTTCCAGATCCAATTCTAATTTATTTTTTTGTTTGTCGAGTGTTTTTCTAATTATTCTCGCCTCTATGTATGTACAAAGAAGTAACTCCCCAAAAACTAACAAGCCAAGGGTATCATAAATGTGCCACGTGTCCCCATGTGCTCACTATCACAACTCCGAAGACCAAGAGTAAAAACCGAAAGGAAGAAAATTTTAATCTGAAAGCCAACAGTTTAACCAATATTTAATTTGATTGGTACTTTTACCATGGCTAGAGTAGTAGAGTGTCCTGTTTTTTTTAATAGTGCAATGGAATTTATAAACAGGTAAAACCGTAAAAGCGTGGAACGCTGACAGAATTGAGGTTTTACATGGCCGTACAGACGGAAAGATGGACTAATTGCCATTTGCAAATTACACCAAGCCTTGCTAACAATTTCTTCTTTTTTTTTTACTGAAAATTATCATGAAATGTATTAAAAATTATGATTGGATTATATTTGAAATATTTTTATAAATATTAAAAATTAAGATGAAATGTATTAAAAAATTAATTATGGCAGAATTATATTAGTTTATAATATTTTTATGAAAGTTTTTATTAAAAATTAAGATAAACAGCATGTTTGCTGGTGCGTTATTTATGCATGTCCATTGTAAATTTTTACGTTGCATCGGTTAAAAAATGAAAAAGCTATATTTTTTAATTGAGTTGCCAAACCAAAAGACTCATAAAAATAATTAATAATTATTATAAAATAACGTTAATATTTTTTTCATGAATTTTTTCATTTATGACGGTAAATTTGCATTTGTATGGACATTAATCAGTATTTTCCTTGATTCCATAATATAAATACACCAAAAATTACATGTAGAATTTTTATTAACATTTTTTGCACACTTCTTTCTCCTTTTTTTATATCTCTTCTCATTATAGAAATTATTATATATTCAAAAGCATTAATCTCTAGACTTTTTAAAAGCAAAGTTTAGGTTATTCCAGCTGGCTGCCATGCATTTCAAACACGTTAAGAAAAAAATAGCGTTGGAAGTAGGTAACAAAGAACCTATATATTGTAAACTATAATCTTTGCGCATCTCAATCACTTAAAAATATGAAAGGAACATATCTTGTTTATAGCAATGTAAAGGCTTGGATACATTGGATACGTACGATTGGGAATAATTAATAGTGATATTGTAATTAATTAACACTATTATTGGTTTGGCTATTCCATAAAGAATTTTCTATTAGTGACCATCGCTCACCAATAATTATTATCCTTTTTGTGGTCTCCTTGTTTCTTTCATATATTTTTTTTTGGGTGGTCCTTCTTGTTATCAATGATGACATGAAAATCATTGCATTCCTTAGATATATCATTTTTCCTTGCTATCTATAAACGGGATTACTTGTCCAATTACTGTGTGAAATAATTAGCCACAAAAGAAGTGCTACTGCGTGAAGGTTCTTCTAAACTCCAAAGAATTATGATACTGAACACTCCAAAGAAAGAGAAAACAATAGTAAGAAGGAAGTTTTTACTTCAATATATATAGCTCTAGTGCCCCCACCAATTAAACTTCATCTCCCCTGTCTTGCGAATTATGTTGAATTTTTAGACATGGTTCTCTGTTGCAACAATTAATCACAATAGTCTTTAGCTTCAATAACTCTAAATTATATTTCTTCTAAATGAGAAATAATTTCTCTATAGTTTTTTACAATATGTTTACTTTATTGATACAAAGAGCATTTTCTTTACAGATATGTTCAGAAATATATATACAAAATAACTAGTGAAGCCATACTTTATAATTGAATCTAAATGTAAAATTGAACTAACCAAGAGTTGGTAGACAATATAGAAAACAAACGGAAGAAGAAGAAAAAGAAAACGCCGAATAGTCAAGTCAAGGTAGTTCTAGATTCTTAGAATTGCTATTAAAGTAAAAGCCATTAATTTGTTCATCAATTTGTGACATGAACATATTAAAAGGATCACAAATCACTTTCTACTCGGTGGTTGAGGAGTGTGTGTGTAAAATTACCAAGATATTTTTTAGTCTTTTGACTTTAATTTTCAACATTTCAACTATCTGATATATACTGATTTTGATATTTCCTAAAACTTTGAATTAAATAAGCTGAAGTTGAAATTAGAAACTTAACAACTGAGAAAATTTATGGAATTGTCATTTTCATACTATATATAGAAGTCATGGATTGTAGAGCCTAAAAGTAAGAATATTGAGGAATTGAATTTGAAAAAAAAAAACATTTTGGTTGCAGTATATATACTTCGTAAATTGGTGCGTAGTTTCGCATAATATTTGTCCAATACAGAAAGAACTTGTATGTGTTTTAAAATAGCAACTTTCACGTAAAATAAAAGTCATGGATATCTTTAAAATCGCTAGCTTTAGGATCAAACCAGGAAGAAAATCAGAAAATATTTCAAACTAGACACAATTATCATACAAAGATGTTACAAAATAAAATAGCACAGCCTATAATTAATAAGGGGCGTAAGATACGCTTGAAGAGGAAACTTCAAATGAGAAAAAATAGGCAGAAAGCTAGAGTTCCCTCTCACAGTCTAACCTATAACTATAAGTGGCCTTAAAGTAATATATATAATATGTTTTTGGTAAAGTGAAAGATTAAAAAAGAACAACAGAATATGCATGAAAGTGAGAGGCCTAGTCGATCAATGGTTGACAACTCACTTTACAAAAAAAGATCGAAAATGTGGTGAAATCCACGCCAGAACTTGATATAGGGGGAGCGACTATTTTCAAGATTTATTAGAGCTACACGTAAGTACTACTACATACTATATTTTTTCAATATTTGTTAGGGAATATGGTAACAATAAATAATATTGTGAGAAGAATGATTATTCTCTTTCTAATAATTAGGGTTTTTACATAACATACTGAAAAATTATCTTATGGAAGATAAGTTTACAATCGTATTTGATGAAGGTGAAAATGAATTAATTAAAAATAAATAAAAGTAACAGTAAAAGGGGATCAACCCTCTTATAGGAAATTTTATAGAGGTAAAACCAACATTTCACCCCTAAAAGTTGGTGTAAAAATTAAGGCTCTAAATCTAATCATGCATGGAATTACAAGTGTAACGACGAGGAAATAGAAAGCAATTTTTTATGTGTGTGTGTGTGAAAGCAGCAAAGGTGCCAGCAAAATCAAAGGTTAGATTAAGATTACATTAAAAGTGTACTTCTTGTTTAGTCAAACTTTGCACTTTTATTAGAAAAAAATAATTTAGCTATTTTTGTTGAAATTTTAGACTTTAAATTTAAAGGATCCGTCGCGTTCAAATCCTTTTTGATCATCCAAATTATCTCTATCCTAACATTGAGTATCAATGATGAGTTCCAAACAATTTGTCTACCCTGCACTCCCTTTTCTGAAGTATAATGATGGAATAGAGTATAGAATCTCTTGCAAACTATCAACGGAGGAATTCTTACTTTACTTTTATCAAGGTGAGTCTTATAATGCTCTCTATATTATTTAAATATGTATAACATTAATTATTACACTAAAATTCAATTAGTTCAAATTGAAAATGATAAAGACGTACCAATATAATTAAGGTCTTAGTCATTCAATAATATAAATAAATAAATAAAAATATTATAGCATCTATCAGTAACGTATCGTTGCTAACCCACTCTCCTATTGGCTTCCTCCACTATAGCTTTTCGATGTACTGAAACATTAAAAACAGTCATTACACCACGGTGAGTGGGAAATAGATTAACTAGCTGATGTGATATTTAACTTTGAATAAGACCGAATCTTTGTACACAATCAATCACATATTTCCTGATTTCTGCCCAAGGTCTTAAAGTCAATTAGAGATGTGAAAACGGACCGATCTAGTATGTTGGGTTGGATTCATTTCGATACATTTTTTAAATGTGTTACTTCAATTTGAATAATTTAAAATTAGTTCCAGAAAAAAGTTGGTTTAACCCACTACGAATTATGGGTTAAACGAGTTAGTCTACCAATTTATCTTAAATAAAATTAAAAAATATTTGTTTTTTTTTAAAGAAAATTCATTAAAAAATCATTTTTTTAAAATAAATTTTAATAAATTTTAAAATATTAGTTAAATTAAAATTTTCACTATTCATATACTACAACAAGATATATTACACTACTAGAAAAACCTATTTTAACGACGCACATTCGACGACGATTACGAAAAAACCGTCTTAGTTTATAACGCGTGCAAAGTGGTAATTATGTTGGGCGGAACGAAGACAAATGATTTGGGACCGTCTTTGATTTGAGACTGTGATGGCAGTCGTCTACGAAACCGTCTTTGTATGCCTTGTACGAAAAAAAATGTAGTGGCATTTTTGTAATTAAAATGAATTTATCAAAGGCGGTTTTCAATAATCGTCTTTAAGTTTAAACATATTTACGATCTAATTTTTGCCATTCCTATGCATCTCTGCTACTAATCTCAATCATTTTCACTCTTGCACTTAGTCCCATCATCTCTGTACTCGCCTTCAGTGTTTCGCAGCCTAAACCCTCGACGCACAGCCTTGCCTCGGCCTACCACGGTAATTCTTCCTGCTCTGCACCCTCTTCTATTCAATCTCATCCTTCTTTTTCATTTTTTGTTTTCCTTCATGGGTGGTTGACATTCTCATCCTTCTTTTCTCTAGTTTGCTTCGATCATTACCGAACCCATTTGCCCAAGTATTAACCCATTCATGTGCTTCTGAATCACTGACCCAAGTGTGCTTCTCTTTCTCCCCTCTTAGCTAATTAGATTTTGGATTCATTTAAAAGGTAAAAAAATGATCATGGCCATTTTGTTGTGGAATTTGGAATGGCTTAATGAGGTTGTTTAGCAATATTTGTTACATGCATTTTAGACATTTAAATAAATACAATTTTTTTTACTAACATGAGGTGTTCTCATATTAATCCATGAAGTGTACTCATTCTTTATTTTTATTTTCTTTCACGATGTATGACAACAGTGAGCTAGATAATAGGATTAATATGAGATCACTTGAGATACCCTATTTATTTATTATTTTAAAAATTCAAATAATTCTAAAACATTTAGAACACTAAATCGTCTTAGAAATCTTTCGAACCAAGACGGTTATATAACCATCGTCGTAAATGGATACATTCGACGACTGTGGCAACAACGACGATTATATAACTGTCATTATATGGCGTATTCAACCATAGTAGATTAATGATTTTGTAGTAGTGTTAACAAACTTGAAGTCTAGAACTATAATAACAAAAAATTTAAAAATAGTTTTGAACAAAACACTAAAATAAAATAATGTTAAGCAATATTACAAAATACTAAAAGTATATTTTAGGTGAGTTTAACTTTATTTCTAGTTAAATGAATAAAATTTTAAAGTCTTAACAAAATATTTGAAAATACTATTAGGCTATTTTTTTAGTGGACAAACTCGACCCATCATGAATTCAACCCAAGTGAATTAGATCATAAGTGAGTTGAATCAAATTTTATAATCAATTATAAAATTTCCTTTTTGAGTTTGATTCACCCCAAACTCATGATAAACTGGATTGACCCATAAGTTTAAACCCATTTTTGACGGTTCTAAAACCAGCCAAGAGTCACAAGCTAACACTAATGATATGCTATTTTTCAACAACTAAGAGTAAAAATATGTACTCGTGGTTTATTTAAAGCAATGCCTTGGCACCTATAAAGCTATAACCTATATAAAATTACAATGTTAAAGTGATAAGAATGATTAATTCTTCCTTATATATAACTTAACCATCATGATGAAATTTTTATTTATTTATCATTTATATCAGTCTGGCTAGCCCGCCAAAATTAAACTGTGATAGACTTTCAAGTTGTTTCAAATGTTTTATGTTTTTAATTTTTGGTTTTATCTAGTGTATCTGTCTAGTCTATCACATTACTTATAACTATTAAGATAAACATTTATAGATACATATTAAATTAATCGAATAACTGAATATATTCATTTTAATTATTTGAATGAATAATTTTTGTTTAAACTGTGAAAAGTATCGTGCCATGTGGGTTTCCTTCTAATATACGTATGAAACAATTTCACAATTACAGTGCGACAATGCCGTTCTAGTTACACCTTTTTTAGGCGCATTTGTGTTTAGATGAAGTTTGTTGTTAGAAAAGTCCAACTATGATAAAAATTAGGTAAGTTCCAGCTACCTTCTTTTGTCTCCACATACTTTTCCCTTCCCTCCATGGCAAGACTTCTAGCGCCATTGTACGTAAAGCGGCAAAAAATAAAGACTATATGTTTGATGCTTTGTTTGGGGTGTTCGAAACTTAATTTGAAAAGTAAATTCAATTTCATGACATGTGTGGTTATTCTTAACATACATTTGTGTATTAAGATTTTACGTGAAAGCTTAGTTTTATAGAAGCAATATATAGGTTGTTTGGAAATTTAATTTAAAAACTTAAATTTAACTCAAAGTCATGTTTACAAACTTTAATTCAAATATACACGTATTAAAATTAATTTAATAGTTATTGAATGATAATAAAGGCATTGATTAGGGTAGGGGGTTGCCATATCACGTGGGTTAGTTTAACTTTTCGTACAAAATCAGCATCAAAGGTTTCCTCATAGCAGTGCGTTGTTTATTGCTTCTTCCAAGTGTTACACCAACAGATAATTTATTAGTATATTCTGATTTCACAATAATGCAGACACAAAGAAACACAGCCAATTTCCCATGTATGCAAGACAGCAGGGAGATAACAAGCAGCCAAAAGTTTAAGAACACCGAAAATAAAGTGGGGTATGGGGACAGCAAGTGCCAATTTCAATCATCCCAATTAAATCTTTATCAACAAGTTAATAAAAGTTCCAACTTAGAACTAAGGCCATGTTCATATATACCATAACGTAAAGCTTATATATAATTATCGCAAGCTATATATGTATACAGTATGATAGATTGATAGTATGGTATAAATTAGATATCTCGTATGAATTTTATATTATTCACATTTAATGAAGTCACAACCAGTGATAAAAAAGATTATTCATAAAAAATTAGACTAGTATAAGATTTCATAAAAAAAAGACTATCATAAGATTATTCACATTAGATGTGTCCATAATCAGTTAAAGAAATAAATCAAGTAAAATCTTTATTTAAGGCTTTAAATATTAGGGGGAAATCCTTGAAAAAATATATTAATTATTAATATTATTTTTAAAATTTTAACATTTTGCACATAAATAATATTAAGAATAAATATATTTGTCTTAGAAAATAAACTCATAATCTTATTTGATACATTTCTATCTTAATCAGCAACTATTTATTTATCACATTAATTGACTTTTATTGTTATAAAAATATGTTACTACAGTACAGCTTCATTAATATTTTCTCTCACTTTTTAGTAATAAGGGTGTTAGAGAGAGAGAGAAAACAAATTAATGCTATATTATTTCTTTAAATAGAAGTGAAAAAAAAAAACGAAAGATTAAAAGCATTGAATGAAATTCTCGGAAAACTAAAAAAAATCCATTTTACGACTGTATTATGTATTTACATTTTACTATACACATCCAGAACCTGTTGGTTGAATTCTTGCTATTAACTGCATTGATGCGCAAGCAGTATTAGAACAACTCTGTCTGTCTGCTGAAGGGTCTTCGATTGCAGTTGTCCTGTTTCTAAATAAAATAGCATAAGCAACTTGATGATGAGCACTTTTTCAGTAAAATATTCACAAGAAAAAGTCCATAGTACTTTTTGGTTTTCAGTGAAAACCTGCGTGGCCTTCTTTTATTTCTTTCTTGCTAGCAAGGATAGAGACAAGCATGCATTCAAGTAAGAAAAAGTATCCACAACCAACATCGATCACTTGTAGTAGTAGACAAAAGCAAATCAGTAATAAATAAATAAATAAAAACCATTACACAGATCAAACTTTTGATTGGCTGATTTGTATTGTACGACATGCCTGAATTGTCAAATTATTTTGATCCATGATACGTATCAAAATCAAATTTTATAATTTTATATTGCATTATTTTTAATTAGGATGGAGTCTCACATGACATATCACATGAGAGTCAGTCCATTTTTATAATAAATAAAAATACGTAAAATAATATAATAAAATAATAAATGTTTATATCTTCTTAAGTAATTTTATATATTAAATTCTTTTGTCATTATTCAAAATATGATTATATTAAGAAAGGTTTCAATTTCGTCTACAAAAATTACTTATTAACACATCAGTCTTACAAAAAAAATTCACTGGAAGTTTTTTCTTGTTTTTTTTGCTACTACTGTATTACTTTCAATATTTTGTCACCAAACTAATCTGTAAAGATTTAATTTTCAATTACTTAATTAATCTCTCATAGATAATTAATCTATACACGACTAACATGGTAAACTATTAAAAATCTTTAAATGACTATTAACAAGTTTGGAAACTATAGAAAGATATGACAGATTTGAATAATGTGCCTTGTATTGCTTTGTGGCAGAGAGTCAAATATATACAAGTGATCAAAACAAACTCTTAACAAACTATACTGAGAATAACATATAGAAAGATATGACAGGTTTGAATAATGTGCCTTGTATTGCTTTGTGGCATAGAGCCAAATATATACAAGTGATCAAAACAAACTCTTAACAAACTATATTGAGAATAAGGTACAACTATTGTTGATAAATACAAATGTTAACAAACTAACAAATTATCAAAGGTGATATTCTCTTAACAGAAACACATTAGAAACAATGGATGCATGTCAACTTTAAATCATCCCGTATTATTTTTACATTATTTTATACTTTTTGACGTGAATTTGTTTGATTATGTATACTCTAGATATCAATCTAGACATGCACAATAATATCATGACAAATATAACTTTGTATGATTAAATTGAAAAATTCCTTTAAATATAATGTGATATTTTTATAATTAATAAAAATGAAACTAAAATATATTTTAAAACAAATAAAACAGACCTTTTTGCTTTTCAATTTCACAAATCTCTGTCCATTTTCCTTGAAGGGAAATAAAAAGAAAAAATTATCCGTTTCATGCTCATTGAATTAAGCTCGATGATATATTTAAGTATCTTCTTTCAATATCCTTTTTTCTTTCATGTATCAATTAGTGCACAACCTTTTCTCTCCTCCATACAACTTAATTCGTGGCTTGATTCCCCACTACTAGTAATATTGAAATTAGGATCAGATTCAGTGTCCCAAGGCAACCGTTATCTATTATTAGTGAGTGCGCCTTGAGATACCATCACTATAACTCAATTGCTAGAAGTAGAATAGAGCCAAAAAGTATTAAGATGAAGACATTTGAGTCAAGTTTATTGATGCCAACAACACAATCACGTATTCACATGAATTTGCCTTTGCCCTCATCAGACTCAAGATATATACTCCTCATTCTATGCAGTGTTGTCATTATCAATTTACCAATTGTTTTGTTCCTTAGCTGTTAGTTTCACGCTAACATCAGCACAAATATGATCTAGAACAGCTTCTGTCTGGAATTTCAGACTTCAGAAGATTCGTCTTCTAAATTATAATTATGTAAAGCTCGTAAGTGTTTAAAACATGGGTAACTATTAGTATTAAGTGGGAACGATAAATTTATCAGTATTAGAAATCGATATTAATGTAATTACGGTCACATTTTTTAAAATAGTATTACTGTTAACATCAATTTTAAGTTAACCAACGTTATAAGGACAAAGTTAACATCCATTATTTTAAAACTAATGTTGTGTGTGCAAAGTTATTATCAGATGTTATGTTTCTAATATCCATTTTGCACTCTGTCGCGCCATTCATCCCCACCCTCGAAAACTTATGTCACCAAAAACCCTTGAAGGCTCGAATCTCGGAACCCCACGCCAAACCATTTGTTCCCCTCCGTCGTTGTTGTCACCGTTGCCCGTCGTCATTGTGGCCACGGCGTCTGCCATTCACTGCTTCCCTTTCTGTAACGGCGCTTCGCAGGTACGTGACCACAGTCTGCCATTTGCCATCTTCTTTGCCCTTTTTTTCGTCATTGCTTGTCTTGGAGATTTTGATTTGAGTGGCTACAGTCTCATAGGTGACCAAGCTTAGTACGTGACCAAGCTTGCCTGAGTTAGCTCCGCTGCAAGTATTTACATGTGACCAAGCTCCGCTGCCTTTTGTTTGGTGCTGCTTGCCTGTTCGATTAAATGCCCCAATGATCCTTTGGTCACAGAATAGCTTGCCATATATAGATTCTGATATGCTGATATGACCAGGTATTCATATTGTCACTACCTTTAATATCCTATGCTGATAACTTAAAGAAATATATGAACGTAATTTTTTAACTTCTTCATTATGACACAGGTTACACAGGAATCTCAATAAAACTTATATTATCTAGTATTATTTGGGTGAATGTATTGACATTCATTAATTCATCAATTAACTCAAGTTATCTGATCTAGTTTTGTGATTATCATATATCAATTTTTAAAATGATTATATTATCATATATCAATTCTGATATGCGTGATCCTTTTTTTTTTTCTTGGTGAAATTCTGATATGTGTGGTCAGTCTCGTTGTTCTTGTGGTTTTGCTTTCCCGTTGTAGGTTTTATTCTGCGTCTCCTTTCTCAAGACCAATTAATGCAGTTAGGAGATTCACCTTAAAAAAAAGCTAAAAGTTGCTTGTTTGTAACTTGAAGTTATTGCATTCCTACTGATTTTGGTCAAGACCAAGAAGTTGTCTTATAATTTATGCACATGGTTTGTTTTGAAATTTAGAAAAGAAAAAGTAGAGCATGAAGAAAATTTGGTTTGTAATATAGGTGACCAATAAATGTAGAACCATTCTAAATAAATATGGCTTTGAATACAAGAAATTATTACCTACTCTAACACCAAGTCAATTATGGTCCTAGCCAATATTCTTTTGACATGTTGATAATCTAGCCAACTCACTAATGGTATAACAGAAAACTTGATTGATAAACGATTGGTTTTGTTGTTGCAAGACAACTTCTTGGTCTTGCAATGGAGCGGTGCAGATCAATATGCTTCTCTGGTGTCTACACCTAAGGGGGTGTCCAAGAATCATTTTTCATTCTGTTTCTACTGCCCTGTTTAGTTTTCTGCATAATTTGAAATATAGAAGTTTATCTATAGTAGTCACCACTCAAGCATCTAAATAAGGTGAATGCAGTACATGAAATTTGTAGGCTGTCATGTACTGCATTTCCATTTGATTTTTTTATTTTATTTTTAATGAAAGTTATGGAGTGCAAAGAGGGCAGCACTCCATTGGATTTCAATAATGAAATTGTAAATTTTCCTTGCTTACGTTTCCATGATATGTACCTAATAATTCTTATCAAATTTAGCAAAAAATCTTATGGACCAACTGTGGTGCTATCCTGATTCACCGATGCTAATAAAGGTTTACTTACACCATTGATGAAGCAACAATTAATGCACATGATTGAATTCTATTATTTTTAAAGATTATTTTAATAATTAATCATAGATAAAATCGATTATGCAATTTTTTTATATATTTTAAGATGTAAGATAAAAAGTAATATTAAAATTTGGTGAAAGAAAAGTAATTTTAAAACAATTTGTTTCATTTAGATTATATATAAAAAATTACTTTAAAATTTTACTGGATAAGTAATATTTTTTTTATTTTAAAAAAAGGCTATATAAAATTCTGTCAAAAGTGAGAAGAGGTAGATCATATTTGATCCAGACTATGGAAGTTGCTTTACGTATAAGGCCTGCCCTAAGTTCTGTAAGTTGTAGTTTCATTCAGAGCTGTTTCTTACAGCAACTTGGTTGTGAACTTTTTCACTTACAAAGCATCATTTTTGTTTCTTGCCAATTATATCACTGGTTAAAATTGCCTGTGTTTAGAAAAAGCTAGTTGGAGGTGTGGACTAATGATGACTACTTGTTAGTTTTTATCTTTAAACACTTATTGTGAGAGTTTAGAAGTGTACAAAATCTAAGTATGAAAATCTGAATTACATCATATCAGTTTTAAAATTGGAGAAAGGACCACTTTGAGAACCACGGGCAGTAGTCAGATGATGATTGCTCAGTAATAACTTGAGAACAGAGAAATGGCCACAATAAAATTTGAAACTAAGTAGGGACCATAAGACAGAAGAATCCAAAGACTATCAGATAAATGCACAAAACTATCAAGCTTACATATAAGTCTTAGTTTGAAATAACTAACCAATAAAAAATAATAAAAGATATTTCAGAATTCTTTAACCATCAAAACACATTGATTATAGGCTAAGCAGGGAATTACTTGTTTGTTTGTGAAGACAAGTTACCTGTACATATGCCCAGCCAATGCCATTTCTGAAAATGGATTCCATGACTCTTAAAAACCAGTGAGCACAACAAAACATGAACTCATCTTCTCCCTCAAGCAAATTGAGCCCCGAGCAACAATTCTCAAGTTAATAGATTTTTAACTCAGCATGTGAAGTGAAACTGATCATGCAGTTTGCCTTAAAATATTTTCTTGTTGTGTTCCATAGGATATAGCACAGGTATAGGCGTATAGGCTTGACTGATTGCTGAGTATCACACATATAGTTTTTAATTTGTTCAATTTTCTCATAGACTTCAGAGACTTGCCTTTGATCAAAATTCTCATAGACTTCAGAGACATTCCTATCGTGATTTTCAATAAAAACCTTTTATTTGTTGTTTCCTTGATAATTGCCCTATACTAAAATCATATACATTATCATGGTTTTGGAAACTGAACCAGATTTTGTTCAATATATATGTGTCAACTTGGGATCAGTTGGCCGGTTTGATTAAACCTTTTTTCACTCCTTGTTTTGGTGAAAACCTTTTCAAGTCTTTCATCTCTTTCAATATATCTGTATGAAAGATAAGGGTAATTTCTAGTGAGTTTATCTTTTAAATCTTATAGGCCGGTTTAATCTTTATCTTTTTATTTTAATGAGGGTTGAAAAGGAATAGAGAGAGATGAATTTCGTGATAATTAATGGAAATCAATGGAAGATAGTACTTATTTTACACTTAAATTACAGGGATGCTGGTTGGAATCAAGCATTTAATTTTTCATCTGATTTGGGCTTCTTGGCATCTTGCATTAAGAATACATGAGGCAAGAAAATACACCTTTTTTTTTTTCTATCATTTCTTTCATTTTCCTTATTCTATTTCCGAGCAGCCAACCCAAAATGTTCATGATTTAGCTAGAAAATCTGAATGAGCATGTTCATAGATCTAAGGAAACAATTTTTTTTGAAACATACTACATGCTTATTGGCCTTTTAGGATGAAAATTATGGATGTATTATAACTAATATGGACGTAACTTGAAAGGAAAAATTAGTACACTTTATTTTGATCTTGATTAGGGATGATAGTACAAGACAAACATGGAATTCATGAATATGTTTATGCTGGGACTACATTGTTCACAGTTAACAGAAGGTTCATCGTTATTCTATACACCATCTTTTATATTAGTGACTTGTTTGTATTCTCCTATTTTGACCACTATTTTTCATTTCATCATCCTGTAAAAATAAAAATGAGGGCTAGGGAAAAAAGAAAAAGTGTTTCTTGCTACAACTGAGGTGAATGGATGAGGGAAACGAGCACCATTTGAATTTCTGTTATATACTACTGGAAATCTGTTTGTCTAATGAGACAACTCTTATGCTTTGTATTCTGATGATTTAACAGGAGATATTGCGAAACGTTTGTGTACAGCAGCAGAAGTGAAGTTTTTCTTAAATAGTTTGTTGGGGAAATCTGTAAGTGCCAATTATTGAAAGCCTAACATGAACTGCAATTTAACCTCATGGGTCCCCAGTTGTGAGCCGGGATGGGCCTGTGGTGTTCCTTCAAGCCAGAAGGTTGACCTTAAAACTTTGAAGGAGATACCTGCAAGAACTTCAAATTGTCAAGCCTGTTGTGAGGGCTTCTTTTGTTCTCATGGGATCACATGCACGATACGTAAGTATAATGAATAAGATTCTTTACAATCACTTTTTCACTACAGACATCTTCAAGCTGTTTAATACTTTTTAATTGTAAAGATTCAATAAAGAAGTTTTGAATAGATATTGAAGAATTTACATTTGTTACGTGTAATTCATATATCTTTGGAAATATATCTTGTGCTAGTGTGTGTGTGTGTTTGTATGATATGCAGCTTCTGTGATGAAGAGTCTATATCATTGAAGCATATTGACATCAATTGTAATAACACTAGTGATTGTCTAGACATATCTCAAAAACTGTCTCTGATGCTTCTATTCTGTCTTATTGTTCTTGAAGCTTGCCCTCTAGGTTCCTATTTCCCTCTTGCTACACTCAATAAAAAGCAGGATGCCCCCAGATAAGGAGGTAGCCCTGACAGAGTAATTTAGACTATAGGCTAAATAAGCTTGTAAGGCCTGCGTGACTTTAGTTCTGTAAGAGTTTACTGTTGTTATGTGTAACGAAGCCTATGAAGGTATACCATAGACGTGGCAGCAGAGAATTACAGACTAATATTAAGGAAGCTGAGATGACAGCTGACGTGGATAGTGTGATGATTGGAGAGAATAATTAGTTATTAGGGTGAGGTGTTGTGTGTGTGTGTAGGTGGGGGTGGTGTGCTGTTATATCGGGTTTGTTGTGAGGAGAGGGGGGATCAGTTGGTTGCTGAGTGAGGAGTAGTGGAGGAGAGAATAGAGCACTCTCGAAATGCTCTAGACTTGGTATCAATCTGCAGCTGGGCGTAACAGCTATTGTTTTCTGCATTTTTAATACCATCAAGGTTATACAGAATCATCCTCTGTTCTATTTTATTATCTGAATCGTAGGAGTTGTTTCAACTGGTATCAGAGCTCCCGGTTCTGGGAGCTTTGTATGGTTTGGACGAGGAGAATGGAAGGTCGTATTTCTGCGCTGGAAGAAAGACTGGCGCAATGGTTCGGAGCGAACGAAGAACGTTCGAAACGAATAGAAGAGGGATTTGAGCTACGACTCAGACAATCTGAATCGGTTCAGGAAGATTTGCGGCGTCTCCTCAACGGCATACTTCTGGATAGAGGGAGAAATGGGGAAAATGGAGGTGGGGGAGGATCAAATGGGGAAAATTCTGGAGCGAATGGTGGTGGCAATGGCGGGTCAGAGAACGGAGGAAATCAAGTGATTAACAATAATTCCATTTGTCGCCTAGAGCTGCCTTTGTTTGATGGGGAAGATGCATATGGTTGGATTCACAGAGTTGAACGGTATTTCACCATTAATGGGATTCCTGAAGCTGAGAAATTATCCTCGATACTGATAGTTTTGGAGGGGAAGGCTCTCCACTGTTTCGGAGGGAAAGGCTATCCACTGGTTCCGGTGGTGGGAGAGTCAAAATCCAGGAGCAAATTGGGAGCAATTTCGTACGCAAATGCTGCGTCGTTTTCAGGGAATTTCTGCAAATGGCACTTTTGCATCGTTGTTGAAGCTGAAGCAAGTTGGTAGAGTCAGTGAATACAGGGAAGAGTTTGAAAAGATGGCAGGCCCATTGGGTTA
This sequence comes from Glycine latifolia, assembly GCA_013407115.1. Taxonomy (NCBI): domain Eukaryota; kingdom Viridiplantae; phylum Streptophyta; class Magnoliopsida; order Fabales; family Fabaceae; genus Glycine; species Glycine latifolia. Next base: position 5,775,765 of record CM023947.1, read on the forward strand.
CACTGATGGAAACATGCTCAAGGATATTTGGCTTAATGGGCTTAAGGAAGAAATTGTGGTGTAATTGAACATAAGAGGTAGAGATTTGGGTCTCTCGGACATGATGGATTTGGCCCAATATATTGAAGAAAGGAATGAAGTATATGCCTTAGGGAAAGTGCAAAGCTGGAGTGGAATTAAATCTCATTCTGGATCAGGGTCTTATACTAAGACCCAAAATCAAAATAATACCAAAGTTTTGGAACCGTTCTGGCATAGGCACGCAAGGAGCACGTGTTGGTGTGAGAACTTTCTCTGCCTCAAATCAAAACACGTTTCATACCAGGACGGGGGAGAGCATCGCAAGCACAGGGAAGACCAATTCTCGCCGTCTATCCAATGAGGAATGGCAGAACAAGATGGAAAAAGGGGAATGTTTTCACTGCTCAGAGAAAATTTTCAGGGGTCACAAATGTAAAAACAAGCAATTTCATGTATTGTTGATAGAGGAAGATGAGGAGGAAGAGGAGGCGTGTGATTTGGGAAATATGGGGTCGATAGAGGTGATGGATGATAAAGATATTGACTTACCTTTGAATACTATCATGGGTTTAATGTCAAATCAAGCTCTCAAATTATGGGGGTCAATAGCGCAGCAACAGGTAGTGATTTTGGTTGATTGTGGTACTTCAAGTAATTTCATTAGTACCGTAGTAGCTCGTGCCGCTGGTCTCATGGTGAGTTCAACACCCCAGTATGTTGTTGAAGTGGGTGATGGATGTAGTCCTTGGGTTGGATTGGTTGCGGACGTTAGGTGAAATCCAGGCCAATTTCAAAGAACTTACACTGAAGTTTGATAAAGGGGGTGAGGAGATAATGATCAGAGGTGATTCTTCCCTGTCAAAGGCTGTGGTGTCCCTAAAATCTATGTTGAAGGCTTTTGAAACTGAGGATGAGGGGTTTTTAATTTCTTCTGTACAGGCAAAAAAGGCAGGAACAGGGGAGGTTTCAGAGACAGTAGTTCAGTTGGAAGGGTTGTCATTGTTATTGGCTGAGTTTGAAGAGGTCTTTACTATTCCAGCTGGAGTTCCCCCTCACCGTGCTCATGACCATGCTATTGAATTAAATCCAGGTACCAGCATTCCTAATATTAGACCTTATAAATACCCACATCATCAGAAAAATGAGATTGAGAAATTAATTGGGGAATTGTTGGCTACTGGACACATTCGACACAGTACTGGCCCTTATTCTAGTCCTGTGATTCTTGTTCAAAAAATAGAACAGAGGATGATTCTGTATAATCTCGATGGTATTAAAAATGAAGAAAACAATAATAGCTGTTACACCCAGCTACAGATTGATACCAAGTCTAGAGCATTTCGAGAGTGCTCTATTCTCTCCTCCACTACTCCTCACTCAGCAACTAACTGATCCCCCCTCTCCTCACAACCAACCCGATATAACAGCACACCACCCCCACCTACACACACACACAACATCTCACCCTAATAACTAATTATTCCCTCCAATCATCACACTATCCACGTCAGCTGTCATCTCAGCTTCCTTAATATTAGTCTGTAATTCTCTGCTGCCACGTCTATGGTATACCTTCATAGGCTTCGTTACATTATGTTTGTCTATGGTAAAAATGTTAAGAAGTCTGTTGTAATAGACTTACTGCTATCTAGCACCTCTTACTGCAGTGTAGTTTTAGATGTAACTGATTTGTTAGCACTAGGCATTCTTATAAATAAGCTAAATTTGTGATTGAATACTCACTTTGTGCAGGCCCTTGCATATGAGGTTGTCATACTGAATTTGCAAGCTTTCCTTGTTTCATACTAGATTGGTCTGCTAATCTTCTAGCTTTTACTATTATTGCTTATCACTGAGCAAGGGGTGGCAAAGGTGTATTTGTTCTTAATTTTCTGATCAAGCACAACACAAAGAGATTTCACATTTCACTTATCAAGTTCTATGATCCATGGTGATCTATAATTATAATGGGGATGAGTTATGATTATAAATTTGTAAACTAGAAATAAAAGAGGAAGTAATAGCATTGATAATTTGTGTTAGAGTATGTATATATTAGCCAATAGCTAGGCGACAGTGTAGCTCTTTTACAGCTGTCAAGTAACTCTATTCTGTTATGCTTAGTTGTATTCTGTTATGGTAGGTATCACTAGCTGTATAGTCTTTTACAGATTGATAGGTTCTGTTATGATAGGTGGTTACACTGGGGATTGAGAATTCTGATATGGATTGATGAATACAGGGAAAGAGGTGTGAGTGAGAGAGAGGAGGCAGACATAACATGACTTGGAGAGAGGAGGGAAACCTCTGGTATAGGAGTTGTTACTCTGGGGGAAGTGTGCTCTTGTTGGGTACAATTTCTGATAATTGAATGATACACCTCATTTTGCATTCATCTCTTACTGTTTCTGTGACTGTTTGTGGTGTTCTATCAGACTAGCATGTAATGCTGTTATCACTTGCTACTTGCTAATAAATGAAAAAGTAAAGGGCTAGAAACCTCATAATTTAACATGTCATTCATTAAGACACATCAGTTTCAAATGTTTTGGTAAATGAGGTAAACAGTTTAACAACAAACACAAGTCATCAGCATACTGGTTTAGGACTAACTTGCCAGTATTGTTGTATGGAGGTCATGTTCTAATTCTGGTAACCAAAAGCTACTTGACAAGTTCTTTGTTATATCCTTTTGCAGAGCTCATGGACCAAACGTCCTGTAGAAGTTGATAGTCCTAAACCAGTTTCCAGTGGGATCAAATAGCTGAGTGCCCTGACAGTACCTGTGCTCAAGTTGTTCACTCCAATGCTGAAATTGGTGGGAATAAGGTGGTTCCTCTAGCTGCAAAGGAGTTTCCAGAACAGAAGGAACAACTTGGTATGGCAAAGTGCCTTGATCTTCCTATCACTGCATTAACTCTTTCTCATTCAGTCATCCAAATACATGTATGATGTTTATGGTAATATTATGGTGCGTTAATTGAAGATTTTCATGGTACTAATTGTACCTCTTTACCCCATGTATTGCCTATTTATGCATCTATTAGTTCTGTAATTAAAGTGTTAAAAAGTAGATATATAAATTGGAATAATAATTTCTTATTCATTCATTCATCCATTCGTTTACTCATTTATCACCTCTTAAATGATCTATATTATATAAGTAATGTTAACAACCTGGACACAATATTCGGAAACAATAATTCAAACTTATTATCTAGACTATTTTAACAACTTGTTCCTATCTAAAAGAAACAATAATTCAAATTCAAATTCTATCTTCAACATAAAGGATCAAGTGCTCCAATGTAAATGCTTTATTACTATATATTTGAAGATTATTATCATCAAGTTGCTATTTTCAACATTGCTTTCAGCACTTCCATTCTCTCTAATGTAAATGCTGTATTAAACTCTTCAATTTGAAGATTATAATTATTTTTATTAATTTTTTTCAAAAAAAACATCCAGTGGTCTAAAACTGATGTAGAAAGCGCTTCAAAATGCATAATTTTAGTCGCATTTCTATATTGATTTTAGTCAGAATCGATATAAATAATAATTTTCAAAATCAGTTAATATTGAAAATATCTACTTTCAATGATGACCATTTCTACATCAATTCTATAATCAATGTTGAAACTCTTCTGGAACCAATGTTAAAACCCTTTTATGTAGTAATATTTATCTCCCGGAACTTATAATACTTATTTAAAGGGTTGTTTGATTGGAAAGAAAAAGAAAAATATTTAAATTAAAATAGAGAGATAAAAGCATAAGACTCACGTAAAATTTTAAAAATTTCTTCTTTCCTCCAATTTGATCTCAACCGATAACAAAAACTTTATCACTCGAAAAATAACCAAAGCTCAGTACCAGTGATCTGTGATATAATATTGTCGGCAAGGATCAACAGAGATATCCTATATATATAGTGCATATATCTTTCATGATTTTCTCGTTTTATAGTTAGATTGTTGTTTGCTGCAGAATCTCTTTCTCGTTTTATAAGTTACAGCATTTATATAATTTTTAATCCCTGTAAATTGGAATATGCATCGTTACGATCGAATTAAGTTGAAGAGTGATATTTCATCAATGCTATATATTGGATCAGTGATTCATCAAATACCGCTTCCACTAAGTTGTTAAAGTGGACAAAACTATTCTAAAATGAATGTCTTTACAACCAGGATGCATACACATCTTTCATTTATTTTGAAATATATAATTAATTATCTCGTTAATATGCAAGAATTGATACAATTCTAGTTCATTATAGAGGCTAATTTGTTTTAAAGGAGTCTTCATTTCCTCGTAACATAATTTTCTTTGTGTGTTGAAAATGTACATTGCTTTCACCGCAACATTGAAATAAATAGTGCATGATATTTACAAGAATAGTCAAAATCTAAAGAACTAGATCCTATATATCTAATATGGTATTGGAGTCCTAGACCTAGATCCAAAAGAAATCTAGTCTATTTAAATTTTTGATTTAATTATATATATGTATATATTATATATTTTACAATGACGGCAATAATATTTAAATTTAATATCTTCTATAAATTACTAACAATTTCCACCATTAGACCACCTCTAATAGTTTGTATTATCCCCATTTAGTCATTTGATGATGCTAATGCATGAAAGGACTATTCTTGCAAACGCTCCCTCATAATTGTTTAAAATAAAACGTTAATATATTATTAAAATATAAAAAATTGTGTCCAAGTGATAAATTAAATTTAAACTCATTTGTTTTTCTCTCAAAATTAGGTGTAGATTGTCATTGCAGATTCTTTTGGTCATTGTTGTAGGGATACTAATTCTCTAAAGTGAGCAATTCACTTTAGAGGATAAATTAAGCAATTTTAATTATGCTAAGAAAATTAATAATTGATACTATTACATACACGCGCATAATTAATTATGTAAAGTTAGAATATAAATCTCATTGATTTTTTCATCAACCGATATTAGTTACTTTATCTTTACTTAGTTTAGAGTAATCTAATCCCATTTTTAGATTTTTTTTGTTGAAATCACTTTAATATTTAACAACAAAATATAATCATTATTTATGCTTTTTTAAAATGATACAAGTGTTTGGTGATATATGATTAACGGTGTTAGGAAAAAAATAACAAAGTAAAGACTTTTTTTCTATGTAAAAATTGTGCAAGTAAGCTTATGCAATTCATTTTAGTCCCAAGTAATAATTAAGTTCGCATGACACCATGTGATTCGAGACACTAATATTTTATAAATGTTCGCTTGAAATCACAATTCATTTCCATTAAATACCACTAAATAAAACATAAATTATGCAAGCAATTACTCATACAATTCTAAATTCGAACAGTGAATAGCAAGGAAATCTAATTAATTGATTGAGCAGGTGTGTTATTATAATTTTTATATAATATCTTTGATTCTTACAGGGAAAAAAATTGAATAGTGTATTTAATCATTAATTCTATTCATTTGAATTCATCTTTAATTATTTTAAAATGAAAATTATTTTCGTTAGAAATGATAAAATTTCCATCTAATAATGCATCTAAAAAATGAAAGCATAAATAAATAGAAAAATAAAAACTCACCTTGGCGAAGAGATCTCATATCAACTGACAAATATATAAACTAAGCAAGGAATGGAGAGAGAGATGAGATATATACAATCTACTACTTCTGATTTCTGACATTCAACCGCACGATTCGCCGGAGCACTGCGGTCAGAAAAGCACGTGAGGCTTCATCGACTCATGATTATCACTATATTAACAAATCATTATCATAATTCCTTCCACACAGACACAGTAATTTAAAAAGAAATGTCGGAGAAATAAACTTAGATATCCATGGACACTATAGATAAGCACAATTTATTAATTATGTATGGTGGCCTTACTCCACGTCTTCATGTTCGCATCTATCCCAAAAGGCACAGTACGTTCCTCTAAATCTTTCATCATTATATTAACATAAAAAGAAAAAAAAAATCAAACAAATTAGTAACAAATAGTGGGTTTGGTTGCTACCTAGCTAAGATACTCCATGCACTTTCAATTTTAGGCCTCGGTCAAAGGTACTCACTTATCGATCCAGAGCCAAAAAGAAGACATGACGTAATTAATTAATTAATAAAGTTTAGGTGGATGTTTGTATTATCCTATGGCCGACATAACTTGTTTGTAGACAAAACATATGGGGAACATAGATTGCGACTTAACTCACCAAAAGAAAACCATTACATAAAGAAAACAGAAAAAAAAGAGGTCCCTACGCTCAAATTTAACAACAAAAAAGAAAAGGGGGGAGCTTTTTGCAGTTTTACATTTGACTATCATTATTCATTTTGTTCCCATTTCAAAGTATAGCCTTTTTAAGATTTCGCATGTGCCTGTCAACTTGCTTTGAACACATAATTTTAATCACCTAGGTAAGGTTGACATAAAGTACCATTACCAGCTAATTATCAATTAGTTTGGTGCAAATTAATCCATGCCTACCCACTTTTTTCTCATTGTCTAGAACTACATATAATTGAAGAAACTTTTTGTGTTATAACTATTAAATAGCCAGACTCTCATCTATATAATATATTCTGATACTAATACGATGGTTTATATTTGGAAATAAGTTTAAACATGGAGCTAGCCCTCTTCTTTTGAAGGATATGAAGGACCATTCACACTATCTAGCTATGCTAATCTCTCTCTCTCTTTTCTTTTCTTTTTAGTTAAGCTATGCTATGCTAATCTTTAATGATGATTACTTGGGTTTCTTTCATGGAAATGTAAGATTGGAATAGTGATTAAGGAAAAAGGAAAAAGTCACAAATTCAATTTTTTTTGCAAATAAAAATTAATAATTCTAACAATTAACATATATCAATAAAAAAACTCTAAATTTCTTCGCATGAGAATACATGTGACGTATTTCTTTCTTTCTTTATTTATGATGGCGGGTGTGGGTTTTCCCTGGGACTTTAACGATTGTAAAATTTGTAGGGAAGGCTTTTGAGCAGAAAAAGACTGCATTAGGTGAACATATGCAAGACCTTAATTAATTACTCTGGGCACCAAATGTCTGGGACTTTCATACTTCTATAGACTCCTAGCCACTACTGGTACCTAAGTTCCAATAATGCAGTTTGGTATTAACTTTTTTTAGAAGGAATGTAATATAATGACTAATCTGGGCTTACATCGATAAAGGCCATATATGTGAGATTCGTATGCGCACAATTACAATTACGTAGAATTGTATGCGACTCGAATTAATGGACAAAATTCCCTGAAAAAAGCTTATAGCTAATAAGGCTCCAAACATTTGAATTATCTCGTATAATTCATGCATGCAGGTGATGCAACTCACTAACCAGCATTCTTTGTGAAGCAGATAATATGCAACTTTTACTTTATATGTAGTGTGATAAAACACACCACAAATACTATGGACAATAGTTTTTTAAAATATTAATTATACAAATTAATTTCTATAATAAAATTATGACTTAAAAAGAAACGTTACCTACTTTTCTATAAGAGTTAGAACATAATTGCAAATTCACTTAAGTGTTTAAGTGAAACACTAATAAATGAGAGTATTATTAGGAAGAAAAAAAAAAGGTTTCCTGATATTTTAAAATGAAAAATATTGAAATTAAAAGAAAAAAAACTCAAAGTGGAGACATATAATGAGAAAGATCTTTGGGCTAAAAAGATGCATGATAGCAAAATATTATAGAAGCTGATCACACGATCTGCGTAATCTATCCATCATTACAGGAAAATTAAAATTCGTTTTACTATTTAGTTAGTTTTGTACTTGTGTTTAACCTGGCCAGCGAGGAGAAGGTGCATAGTAGGAGTTTCCGTGACACCTCTTTCCTTGCCATCATATATATAGAACCATATTATTGGAATGTTCTTCTCTCTTTTCGCGGCAAAAGATAGAAGACATGCTCAGATGAAGGGGTTGGAATTAATGTTAGACATAGCATTACTCCGAAATATACTGTATTCGTGCTATAGCTTCCATTTTCAGTACACTTCGATATACCATAGTGCTTCAAACAAAAAGATGCAATAGTCAAAGCAATGGTCAAAGATGAGGGCATGGGTGGGGAAGGATCTAATAAGCGCCGAAAGGTACAGAGAACAGTCATCATCCTTAGAGGGTTTGAGAGAAGACAAGAAAAGACACATTATTTTTTTTTCTTTGGAGATCGCTTCTAATTCTATTCCCTCATTTTCTCGTTCCATATATTTTTTATTTGAATTTTTTAACTATATGTCTCTAAACTAATATCCAGTTGTAACTAGTCTAAAAGGAAGAGGACCCATCGCAAAAAGTTCACAACAACAACACTAACAATATTATGGGTTTTGTTTCTGTCCTATGTGTATGATCTTGCTTGTTATACTTTATTTTTTCACTTTTTAATTTCGGTTATCCAACTTTTGGTCAAAATTGAGCTCCCTCATAATTAGTGGCCCCCGACTTACCTTTCTAATGTAAATAGTACAGAAGTATATAGGACCAATTATTGCATCTCCTATAGAGTTTGAGTTGGTATATACATTGCTGAATTTTGGAGTTTGGCCATTAGGATCGTGAAAATAAAATAGAGAGATAGAATAGTTAATTATACAACGTGTTTTAATAATTATATAACGAAAAGGGTAGCCAAATAGAAAACCTGCTAAAACAATTACTTTTAATTAATCTGACAAAATTAAGTTTAACAACTGCCAAGCTAAATTGTATAGGATCTATCCTGGAGAGTTTTAGTGGTACCTGAGTTCCCTTAGAACATAAACTAGTATTATAACTCACAAAAACATTACTTTTAACATCATGATTAATGTAGATTTTTTAAGAAATACAAATACATCTTCAATACAAGATTTCATTTTGGATTCTTAACTACTTTTTTAATAGATTTCATATTATCATATCACTCTTAAAATCTTCTAAATTTTTTACTCTAATATTATATCTCATTTTAAAATCTTAAACCATTTTTTAGACCCTACAAAGGACTTACATTCTAATATTTATTTATTAATATAATGAAAAAAGTAATTATATCTTTTTAATTTCAAAAAAAATTATAACAAAAATATAAAATTTATTAATAATTAAAATATTTATTTATCAATATAATTTAAACTTACAATAATATATAAAATTGATATAAAAAATGTAAACATTAGTATTGAACAACAAAAAATTGTCGTATACACGATAGAAGTATAAATAAAAATTATCATGCACAATAAACCAAATTATTATTTTTTTTTTTTTTTTGAAAAAACAGTATGAATGTTATAGAAGAATTAGATCTATACGTAAAGATATGATTGACAACTCTCATAATGAATCTTAGGAAGATTAGATATTGAAGTTAATATATTCTCTAAAAAATCATTATTGGAGATAGGGTAAGAGGGTTAAGTTGTGTATTTTTTATATATTTTATTATCCAATTTCAATTGAAAAATATATAAGAAATAATCTACATTATTTTTGTAGTTTATAACGAAGACTTCTTTTCTTTTAACAAAACTTGTCTACGTCATTTTTCTTGGTGGACTGTTACTACATCACCCAAACGACGAAGCTCAAGGTGTACCACAGACGAAACTCTTGAACGATAAGGTTGCCCAATTGACTATTTATTTTTTCGATGAGACGAAAATAGCAGTATGAAATTAAACCGGACCATTTTCTTAAAATGAATAAAAATATATGCAAGCATGCACCGCCATATTCTGGATTTCTATTTATTAAATTTAAAGTGATATGTACTCAAATTATCATTACAAATTAATAGCAAGAGAGATGCAACTACTATTTGTTTTATAATTATATAATTATGACTATTTAATATCAGTTTTTAAGCAAAATCTTACAACAAAATGAAGAAATATGCACTCTTCTAAAAAGAAACGAATTAATTTTCATTATTTTTTTTCTTCCCAGTAAAAAGTAAAAGCAATGACTGATTCTATAAAGTAGAGAGATGTGGTTTGCATGTGAAACAAGTCCAGCCGAAAGAGAAAGAGACACGCACTCACAATAAACGCCAGAGTTCAAATTCTCCCGAGGCTGATGAACGAATATAGTCTCAGCTTTTTCCGTGACACATTAGTGATTAGTAGTCACTCCGCATGGACAAAAAACATTGCAACCAGGATACAGATGTGTCCCTTGCCGCGTCATATAATATTAAACACTTAACTTACGCATAGGTTATCAGATAAATATGGGTTGAGAATTCGAGTCAAAATATTCAAAACCATAAAATAAATCCGTTAGCAAATTAATAAATTCGTTATTTCAATTAATTATTAGAAACCAAAAAGCTGCATGTAAGACGTATAAAACCAAATTTTATGCGAATTTAGCGAAAAAAGTTAAAAAGACATACCAAAGGTACAGCAATATATATAGGCATTGAATGCCTTTCGCGTAGATAGCAAGTTTTTGATACTAACAAAAACTCCAAAAGGTTTTTTTTTTTCTTCCCATTATACTCATTTGAAATGATGTCAGTATATTAACAGGGACAAAAAGCTAAAAAGGGGGCGAAAAAGAAAAAAAGAAAATTCATCCAAAACATAACAAAGGAACTTTGAGTTAGTACAGTGTCAGCTGCTGCAAGGTATAGCTACGCTTCTCATGAAATTATGACTGTCAGTCAAACTCATTCAAATACTGCATCAGCTAAAGGGAGTAGTCCGTCCTTGCTTCTTTTGCATGCTAAAACACCATCACCACTATTGTCCTTCCCCTTTCATCATTATATGCACAGATTCTCATCCCACCTCGTGCATGAGCTCATTCCATTCCAAATATTGGCGTTTGAAAGAGACTTGGTTTTGTATGGGATTGGAATGTGTGCAGGGTAGGTCCAATCCAGTTTCCATAACCAGCACTGCTCTCATAACTAGTATTGCTGTTTAGAGAAAAGATGGGCGTGGCGAATGGGATTGAACAGCTTAAAGAAGAGGAGGAACCACTGCTTCCACTTCCATGACCATTACCATGACCACTTTGTTGCTGAACAAAGATGCCTCCTCCACTGAAAAACGCGGCATTGTTATCACTGCCGGTACTTGTGGGGGCATTTGAGAATTCCATGTGGAAGGGTGTCAAACTACTAGTAGTGCCATTGTTGGAGGATGGAAAAGAAGTTGCAGTAACACTAGTGTTGTTCCTGATGCCAGTGTTGTCAAGGGGAGAATTATGGTACCCCAGGATGGACCAGTAATCCGAAGGGTCTTGCTTAATGGGTATGGCAAAGCTTAAGGTGGAGCTTGAAGGCTGTTGCTGTGATGCAAAGGTCACGGATGATGCCGCCGATGGATCTCGTTCGTCGGATCGGCTTGCCTCATGGCTCTTGCTCTCAGATGCAGAATCTGTGGAGTTCTTGTTCTTGCCAGATAAACCTCCAATTGGAAGAGTGCTATTTGCAATGCTCTTTACATCGTAGCGACTCATGTCAAAGTTTGTGACTGCATTTAATCCCCTGAATTTGATAGCAGCAATGTCATAGGCCTCAGCAGCTTCCTCTTGGGTGCCTAATTTTTTAAACAACAATAAAAAAAATGCCTAAGTTAATTTTATTATTACTAAAATATGCAATTGGACTAGTGCCAAGGGATTTGGCCATTTGGGTAGTTTAACAAACCTCGTTGTCAGCATTATATTCAAAAAAAGCACATGTGTAGAGAATGGAAAAGCAGCAAACAAAATAATTGATGTCAAAATATGGAAGATATTGATGACTCACTGAAAGTTCCAAGGTAGAGGTCTTTGTTTCCGGCAACTCTGCCTATTCTCGCCTGCCATCGGCCATGCTGGTGGTGTCTGAATCAAAGTATTTTATTCATTCAGAAACAAGAAAGATATCCGCTAGCGGCCAAAATGAATGAAAAAGAGGCCACATAACGTTAAAACGTGAAAGTACTAGACAAATACCTCGTCACTCCTCTGTATATAGAGGCCCCCCTAGAGAAACCACTGCTCTTCCTATTATAACATGGAGGAAAATAAATTAAACATTTTCTCATATACTCTAATTAATGTTCCTGATACTTCGTTAAACCATAAAAATAAGTCACTATATATAATTCTACCTTCGTAGAGAAGCCACAAACTCTTGCCTGGTCATTTTCTTCATCTCCTCCAGTTCCTTCTCATAGTTGGAAATCTGTGAAATGCAGAATAAATATATTACATAAAAGATTATCGACTCGAAGTGTTGAATACTTGAATAAATTATAGTATTAACTAAAATATACAACAAAAAAATAAGCCATTTGTGAAATGAAAGGAATATCCTTCTACTTACGGGAAAGTTGGTGGTGGTAGTTGGACCCCAGTACTTGAGAGCTGCGAGATCGTAAGCTCTGGCTGCCTTATCTTCCTTGTCATAACCACCTATAACACAGAAAAGGAAGAAGAAACAAAAGTCATTTTTTGACTAAAATGATTATCCTAGCTAGAGAAGAATCTGAATCTAGGAAATGCACAATCAAATTGATGATCATAAATGAACAGTGGTATATATGTGTGGTTTGTGACGGTAAAACAAAATGATGAGGTCAATGTCTAAACTCTAACCAAACCAGGTAGTAATGTTGCAAAGTAATGATACTCACCCAAGTAAACTGAAACCGCATAATGAGCAAAAGATCCCCACGAGTCAGTAATCATTCCCCAGGTACAAAAGCGACGCAAAGAAACAAAAGAAAGCATGGTCAGAATCTTCAACACCAGCACCAGCACCCATTCACTCACATCACACCACACACAATAACAATAAAAATAAATAAAAATAATAGTAATATTTTCATTATCATTAATGAATTAAACGCAGGCACAGTGGCAGCTACTGTAGCACTATATTCATATTGATGATCCTAAAACCTAGATAGACATGACACTCGTCACACTACTACACACCGGTAGAAAACTAGGAAGACGCCAAAAAAATATCTAGAGCAATTAATCTAATGCTGCGTCTGCTGAGAAATCTGAACCATTGAGAAGGGTTTTGCATTGGGATTTGAAATAGCAAGCCACATTCTTTTACTCCCATTTATTCCGATCACATTGAGTGGACCGTCTCACACTCAGTCCCAGATCTCGTGGACCCGGTTTACGCTTCTACCCTCCCCGGCGCACGTTAGACACAACCCCTCTTTCACAACATAAACCTATAGTATTAACTAAAATTAGCATGTACTAATAATAGTATTATTACCTTGTCTTCCTTTCCTGCTTTGGCCTTCTCTTCTACAACTATTGTCCCATAGATGAGCTTCGTATCTTCCCGTCCATCTATGTCTGAAAATAAGAAACAAAGCCAGATAAATAAAAATATATGTTATTATGATAAAAGGTGGTGGTACTGGTGGTGGTGATGAATAAGATACCGGGTGACGCCGCGGTAGATGGAGGTGCGTTGGCCGAAGGTGTCGACGGTTTTCTTTGGAGAGGGTTTTTGAGGTTCGGTGGTTGGTTCGGCGGCGAAGGTGCGAGGGAAGCACGCGGCTATTGTTGTCTTCAGCTCCGAATCGTATAGGTGGTTGTTGTTGTCGGTGGAGAACTGCGGAAGATGTGGCGGAGCACAAGTGGTAGCGGTGGCGGTGGCTGTTGCGGAGGAACAGCCCATAAAGTCCTCGAACTTGGGGGCGCCAGTGAATATGGAGAGGTCGGTGACTCCTCCTCCGCCGGCGATGGACTCAGGCGGTGCATCCGCCGTGTTGCTTCCTGGAAGAGTATTATTTTAGTGAGAGAAATAAAAATAAGTATAGAGAGAAAGAGAGGAGAAGGAAGGAACCTGTGAGAGAGAGAGATGGATAGGTGAAGGAGTGGAAAAGGGAGAGGGGAGAGGAAGAGTGTGAGGAGGAAGGGTTGGGAAAGTGATTGGAAAGAGAGAAAGCGAGGGAGTTGTTGTTTGGCGGTGTTGAACAAGAAGAGTCCATGGTGTGAGTGTGTGTTTTATGAACGTCAAAGAGATATTATTATGGGGTTTTGAACTTCAGTTGGGTTCTTTGGAAACTGCGATCTTATAGAATCTATCTGAATGAAAATGAAGAAGGGAAGAGGTGAGATTATGACACAGATATAGAGGTGGTCTAAGAGAGAGAGAAAGAGACTCAGCTCAGCTCAGCTGCTTCTTAGGGTTGCACCAAAACCGAGGTTCTTTCTCTTAGGATGGCTGTAGATATGCCACACAACAGTGACATTTCTATGTTATCATTTTTTAAATATTTATTTAAGTCTATAAATATATATAGGTGAGAAATATTAATAATACAATATTTCACACACTCTTTTAATTTTCTTTTTATTAATTTAAATATGTTACAAAATAATATAATTTTGTAACATATTTAATAATTTTTATTTTAATTTATAATCTTCAATAAATTCTAACCAAGACATGTTTAAAGCAATATGTTTCTAACACTTCCTGCTGTATATCATTTTTATGAATATGAATGAATGCAAATATTGCCCATTCCTTCCATGCATATGTATGTATGTCTTTTCTTAATATATCCATAAAATAATATTGAGCCTTCTAACCGACAAATATCTAATCCTTATTCAAATTTTTATATTAATATTGATACTGTATGTAAATAATAATAATAACTTTTATCATCAGTTTTTATCTATTAAAATCTATAAAGAATAAATAATTTGTATAGTCATGATGTAAAAAAATTATATTATTATTCAATTACAAACTATTATACATGTATGACTTTATAATTATTTTTATCTTGATAGTTATATCAATATTAAATTTTAATTAATTAACAGCTAGTGTAAAATATTGTTAATATATTAATATTGACATTAAATTTATATATAAATATTAGTTATTTAATATTGTCTAAGATTATTAAATTTAGTTTTGTGTCTATGTTTTAAACCATCAATGTGTTTTTAAATTGTTCATATTAGATCAAATTAGTTTGCATTTTATAACAAATTTATTATTATATAAAAATAAAAAAATATAGTAGGAGTTATTATTACTATTATTATTATTTAGTAGGGGAAGAAAACATTAAAATATAGGAAAGCAAAGTGGATGCTTTTTATAGGGAGAACGGGCGGTCGCTCTGACCTTGCCCAAGATTAGATTGCATTGCTTTAGGATAGAAATAGAGATAGAAATTTGTACGTGAAGCAAATACGCAATAAAAGCATGGGTATAATTAAGAGATATTTATGGGTCAATTAATTTAGGATATAGAGACAGATCACAGTAAGCAATGAACTACTAGTATATAGTGCTAATATCAACATTGATATTACATATAATAATAATGTAAAGGAATTATACATGTGTATAAAATATGATAAGGTGATGTATAACTGGTGTTGGTAATATTTAGTGTATGATTGTAGGGAAGCAAGACGGAAGAAGAGGGGACACGATGACCCCATCGTCCATAACGGGGTGAGTTTTGAAACATTGCAGTAGCAAAAATAAATATGATAAGGTGATGTATAACTGGTGTTGGTAAATTTCGCAGTTCATCATTTATTAGAGTGAACATTTTTCTTTATGCACCACTTCAAATTCCCTTTCAAAAATCCTAAAGCAGAGTTTAATTGTATATAATCATCCAACTTACCTTAACCGAAAGACTACTAGCTTATTCATCAACAATTAATAGTAATACTTTTTTCCCTATTTCTCGATTACATTATTTATTAGGAGTACATTTTATACTTTTCTCTTTTCTTCTATTGTAAAATTTATTATACAGATAACATTCCCCTTAACAAAAGAAGGAACTCCTTAAATCAAGACGAATGATCAAATACGGTGGCCTCTATTTCTATGATGATAAATTGTCTGAATCACGACATCTTTAGTCACATTTTCCCGCTATCCAATCCTCGCGTGTTTCTTTCTTGCTTTCTCTCTCTATTTTATCTATCTGTGTTTTTAAAAGCACATCAGAACAACCCTTTTCTTTTCTTTTGACTCCTTGTGGCCTCTTCGCGCCATGTACATATCCCCTTCCTTAGTTCTTTTTATTTTCTTTTTATCTCTTTTATATAAAATTCTCAGTTTTCCTTATTCCTTTTGAAGATTGTTGAAGATAATTTAAAGCAAAAAGTTAAAAAATTACAAACATTTTGAAAAAAATATATATACTTTTAACACAAACATCCATATAAGTCTAACAAAATATTAACATACATGATTTTTTTTTTAAAAGAACTTGTAAATAAAAAATCATTGTACTCATCTGATTTTAAACTTTTATTTATGACTTCTCTAACCACGATCGACTAATATTTTGCATTTGTAACAGTTTTATACAAAATAAAAGGTGCCAAATTTACTTGAAAGAGTATATCTATAGAAATTATAATTTAAAATACAATTGAAGTTTAAAATATTGATTTACATAGATTAGTTAGTTAGTTTATAGAAACAATTAAAATTGATAATCACTAGTATATTGTTATAAATATTTGTTGTGAAATCATAAATTTCAGTGTAGAAAGACAATACCAAAGTTTAAACCTATGATGTGCAAATTACTCAAATTCCATGCCACTAAGTCGACTTTCATAGATTTAAATAACTAAATAATATCCATATAAATATAAAAAATAACAATAGTAGAAGAGTTATTTGTTTACAAAGGAATTAGTCAAAAACACTCTCATGCAATTAATAAATAACTTTATTACAAAATTCAATTGAGAGTTCTTATTACATATTAATTAAAGGATTAAGTAAATTTTACATTAATTTAAATTATTTAATACATCAATAAGAATATGTCTTATGAAGTGCTAGCAACACTTGTATCTTAAGAAGGAAAATCATCCTTGAATTGAATACACGAACTCAATTATTTTTTCTTATATTTTTGCCACATAAAAGTTGTCATTAACTTAAGAAGTAAAACCATCCTTGAATTAATTGTCATTACCTTAAAAGCTGTTTTATGTTTACTTTTGAGATAAATACATGGAAACATAAATTGTTTATCTTGAGAATAAGTTTATTAAAAAAACAATTATATAAATTATAAAATAAAAAATTAAAGTGCAATTGCAAGTACCTAATATGAACTATCTTATCAAATTATTTGGGGGTTTATGTAGCCAAAATGTAAGGGAAAAAATACTTGACAACTGAAATTTATTTTTTATTTAAAATTTTCAAAATTATTTTTTTAACCAATAAAATAGTTAAATGGACTAATAATAGGTGATTTAAATAAAAATATAACTGTGATTTTAGATCTTTTAATTAAATGTGAACTTATATCATAAAAACAAATTATATTTTACTCTCACAAACAAATGTGTATCATTTGACCTTAAAAAATGAGCTTATCTTATAAATAAAACTTAAATATATTTTTGTCCTTAAAATTTTTCAAATTTTGTATTTGATACTTAATAATTTTATTTTGATTTTTAGTTCATAAAAAATGTTTTATATTTCACCTTTGTCGTTACATTAGTTGATAGGAGAAAGGAAGATAATAAATTATTATCTCGGAGAAATTAGTCATAATTTATCTTCACAACATGAGATGAAAGTGGCAGGATAGATTGAATAAGGTAGGAAATAAAATAATTCAAATTAGGTTAGAGATAAAGAAATATTAGTTAGTATACAGGTTACATGAGATAAGAATAATTTTAAAAAAAGTAAAACTATTTTGTTTCCAAGAATTCAGAGAAAATCCTTATAAAATCGGACATGAAAGACACAAATTAATTTGAATGGTAAAATACGTAAAAATATTTTAGTTAGGAGATAAGGAGAAAGAAGAGAATTTCTATATATAAAAAAATATTTGCATCAGAGAAAAGTGTAGTTCATCTTTACTGCAGAGAAGATAATTTAATTGAAATTGAATGCGAGAGGATAGTTAATTCTAATTTACTACTAAGTATTTATGAAAGAAGATAAAGTAAATTATGATAAAAATGAATTTTGAACTATTAAAATGACTAAAATATAAATTTAATTAATTTTAATCATAAATATGGTTTTAGAACTTACAAAGAAAATAATTGATTTTGTTGGATAATTAAACCAACACATGCTTTTTTTAAACTTATTATTGGGAGACCACCGGATTTGGTCCAGCGGCATTACCGTGCGTGCGATGTGCATGTAACTCTATGGACACGTACTCAATATTTTAATGTTTTAGTTAAGCAAATTTTGACACGTGTCAAAAGGATCTCAGGACAGGATGCCATGTCGCAATCTTTTTAAATTCTCTCTTTGACTCTCTGTATATATAAGTTTTTATTTTACTTGTAAATAAAAAAATGCATGTTAATTTTGACTTAAATTTATCATATTAAAATATAAAAAATTTGTGATTCAAAAATTATAAAACATTGAATAGTGTATTGTTTTTAATAATAATTTTTATATTTTAATAAATAATATATTTTATTTTTATATTCAAATTTAATATTTTGGAAATTTTAAAATATAAATAATTAAAAATAATCCTATATCATATTTAAATTATTTATCATATATTTAAAATAAAAATTTTATGTTCAAAACATTTAATTATTTATAATATTTAGTTATTTAAATAAACATATATGAAGTAATATTATATCTGAAAATATATAATTGATTTAGTGATAAAAAAATCAACATTTTCGAATTAAAAAAATTAATAATTAATCATTAGTATTTATGGATAAAAAAATTGATACTATATTTAAGAATCATTTATATTATCTTTATATGAAATCATTTTTTGTTTGACACATCCTTACTTACATGCATGTGAGAGAAGATATAGACTGGTATCTTGGTTTTTTCTTGTTAAAATTTGAAGAGTATCCTTTTTATAGTTTTTAACAATTTTTTATTGATTAATATTTATTAAAAATAATGAAATTTTAAATGGAGCTTATTGAATGAAAAAATTCCAAGCAAAAATGAAAATTGTGTTCCAAAATATAATTTAAAATTAAAAGTTTATTATTAACAATTTTCTTAAAAAGAAGTTCGGGGTGGTTGGTACATGATAGAGAGAGGGCAAAGAGAAAAAAACGTGTGAAACCTGGTAGTGGCAGAGCCTAAGGTATGGCCACCGGTGAGCATTCATATATCATTACTACGGCCATGGACCTAGGACAATAAATTCACCCATTATTGCCATTAAATAAATGGCATATGTCAAAATAAATACGGAAACATGTTTCATGGAACTTGTATGGTTTCTGGAAGCATGCGTAAGAAGTTATATGGAAATTACTGTATTTGTAAATTAACATTGATACTTTTAATTTACTGAGATGTGATTTTAATTTTTTTTTTAACTCATTCGAGACGTGAGAAAATTATATTTAATTAGATTCATTTATATGAAATTTATAGAACCCACTTATGTTTGAACATTAACATTAATAATATCTTTAATCTAAATTAATTGAGATTGATAATAGATAAATACAATAATAGATATGAGGATGTTAAAAAAAAAAAGTGGAAAGGGGAGGATAAGAGATAGGAAAAATAAGATAAAAAAAAAGAAAGGAAAAAAAAGAAAGAGGAATATGAAAAGAAAAATCATTAAAAAGAGACCATATGGAATATAGACATAACAACAAGTCTAACATTCTATCAAGCTTATATTTTTTCTCCATTTTGTTCTAAAACACACCGTCCGTCTGTCTATATCTCAGTCCATTAAATCTTGTTTAACTACATTTTTTAAGTAAGTTTTGATCTACCTCTATCTGTCGAGCTCTTGGTAACAATTTTTTGTTCTTACGGGAGCATTCAGGGACGGTCTCATCACGTACCCAAATCACCACAATCTATATTCTCTCATCTTTCCACTCGCCGGTACTACTACCACATTTCGTCAAATATTTTAATTTCTTATCTTATTCATTTTCGTATAACCACAATTCCACCTTAACATCCTCATTTATGTTATCCATATTTTATGCTCATGTTGTCTATGTGCTGGACAACATCAACTTCATATAACATTGTAGGTCTTACAGTTGCTCTATAGATTTTTTCTTTTAGCTTAAGGGAAATATTGCGATCACACAAAAAAATTCAAATGCACTCCGTCATTTCATCTACCCTTCTTTGATTGTATGATTTACATCATTATCAATCTGTCAATCTTTCTACAAAATTGATCTTAGGTATCTAAAAACATTTTTTTTGGGTAGCTCTTGACCAAGTAGATGTACAAGGTCTTGATCACCATCTCTTACCAGCGAAAACTCGCATTTCATATACTCAGTTTTGTTTTGACTTAACATGAATCCTTTAAACTCCAAAGTGTTTATTTACAATTCAAATTTCCTATTAATACAGTATTTTGTCTCATTGGTAAACACAATATCATATGGAAAAAACATACAGCACGACACTTTCTCTTGAATATCTTTTGTTAATTCATCTATCACTAAAGTAAAGAGATAAAGACTAAAAGTCGAACATTGGTATACACATATCGTGATAGGAAAATAACTTGATGTTTCATTATAAGTTTTCACACATGTGATAGTCTCATCATACATATTATCAATTGTATTTATATATTTTAATGATGTTTTTTTTTTCTCAAGAGTCTACTATAAAATTTTTCTTAAGACTCTATAATGTGTTTTCTCAAGATCTATAAATATTATATCTATAAAATCCACTTATGTTTGAATTAAAAAAACTCTAAATATAATGAAAACAATAAATATAATGAAAAGTGAATTCAACCAGCAATAAAAAATTTAAAATTTAATATTAAATTCTCTTTCACTAGTTCATTAGACTCATTTTCATGAAAAATATTTTGTCATTATATTTTTTCAATAGTTCATTAACTTTTAGTAGTGTAATGTGTCGAACTTAAATAATTAAAATATTTCATAATGAAAATTAAAAAAAAAATAATTTACATGGTAATAAGTGCATATAAATAAACAAAAGAAGTGCCGATAAAAAAAAAACAGAAAGAAGACATGGATCAGGAAATCAACAGCGGGCACCACCACAATAGGTTATCCGTTTGTCTTTTTCTTCGGATTTCACTTAATAAAACAGTGCATAATAATTTAAATGGAGCAAATATTTTAGATATGTCTGGTTTTAAGAATAAATTTCAAACGATTTTATCTGTATCCTAACCATTCTTATTTTGTAAAAAAGAAAAAAACATTCCTACATGCGTGCGTGAGTGTTAGATAGATATATGAGTTGTTTTTCAAATTAATATTTTAATAGCCTAATTCGCTTATCATCACCTTGCCTTTCAATTCATGTAATCTTTGTATTATTATATATATGAATATGAATTATTACGGCATCAAATTGCACGTGTTGAGGCACACCCTCTGTACCATTATTGGATAAGCTGAAGGATGCTTTCCATTATTGGATGCGTGGCGTGAATTTTAATAGTTAATGGAAATTATTGTCTAATCAAAATTACGTGAGAGGCTTTTCCGTCTCCACCTAAAGATATATTCCTCAATTGTGTAAACAATAATTCCTCTCCGCTAAGAAACAAGTAAACGAATGACAAGAAAGACTCGATATGTACCGACAGGATCATGCTGGAACTGGAACTTATTGGCCATGTTTCTCAAGGTTCAATAGTAAGGTGGACAAAAATATATATGAATTAATATAATATAACCATTTTAAACAAGTCTACAATAATTTTATATATTTTGTGGTGTGTGTTTGTATATCAGTTAGCTTAACCAAACTCACAATCAATGTGGAATCTAACACTCACCCAGTCACCTTGCATTTCTGTTTATACATTGAAAAATATAAAACTTATATTTAACATATATAGATCAAAGGGTATTTTCAAACACACCTAGCTTTTGTAAGGGGGAGAGAAATCAAATCATGAATAAGAGGAGTTCTTAACAAGAGATATCATGTTACTGTTATCTTTATAAACTAATTTAATTGACTGCATGCAGCCAGTAGTAGCATTCCCTTCCCGCCAAAATATGTTTGCATTGATCTCACACGTCACACACTATTCAATCAAGCTTGGAGCATCTTCAACGTTGATTTCTTTCCGAGTGCTTAGTGTGAAGAAATCATTCTTTAAATTTTTTTGTTAATGAAGCAAATTCACGTGGCAGGGTACATTTCTTCACTCTTCAGAATCATTTCTTATATAAGAAACAGTATCTTAACATTAAAAAAATAATTTCTTTACAATTAATAGAGGGTCTTCATGAAGAGATGAAAGAAAAAAAAATAGGAAAGAGGAAAACTAGTGGTTGCAGATGGTAAACGCTTGGAGATGGAGATGGTGGTTGCAGTCACTCGGAGCAGCACCAATGGTTGCAGTGGCAAGGAGCTTGGACGAGATGGAGATGCGTAAAGAGAGAAAAGTTTTTGGAGAGAGAGGGGCTTGGATGAGAAAAGAGAAAAAAGGTTGTGGAAAAGTATGGAAATGTATGTTGTGGGTTAAAATAATGGAAAATAATGGGTTGGGAGGAAATGTACGTTGTGAGAAAAGAAATGTATATTTGAAAATAATGAAAAAAAAGCATAGAGAGGAAATGGAAAATAAACATGTACGTTGGAAAATAATAAAAAAAGCATAGAGAGGAAATGGAAAATAAATGTTGTGGGTTAAAATGTTACCGTTGAAGGTTGAAGTTAACAAAAAAAGCCATTGAGACCAGAAGTAACCGTTGGAGAATGTTTATAAATTTGGGTGATTTTGTTGAACATTTGCACACAAAATCCATACTTGTAATTTTACTTTGTTCCTATCATTCCTCAATCTTTTTTATTTTCTTTGAAATGGATCACAATCAGTACAATTATCAAAGTGTTTACAATTATTTGCAAAATTAATCACTCCCTACAAGTGAAAATTCTCAAAATCACCTACCAGTAGTAGTTCTCAAAATCCACAATTTTGTAGTAAACCATCACCCGCCACCAACTTAGACACGTGTTCTAGGTCTTCTTTATCCAATATTTCATCCCCTATCAATGAAGTTAAATCAACAACCGGTGTAGACAATATTCAACTAGATGAGGGCGACCACAATGGTAGTGGAAACAAAACTCGTACAACATTTTCAGTAGCAGAAGATGTGATTCTCGTCTGGTCATGGCTCAATGTGCCAAAGAATTCAATAATAGGTGTCGACCAAACATCAAAGCAATATTGGACAATGATTAAAAATGCGTACAATAATGACGATGTGCGTGAAAATGGGTTATTTTGTGAAAGAAGTTCGACTCAATTGAAATCTCGATGGAACAGTGTCCACCATGTAGTTCAAAAGTTTAATGGATGCTACAAACAAATAGATAAACATAGGAAAAGTGAAAATTCAGAGAAGGATTATATAACTAATGCTCATTTGATTTACTCGCAGGATACATGTAAAAAATTTGAGGTTGAGCATGCTTGGTTGTTGTCGAAAGATCAACCAAAATTCGATGCAGAATTTATATCAAATTGTTCAAAAAGAACAAAAGTATTTACCGATGGAAACTACTTGTCGTCTTTTAACACAGACACACACATTGAAGTAGAAGAATATGATACGACATCGCCAATGTCTAGTCCTATTGAACAAAAAGCAGCAAAAAGAAAGAGCAAAGGAAAATAAGCTTCTAATACTGTCAATTTATCTGGCATACAAAGTGTAATGAATGAGAAGAATGCAAACACATTAAAACTTATTCAGTTGAAGGAGGCACAAGAAAGACGTATGCAAGAATAGGAAAGACATATGAAGTATGAAATCCTCATGAAGGATATATCCAATATGTCAGAACAGCAACGCCAAGACCACGAAAAGTATTGTGACCATATTAGGAAGAAACTGTTCAATTAAAAGTTTAGTTCTTATGTTTTTTATTTATTTCGATGTTATTGTATTTAATTATCTATTATTATGTAAAATTTTATTTTATATTGTTACGCATTTTGTTTCAATGTTATGTCATTTTATTATTTTTAATTTATATTTTATTTTCTTCAATTATTCATATTTTTCATTTGTATTTATAAAAACTGAAAAATGTTAAGTTTTAATATAAAAAATGTGTGGATTTTTTAGAATTTATTATGATTTATTGTATTGGAACAAAATTTTGTATGAATTCCTTATGAATGACATGACACTATGAGGACCACAAAAAAAATATTATGAGAACCATAAAAAGAAGATAAAAAAAACTCAACTAAATATCTTCCATTATATCTTCCATTATTGAAGATGCTCTCACCAGGAGGCTGAAGAACCAAACAAAACAATGCATCCAGACACCTACTTCCTCCTTTTCTATCAGGCAGATCGAGTTTCCACATTTTCACCGAACCAAAGCTTCATTAGTCATTAGGTAGCATCTTTTTTTTTTTTTTGGTGATAGTCATTAGGTAGCATCTGATATATCATATTAAAAATCTAATGGAATCTATCTGACTAACAAAAATTAACTCAAAAAGGGGATGCTTGTCTTAAATTTTATAAAAATATTAATGTGAGATCTTTTAATTAGCACCTATCCGTGGCTGCTTAGGTTTGTATGTTTAGAAATTAAAGGGAAAAGAAAAATAAAAATTATAATTTTTTTTTTTTACAAATTATAAGTATCTTGTACTGAAAATAATATTTTTCTAAGTCAAATAAGGTCATATTAGCCAGTAAAACTCTCACTGATTAAATTATATTAGAATAATCTCAGATCAATTAATATACTTTGAATGATAAACATTAATTTCCTGTTGTTTGATAAAAAATGTATTTATATTGAATGTTTTTTACATCATTTTGATATAATGATGCGCAAGCTAGTAGAATCAGCAGATGAACAAATACCGTGAATTTGTTTTTTGAAACAAATTTCCGTCTTTCATTTTTTTTAACAGAAGAGAAAAAAAATTAAATAGATCACAATCATCACACCACATTTTTTCTTTGTTTCTTTTTTATTTTCAACCAAACATAAAACCTAGCTTAATCATCTAGTTTTTCTTTGTATCGAACCTGTCTTCTATTTTTCTCAATCCACGATCAGCCTGAGAACTGGAGAGACTTTGTAATCTACCCCACCAGCTTTCAAAAGTTGATAGGAATGAATGGTAAATAATTTAGTAATTTATTTATCTTACAAGTTCAATTTCGTACCGTTATTGTAAGTTCCAAAAAGTTAAGAGAAAACCCTCCTCATAAGGGACCTTGTACTGCGTCTAAATTTTAACACAGTCGGGAATGGCAATTTTTTATTTTATTTTTATCTTATTTACAACTCAATGAAATTAACTAAATTATAAAATAAATTATCTTCATCAAATTTTTGCAATTTGTAATTGGTAAACCTAAATGTTAATATAGAAATTAATCAAATTACGTACAATGATGGTCAGAATTTTGAATCTTAAAGTCACTGTTATGGGAAGGGATTTTACTTGACTACTACTCCTGATGTGAAGGTTAATTTCACAGTATTGTTTGTGAGAATTTACGTTAAAAACAAAAACATTACTGTGATAGAATAAAACAATTATTATAAGTGGAAATTAGAGACAAAAGAAGGCAACTGCATGTCATCATTAATTTACTAAGCAAAACTATTCAGGCAAATCACCTTTCAGTCGTGTTATATATGACTATCTTGGCATGCATTTAATGATGAAATAAATGTCACTTGGACAAGGCCAAGGGGTGGGGCGAGTGATGAAAATTGAGATTAAGATAGCAGTGTTGATATTTGTCACATTAGTGTATAAGATGATATGGATTGATCGCAATTATAAAATAAGTGAAGCAGGATTAGGCAAGAAATATGGTGGCTCGCTCCCGAAAGGACACTTTAACCCCGGAGCATGGGGACACTTGTCTCAATTTTGATAAAAAAAATTCTTATAATAGTGACTCAACTACAGCACCAATCACCAATCCAGATTGCAAACCAAGCAAAGCTCACATTTACATGGCACATGTGAGCAAAAAGACAAAAGAGACGGTGAGAAACATTGGAGTAGAGATTAGGTGGTGAAATACAATTGAATTTGCTGAAAATGTGGGCAGCAGACAGGCAAGTCCTCAAAACACGGATATAAGAGTTAAAAATGCTTTTAGATTAAGCAATCAGAATGCAGAAAGGAAAAAAAAAAAAGCCTAAAAAAACAAACACAAAAAGGTTACATAGTGCTGAAGTTACTTGTGTAAGGAATAAAGAAAGAGTAAAGGGTGTTTTAGATTGGCAGAGAGTTCGGCGGGAGTGGGAGTGTGTTCGCATTTGAGGCTTGATTATTATTCCTTTCAAATCTGTAGTAAAAAGAAATAAATAAAAAAGGACGAGTTTAAAACTTAAACTAATAATTGTGGACTTAAAAAAAAAAACACCCACTAACATACAGATTTTGTAACATAAAGTAAGAAATGGGGGCAGCTGGCTACTAAAAGCCAATTTCTTTAATTCAAGGCCGAATACTTTGCCAAAACAGTCAAACTTTGTTGTAGAAAGCCATTGCAGAGTGTAGTTTGGGGTCAGAGAAACGAATCATTCCTCACGTTCGCTGCTATATCTTAATTTGTATTTTATTACTATTACTATTACTATTATTATTGCTTCATCATCATCTTCTCCTCCTCTTCTTTGTATTCTAGTCTCCAAATTCTCTTTGATTTTAGTTGTGTTCCTTAAATTATTCTTCTTACATTCTCGATTTTGAGAAAGGTCCTCTGACTGATCCTACATGATTTGAGACATAAATGTGGGTCCAACTAAGGATTCACAATACGTGTGGTTGAATATGATTATATTTCAAGAGGGTTGTTAGTTAGCTCCTCATTTTTTAAGCCAACAAAATATTTTCTTTTGGCTTTTTTTCTAATTTTATTCTAGAATGTATTATACATATACTCGGATTCAGCATGAGTATTATCCGTATTTAGACAATACTAAAAAAACTAAAAGCAATAATTAAGGAGGTAGAGTGAAAACGGTGCATCCACATGAGGGTCAAACATACAAGATGATATTGCACGTGGCGTCTTGAGAGGTCTACCGTCTATGAAAAAAATGATCCACCATCACAGCACGTGACTTGACAACAAGAGCTCTGTCTCCACTTGCCATTTCAGGCACAGTATGAAGAGGGCGGTGGAATTTTGTGCTGGAGTGAAGCACACGTGATGCTAGTGCCATTTTCATCTGCCACTTCCACTTTCTAATTATATATCCTTCTATAATAATGATTTACATTCACAACTTCTGCAGTTTCTAACTTCGGATTCTCAGCTTGATTTTCTACTTTATTACTAATGTCTTTGAACATCACAGATACCACTCCCCCAGGACCAGTGTCCTGTGCCTTCTGTGTTTACTCTTATTTTATACACTTCAAAAGTATATTTATGAAATGAGTTGAAATAGTTACATCTCCCGGGAATGACCTTAAGTAATAACTATCACTGTTTTCATAGCAGTGTGAATGCTTCAAGGCTTAGCTAAAAGGCTAAACACATCCTATCTGAAAACCATAGTTGTGTCAAGAAAGGCCCAATACTCGGCCCATATACGGATCTTAACAAAACATTCTTGAGTAACATTTTGCAATGAAGCCCATTAACTACTCCCTCTAGACTCTAACGAACTATTTGGTTTAAAAGAGGAAAGGAGAAAAGATAGATTTTAATGGAGGAGAGGAAAGGAACAAAATTTAATTAAGATATAGAGATTTTGCTCTCCTAAACTTTACTCATGCTAAAATTTGAATCAATCAATAGTAGTGTAAGAAAATTCCTCTCATTCCTTCTGGTCTATTTCCCTCTACCAAAGCATTATGTAAAGCATCATTGCTCGTTACAAGTACGCACCACTACACTACACTGCTACACTACACTGACTATAGGATCGACAATCCATTGAAACTGATTCATCAATAAGACAAAAACGCTTCACACAACGGCTACATTCCATATGATGTTATATATATT
The DNA here is from genome assembly GCA_013407115.1 of Glycine latifolia. NCBI lineage: Eukaryota > Viridiplantae > Streptophyta > Magnoliopsida > Fabales > Fabaceae > Glycine > Glycine latifolia. The sequence continues at coordinate 5,803,812 of CM023947.1, forward strand.
TTGTTACATATTACCGGTTCATACTATTAACAATAGTATAAAAACAAGTCGACCAAAATCTAGTAGAACTGTTGTGTTGCTTGTGTAACATCACTAGAATGCATACGCAGAGTTGGCATACTCTAACAAAATCGTTGTCCTTATCCAACAAGGTATCAACCATTGATGATTGACTTATAGTGATCACCTATGGTTTCATAAACGGCACCTTCATCAATAAGATTTTTAACAGCCAGCCTGCAGAGTTGGAATTCCATCAGAGTCAACAAAATTTGGATAGTATGTTAAAGAGAGAGAAGAGAGAGACATGAGCTTATCCAAAGAAATTCCAAGATGTTGTGCAATATGATCACGATGGACTCCCTCATTCCTTGAGCTGAAACATCAATTTCAGAATGTTAAGTGATGAATACCAAACAATAATCAACACATGCATCTAAAAAAACAAATAAGTACAAACTTCATTATAATTAAGCTCGTGTAATGGTTTTTTACAACTCCCTCTCCAATGTTAATATTTGGTCTTCGTTCTTCCTTTCTTTTATAAGACTAAAATTCATACAATTTACTCTCCCTCACTAGTGCCTTCAATGACATTTTTTGTATTTATCTAAGCCACCTTATCAATTTTCTATGATATCTTATCTGATGCCACAACAATATCTCCTCATACTGTCATACACAATCATGTTGTAACTTGTCCTTTTTTATGTGGTCAACAATTTCTATTAACATTTTCATTTTGCTACTTCCACCTTTTTCTCTCATTGACCCTTTTAAGCCCAACATTTACTACCATAGAGAATAACTAACAAGTGAGAAAATTAGATTATTTCAATAATTGATTATATGTATAATCAATTATTGTTATAATCAAACATAGTCAGAATCAGTTTTTGATTGGTAAGTTTGCTGAAAAGTGGTTTGAAGATAATTAACTTTGTTGGATGCAATAAAAAATAAGCCTTTACATAGTAAAAGAATATACAAAACAGCTGAAAGGACAAAAAAAAAACTGTTAGGAAATAATCGTAAGCAACAAATTTCCAGCTTCATAAAATGACTTATTTTTAGAAGAAAAAAAAAAAAGAAACTTTTTCTAAATTTAAGCTGGGATCCCTAAACATCCAACTTTTTAATAAAAGGGAGGGGGAAAAACAGCCGGAATTGGAAAACAAAAGCTTTCTAGTTTGAATTAGGTTGCGACATTACAATCACAAATAACCCTCGATCTAATTTTAAAAACAAAAAATTACATAGAACATCCGACATTATTGGATTTTTATTTTTGGCCATAACAAGAGAAAGCATATATAAGGATACATTATCCAGACCCAGTTGAAACTCAGATACCAGCCAAAAACATGCCACGAAACTTGCTCATTCACATAGCCTCAAGATGGCAGTTTACCAACTTGTGCCGTGTAAAATCACTAGAAAGTAGAAACAGACCGTTCCTTAAACATGCATGTTCAATGTGTAGGCCCCGTTCGGGTGGTTTTTCATTTTTTAGTTTTGAAATTTTTAAAAATCAAAACCAGGTTTTGTTGAGTTTTCAATTTCAATTTATTTTGGTTTAGTTTTTTCAAAATGGTTGCAAATTGAAAATAGATAAAATAAGTCAAATATTCTATCTTGTTCCATTATGAAATCATGTAATATAAAAATATATTGACCCAAAAATAATATAAAAAAAAGAATTAGAAATAATGTTAAGGATTTAAGGAAAAAATATCAGAAATTTATTAGATACTTCAACATATAAACATATATACAATAAAAAGAAATATCAAAAAAAGATTGCTTCATGTGATTTCATAAGGATTAAAAATAAGGTTAAAGGATTGAAAAAAGACAGAATTAGAATTAATGATTTCAAAAGCAAACACTATTTGTATTTGTTCCTATCATGCAATTAGTGGCTTTCAACCAACAAAAAACTCAAGTGGATAGCATGTAGAGAACAAAGGAGTACATAATATTTGTTCGTATCATGCATTCTACACAAAGATTAACAATCATACATTCAACTTTGAACTCAAAGACAACTTGAGGACATATGCAAGGACTTTCAAGCAATTTTTCAGCACAAAGCAAAACAAGATGCAGACCATCTCGATTGCCATAGCACTACTCTAAGCCAAAAAGTGCTAGGGGCTGTCACAAATGTCACCCCAAGAAGAAGAAACATCAAACTGAAGTTTAACATACTTTTCCTATCAAACCCAAAACAACCAGTATACCAAAGACCAACAAATGCTAACTATGTCGCACTTTACTTCTACACTAGAAACATATCTTTTAACATAAACTATGAACACATATCTTGCAACGAGTATATTGCAACCTCTGTAAGCCATAGAAAAATAGGCACCAAATTGCATAGGTAACTTCCAAATTTCCCTGTACATTAAATCACACACTACAAAGACATATAATAAAATGGATAGGATATTCTCGTGCATTAGCTCATACCCAGACCCTCAAAGCAAACCCCATTCCGCAAAAAAGAAAAAACTGAAAATTTCCCTGCGTTATCCTAATTGGCTTTCTCAAAATTTTACAGACAAATCTTTGGCCAAAAGGGAACACGGTGGGCTAATTGAGAATTAATTATTTGAGTTTATAGTAATATAAATGCTGCTTTATTAAGGAAAAGGGGCCAGCGGGAATGCATTCGAGAATTACCATGGTAGCGTCAAAATTGAAAAAAAAAGGTGTTGTTTTATTTGTCATGAAAATCAACAGGAGTTAAAATCACAACCACCGACCAAGATTCAAAGCTCTAATTGAAAGCATGAAAATAAAAATGAAAAGGGAAATAGGAAAACAAGGTAAACAGAGAATAGAGATGGTAAAGCCAAACAAAAATTGGACAAGCACTGAAAATAAAATTTATAAAAAAAAAAAAAGCATACCAGAAACACCAAACAATTTCAGCCACAAGCACAACAAGACGGTGAAGCCACAGGCACAGGTTCCACCAACAAGCAGGTGAGAAGATGATAGGAGAGTGAGGGTACAAGATAGAGATGACCGTGATGGGAGAAGTGTGAGGGGATAGGGTAAAACTAAAAATAATAATCACAAAACCAACTCAGCTCCATTTTATCCGAACACGTTTTGTTTTCGAAATTACATTTCAAAACCAAAAATGGGAAACTCAAAACCACCCCAAACAGGGCCTAGATTAGTAATAAAAAAAGGCTAAATTATTATTTTGGCCCCTCTATTTTTTTAATTTGATCAACTTGGTACTTCCATTATTAAAATGTTCAATATAGTCCCCTAATTACCAAAATATATGCAACATGGTCCTTTCCATTTGTTCTCATTGGCGACGTTAACCTAATCTAGTGAAAAATGGACGCATCACAGCCAAGCCAAGGTTGATAGTGAGAAAACAGATGGAAAGGACCACATTGCATATATTTTGACAATTAGAGGACCACATTGAACATTTTAGTGTTTGGATTTCCCTTTGAAATCCAAAAAACGTCCACACATTCTCAAGCACAAAATGAAGAAGGAACTGTTGTGTGTCATCTAGAGAATGCCTATTTCAGTTGATATCAACTGTTTACCAAACACAAGGTCACACAATAATAGAGACCAAGCTGAACAAATTAAAAACTAAAAGAATCAAAAGAGTAATTTAGCTTTTTAAAAATCTGTGTACAACCATACTCCATATAATTGAACTACTAGAAAATTCTTTATTCCACTTCTACAGCAAACAATGCAAAAGTTTTGCAATATTCAATAAAGGTATTTGTGGACAGGCATCCATATAATAAAATAACATGGATAAACCAATATTCAAAAAAAAAAAAAAAAACAAGACACCAAGAATGCAGTCAGTTACATGTTAAACAAGAGCCAAATAGGCAACATTAAATAAAATAACTTAAAAAAATACCTGTTTGCGGGATGATGCAAAAAATCTAAGACCTTGGCTTCAACAGTAGCACCCTTCTGACCATTGATAAGTTGATCAGAGAACTGCAAATAACAAGTAGCAAACCAATAAAAACTAAAAAAAACTAAAAAACTACGTACCCCATTGTCCGGAGGCTCCACGCTATGCGCAGGTAAGTAGCAAACCAATGAGAACATTAAATAAAAATGAAGCAAAAACAGAAAAGTATGGTTCACTTTCTTACCTGAGTTGTTGGTGGAACAACTTGAGCTTGATAACCTATTGTGGGAGGAATTGATGAGGAATGCTGCTGACTTGGGACACTAGTCTGAAGATGTTACCACATGAAACATAAGAGTATGGTACAGACTTATTAAAATTTATAACCATATATGTGCATCATATCACATCAAACAATTCAAACACAGTTTACAGTTTTTAATACCCTTAATTTGGAGTTGTAGAGATGCACATATATGCAATCGCTGAAATGACTAGCAATCTCATTATAGTCAGTCACAGGCCTGAAAATGAAACAACGGGTGAGGTAAAATATTGAACTGTATGAAAAAAAATAGGTTTGCCCCACCATTCACTAATCACTGGGACAAGAAGATAACTGGCCTTGGTAATAGTTGTGACAATTTAAAACATTGAACAGCTAAAATAAAAATAAAAATAAAGCAAAAGGTATATATATCATACCTAAAAGAGAAAACATTTAAGGTCCTTTTACCCTGAAAATGTTTCAATTGTCCATGGAGCCTCGCATACATTCCTTCCCTAATAATGACACTAGAATATTAGTACATAGTATATGGAATAAATTGTCTGAAAAAAAGAAGAAAATTCACATGTGGCAACAAACAACAATACTACAAAACATGAGCAAAGTGATAAGTTGTGTGTGTATCTGCTTATTTTCCTGCAGAAAAATAAATAAAATGATCATATCTATGTATGTATCTTTTTATTTTATGAAAAAAAAAATTTCAACAGTAACATGCATTTCAAAACAATTCATTTCCTTTCTGAATTAATAAAATAAAAACATATAGTATTTAGAAGAAGAATCTGTTGAAAAAACAGGGAAAGGGATTAAAACCACTATCAAACAAGTAAATATAGTATTAAGGTTCTGTCTGAATAAACTTTTCAACAAACACCTATAAGAGAATAAAATAAGAAAGTAAAATGAATTTAACTTCTTTTATAAGTTAAAATTAACTTGTGTGTGCATTAAAATTTGTTTTTGGAAAATTTAAATAAGAGAACCTTAATACATTAACTTATGCATAAGCTAATTTTAACTTAAGCAAGAAGCTTAGTTCATTTTACCTTCGTAATTTCTTTTCCTATAAGTATTGAGAATTTTATTCAAACTAGCCTAAATAAAAAATGGAAATCTATGCAGGAAATGCAATATAGCATACAAGATAGCCTCTGCTTCATTTGTATCAACAGCTTCATGAAGCCTGCACGTAAACAAGAAGTCATCAGACATAACTGCCAACAGCAAATGGTCTAAAACAAAAAATTAAAACAAAATAATAATGCAGAAAAGATAAGAGAAATTTAACAACAATTACCATTTATTACACTCAATCCTTCCTGTACCATCATCAAGCACAAAAGTAACATCAGTAATTCGTCCAGCTTTGCTGGACACCCTTCCTACAAGAGTGACCTGGACTCAAATTGTTAGGACAAGAGAACCCACAAAACCCTACCCAAATTCACAAACCAAGATGCAAGGAGAACGCACATTGGTAACGTCCACACCGTCAACGATCAAATTGATTTTATCATCACTTGACTGAGACGCATCGTATATCTGCTTCACTGTCAGTGGAAGCAAGGACTGAGCGTCACGATTCTACACAACAACAAAAAAAAAATAGAACTTAAAACCACACATTGGTTCCATCTTATTTTCTCAAAACACTTGCAATTGAAAGAAGAGCAAACAATGGGGGTCAATTAGTGTTGAATGTGGCTGTGATTATTATGAAAAGGAAAAAGAGGGAGAAGGGACCTTGGAGGGAACGAATGAAGAGTCAGGGCCCTGGGTGGTCTGAGAAGGCATGAATCCACCACCGGAGAAGGCTGCATTGCCGTCAAACTGGCTTGGACTCGAATACATGTTTCTTCACTTGCAGAATCAAAATGCACACACAAATTTTTAGTTTCACACTTTGGTGCGCTTACTGTAATTGAAACATAGATATACAAACAAAAACAGAATCAAACCCTAAGAACCAAACCCTAGGAAGGAGTAGAGACAAACCAGAGAGAAAATATCGAGATTGCGAAAACGAGGAACAAACAAACGTGAGCGCGAGAGCGCCAGCAGAATTTTCAAATGAACCGTGCTTAGTACGAGTAAGTGCGTTTGCTTTGGCGAAATGCGCGGTGGAGTATATGAAAGAGAAAATAATTAGTGGGTTAGAGGATCTCCCACCACAATTTCTTATGAGTTTCATAATTATTTTTTTTATCCAGTAACATTTTTGTGGTACTTATAATCATTTATAAGAAATTTATATAAAATTTTAGTTCAATACTAAGAAATCAAGAAACTCCAAAAATTTGTATATTTATATTTTTTTATTATAACTTAATTATTATTTAAATAAAACAATTAATTATTTTACCTAAATTTATTCCGACAAAACGTGATCCTTCATTTCCCATTATTTCATTCTCTTTTATCTCTTCAAAATACTTTTTCTCTATAATCTTCCCAACAACCATTCTTTCATTTCTTTCTTTTCTCTTTTTCTTTCTTTTCTCGTCCAAGTCCCTCTCTCTCCAAAAAAATTTCTCTCTTCACGCATCACCAGCACTCCTTACCACTGCAACCATCGGTACTGGCCATCATCTCCATCTCCAAGTGTTCATTATCTACAACCATTGGTTTTCCCCTTACCTCCTTTTTTTTCCCTTTCATCTCTTCATGGAGACTCTTGTTACTATGAATAAACTATTTTTTTTAATGTTAAGTTAGTGTTTCTTATATAAGAAACAATTCTGAAGAGTGAATGAGCACTCTGTCAAGTGGGTTTGTTACAGGACAAAAAAAATTAAGGAACAATTTCTTCACACTAAACACTCAAGAAGAAACCATAGTTGGAAATGCTCTTAATAAACATTTCGGTTCTTAAAATAAACTTGTTTGCTACCCAATTTTATTTTAATAATTTATTTTCACAAACTACTTTCAAATATCTTATGAAAATAAGTTACTTGAAACCTTTTTTTCAAATTTTTTTCACAAAATTATTTGAAATTCTTTTTTATCCTTTTATTTAGTTTAAAAATAATTTTACTTATTTTAACATTCTTCCAAACACCAAATTAGATACTTATTTTCTTAATTATTATTAAACTACGAATTATCTTTTTATTTTTTAATGTTAAACTATTTATTTTAATGAATTAATACCTTTTTATTTTTATTTTTTCTTAAAATATTTTTTCACTAAACAAAAAATGATAAAAACATAAAAATTGTAAAGAAAAATAATTTTTATTTTTTTAAAAAAATATTATTAAAAAATAAATGCTAGAAAATTGATTTTAAACCATATAAGTTTATTTAATTTTATTCTAATTTATAAAAAAAAGGAAAATTTTGATTTAAAATAAAATTACTAAATCTTTATTATTATTTTATGATACAAAATTATTGCCCTACTTTTAATCAAGACAATTCGCAACCGTTAACTATTAATTTATGAATATTTGAATCTGAAATGGTTTTTTTCTTAATGAGAGAATAATATAAACTTGATACACAACCAATCAGTATTGATTTTTATTGAAAAAACTTATCCATTCCAATTATAACAACATCTATGATTATATATAATCTTTCATCGATAATTAATTCCACAATAATATAAATTTGATTTCAATGATATTAAATTGAATCAATATCACGAATAACATTATATGAGTTATCAAATTGGTTGTACATAAAGTACAAAGGGATTTTCCTTGTGACAGTTGCACAGGATGAGAATAATAAAATCAGACAATAGCCTTTGCCATTGTCAAGGGTGAAACAACGAAGATCTGATTCTTCTTCCTCTTCAATTTGAAAAGGCATATCACACCACAAAATGGTTTTTGTTTGATTTCAAACAAGGACGAGTCGATCAAAAATGTCTACTCAAGACAGGATAGTAGGTGGATGCCAGAGAATTATGTGCATGTGTTCTACATTCGACACATTACACAAAATTATATGAGGGAATACAAAAATAATAACATAAAAACTGATTATTAATATGAGTGAGTATTAAACTTTTTCTCTTCATAATAAATATCACTTAATTTTGTATTATTCACAATATTAAAATTATATGTTTTTAACTACTTAGCATATGCAAGGACCAAGCCTACTTTCAACTACTACTACAACAATTTGAGTGAGGAAGCAAATAATAAACAAGTCATTAATTGGCTTAACCAGATTTTGAGAGAAAAGTGGACTCTTATATGGGGTGAAGACCGACAATGGGAACACATGACCACCAATTTAATTGAGTCAATCAACTCGGTACTCAATAAAACAAGAAATCTCCAATAAGTGTGTGATAATTTCTGCTTATACGTAAAGTGTGCATTTAAATTGCATATCAATTATCTTATTTTTCCTCTTTTAATATTTCTTTTATGATTGAAACGTAGATTTAGTTTTTCAGAGCTTTTATCCAATAAATGCTAAAATTAGTAGATTTGTAGTGTGTTAGTTGTATTTTCTTTGTAGGATTTCACATTAAAGACTTGAAAGGTGGATTGAGGATCTGGAGTAGCACGCGCAGCGCAACAAGCTCGCTTAGTGCACACATATGGGCTTAGTGCACCACCAATATCAAAAAAGTTCAATTAAGCAAAGTTTTGATTATAAAAAAAGGCAGCAGTAAGGGGAAAATAATTAGAAGCCAGAGAGAAACCTAAGGCATAAAGAAGAGAATAATCCACTCCACAGAAGTTGACTTATGTCCCTTATTCTACCAGTTTTCTTTCATTCTCTTTCATCAATTGTTGTTCCCTTTTGTTTTTTTATCTCTCATGACAAGGAGAGGATAAACCACTCATTGTTGGGGGTTCAACAATCAAACACTCTTGATGTAACAATTGTCACTATCTATTTAATGTTATTTCCATTTTTTTCCCTGAATTTATTGTCATATTTGTGGTATGATCATCCATGTGCATGTAACGTTATGAGGGTTTATGCATTGAAAAATGTCTATACTCTGAGAACTAGGAAAGAACATCTAGACAATCCATATCTAAGGATAGAATGAAATTGTTTAACCTTAAATATACATATCTACTCTTAATGCAAATTATTTCATGTAGCTTTCTGAGGGATCAGGAGTGAACTTAGGTAATTTAGGCTCTTTTATATGAGGGATCACGATTATAGTAAATTAAAGGATGAATGTAATATGTAAAATAATGTTAAATAGTGAAAAATTCTTAACATTGCATAAAGAGTAGTTTAGGTAGGCTGAACACCCAACATATCACATAATCATGCATCAATCATTAATTCACCTCTCCAAGTAATTTGTGCATTCTTTCTCTTGCTCTTAATCTATATTGCAATTTATTTTATTATGAATTTATATTTACATACATTATCACTTGAAAATCCCAAATTATTTTGCTAATTGCTTACAATTAGATGTATACAAATTCTGAGTATAATCAAAGTCCCAGTGAACTCGACCTTCGGTCTTACTATTTATTTACTACTTGGATGAATTTGGTCCACTTGCCAAACAAGTTAACAATGTGTTGGTCAAATCGACTTATCAAATGTGTTTATTCAACTAAAAAGGGATAGAAGTCGAAGCAATGATTAGATCTGACCATGTTTATACAAAAATACTAACAAAAGGCTATGGAAGACATGCAAAGAAAGGTCAACTCTCACCATGTTCTTGAGTTTGATAGGTGGGGTACACGATTCTTAGTACAAGAGACAGTTAACCTTAGAGAGGTGCGGGCATCTAAAAATTTCATGGTTAGGCTATATCAAAGGTGATGTGATTGTGTTAAATTCCAAAAGGTACACATGCCTTGTTTGCATATCGTTGTTGCTTGTAAACACATTCACCATGAGTATAGGACTTACATAGATCTTGTGTACACATTGAAAAGTGTCTCAAATATGTACAAAGATTGCTAGGCCAATTATGCAATGAAGCATATTGGCCACAGTGTCACAAATGCTTTCATCGTGTTGGAAGCTAAGGCCAACAACGTTAAAATCAAATTGTTGTATTCTTTGTAAATTCTATTCTAATTCATGCTAACTTAAATCCTTTTTTAGTTCAAGTAAATTTGTGGGTTAAATACAAATTTTATTAATAAATTAATTTTATTTTTTAGAAAGACATAAAAAATACAAAGGAATAACTAATAAAAAAATAATTACAAAAAAAAAACAAAAACAAAACAATTAAAACTTTGTTTGTAATTATATTCTAATTCATGTTAACTTAAATCATTTTTTAGTTCAAGTAAATTTTTAGGGTAAATACACATTTTATTAATGATAAATTAATTTTTGTTTTTTTAGAAAGGCATAAAAATACAAAGGAATAACTAATAAAGGAAATAAAAAAATAATTAAAAATTTATCAATTTTTTTTTTAAAAAATAAGCTAAGAAATTGATTCCCCAAAAATTGATTTGTTAACTAAGAAAAAAGACCATGATGTTAAATCGGCTCCTAGGAAACCGATTACATACCTTGCACAATAAAATGTATTATTTAAATAAGTAATTTTTTAGTTGTATTATTTGAGTAATTTTAATTTTTGTATTCTTGGGATAAAAATCTCTCCTTATGTTTGGATAAATGAGGAGATTTTACAATTCATTGGACACTCGGCCCATAAAAGGGTATGGTTATTGTGGATAATGGATAAACTACAATACAATAAATCCTAATTTGAGTTTCCTATTTTTAAATAAAGACATTAAGCCATTTTATTTTACATAATAAATAACTTTGGTCCTTTTGTAAGTTAATTTTTAGTTGATAACTAAAGCTAAACGTTAACTTTAATGTGACATATTAATGTTAACATGACCCTTATGTAGTCTATTAACAAGACACTTATGTGATAAAAAATTAAATAAAGTAAAAATAGAAAAAGATCTTGAAAGGAATTGAAATAATGATATTTTATTTAAAAATAAAATGATAAATTACTAAAATATTTATTTTGTTTAATTAACTTTATAAACATTATTTTGTATTTATAATTAGTTAAGAGTTATTAAATTTTTTTCATTATAAAAAAATTATATAAATATTTTTTTATATTATATCATTTTATATATTTTAATTTTAATTTTACCAATTTATAACTAAATTTCATAAATTAATGTATAATTTTTTTAAAATAAATAATTTTACAAATTGATTTAATAAATAAATTATTTTTACTCTAATTATATAAATTAATATAATTGCATCAATTAATATATAAATTATACAAAATTACTTAATTTTATTTTATGTGTAAATTTTTTATTTTAATCATATAAATTAATAAAATTTTAATATTTAATTTTTTAGAAAACTTACTTCTTAAAATTTGTGTTTTAATTTATATATATATATAAAGAAAATTTGTGTTTTAATTAATATCAATTATATATATAAAGAAAATTACATAACTTAATATGTAAGTTATTTATAAAAATTATTTTATGTAATTTTTAAAAATAATGTAAATTTATTTTATATATAAATAATACAATTTTTTTATTTCATTATAAACAGTAATAAATTTTGAATTTTTTTATATAAAGAATAAATTTTTTTTAAAATTATAAATAGATTTTTTTTAATTTTCGTAGGTTATTTAAATAATAATTTAAATTTACGTAATTTATATAAATTATATAAAATATTTTTTTAGATAAATTATATATTAATTATATATATTTTAAATTATAATAAAATAAGAGCAATTTTTTATCTATAGTAATTTATTCATTTATATTAAAACAAAATTCTATAATAAAATAAATACATACAAAATTAAATATTAAATATTTTAATTTAATATGTAAATTTTTATAATTGAAAATAATAATAGCTCTCTTCTAATGATACGTGTAAAATAATTTATTACTATGTCTTTAAATAATAAAAAGTTATGAGTTTAATTTCTAGTAAGTTTTTATTTAATATTTTGTGATGTCTTTTTTATTTAATTGTTTGATTTTTGGATGATTAATTAATAAAAGGATTAAAATTATTTATTCTGAAAAATATGAAGATTAAATAAACGGCTTAATTTAAAAATAAAAATAAAAGTAAAATCATAATTTAAAATTATAATTACACTTTCCCTGTAAAATACAACTGATTGGACGCCATCACTGAAGCTTAATCGTAACAAAGAATTTTCCTGAAGTCGGTCTGAACAAAAAGTGGCCTTGTCTGCTTAAGTCTTCCATAGAGGAACTACCGGGCCAAATCTTCCACACTTAGGTTAACCGTGCCCAAGTCATACTTATTAAGAAGTTATAATAAAGGATAAATACATTTAGGCAGTGATCGAAAAAGTGATATATGAAAAAAATGAAAATTTCAAATTCAGTTTTAAATGTGTAAAAATATAATAAATTTAGTTTTTTCATAATTTAATGATAAATTAGTACCTAAATTTTATAATTTAATATCAAATTAATTCTAAAAAATATAATTTATTATCAAATTAATATTTAAACGTTATAACTTAATAATAAAATAATCTCATAAATTTAACTACATATCAAATTTATCGTACTATGATATCTAAATTTAAGCTTTTTATAAATTAATTGTCTCACCACCACGAAAATAATATTTATCCAATAATAAAACTATAGACTACAAGGTATATATGCATGGCAGATAATTAAAAATAACTAATTGTCAAAAGTCCTCTTCATTCTCACAATTATGAAATAGTAGCTAGCAAGTAGCATTGTAATCGTTCAAAATCAATGAATGCAACCTTAGGTAATTGCCAAGTAATGGACTTTGCTGTCTTAGCATTTGAGAAAAGTTATGGATGTTCCAATCAAAGCTGTGCTGTACGCTGTGAAGATAAGTAGATGGGCCTTAGTTGTCATATATTAATTAATATATCAATTAATTAAAGCAGAAATGCCTTGGCATACTGACACCTGTAACCCTAATATGTGCCTCAGCTCACATATAAGACAAGACCAATTCGGTCATCTCAATGATCCCAAGCCCTTAATTCATATAATAATATTAAAATAATGCAGCAACTATGTTGTCTGAGAAGCTAAGATGGGGACCAAGTCTTACGGGTTTGGTCATGTCATGGCACATGCAACAGAGGCCGGCCAACTTTCATCATAAGTAATATTTTTATGTAAAAAAAGTTTAGATAGATTAGATCTGAAGATAATATCATATAAACCTTCAGACTCAATAAATATCTAAAGAAAAGAAGTATTTATGAATTATTTATCAACAATTTTTTTTTACATCAACAAAAAAAAATCCAATTCAAATCCTTATAAAATAAGTCTATGTCTGATCAATTTTAGACATTTGTTTGGCTAATTTATAATCGGTTTTATCGCAGCCTTAGAAACAACGACATCACATACCCATCTTGCTTTACTATTCGACTATTCGTTTCCTTGTCAATACAAAAAGACTTTAAGTCACTCAAACTAGAAGTAACAGGCTACGACCAATCAATCTAATTAACAAAAAAGTAGTGTGTTTCCATGACTCTCTAATGGTCAAAATGGTATATATATAAACAATTGTATACCCAATACTCCATCCTATATAAACACAACTTGGTCCAACATTCTTTTATATTTGGAAAAGCCGTGATGGATTTTGAGTATCAGAACATGTCAATGAGCAAAATTCTCTCAAGGAGATCCTCTATGGGGTGCTCCTCTCGCATTTCCTATTATAGGAGTAGTGGGGAAGGGGTTCCATTCAAATGGGAAATGCAACCAGGGATTGCAAAGGAACAACAACCAAGAGAAGATCTTCCTCCACTGAGTCCTCCACCAGCACTTCTCAGCCTGGGGCTACCCAAGCCATGCATTCCAGACACCAAACCTTCAACAAGGTCAAGGCTAAGGTTTTGGAAGAAAGGGGTAAAACGTGGAAAAAGCAAAAGGTCATCTTCATCATCCCATGATTGTTTTCATGAAGATGATGATGTTATTGGTTTGGACATATTAGATTGCAGCTCTGATTCTGAGTCTAACTCAATGGCATCACCTCGTGGTTCTAGTTTCTCTTCTTGGTCGTCTATGTCATTCATGAAAAGTCCTACTACTACTATCAGAAAGGTATATAGAAGGCCTTCTTTGACCTTAGGTTGCTTCCCCATGCATGTTACCAGAGTTTTCGTTTCTATTGCAAGGCGTGATTAAAACAACATTATATTTATAGTAAGCAGTTAGTTCTGCTTTTACATTTACGTACATTAGAGTGATATTCGAGACACACTCAAACACATTATTTTTCATTTGTGAAAATTTCATCATGTAATAATAATTAATCTGATCAGAGCCTCACATCTAAGTCTAACGCTGCCACTTCAACTGCTGTGAAGATATTAGATTACAACTGATGTGTAACAGTTATTATTCTTTATATCGTGACATTCTTGTAAGAAAATTTGTTAAGCACTTCTTTTTTAATAGATGTTTTTCCATAACACAAACTTAGGATCCAACTCTTAACAGACTCTTTGACAAAATTTTCTGTCAATCATGTCATAATTTAGTTTAGAGATATAGTGTGGTATCATGAAGAACGTAACATAACAGTTACATAATATATATATATATATATATATATATATGATGCTGAATACGAGCGGTTCTAAATCCAGGAGAGGATATTAATTTAGAAGTTATGCGTTATGACCATTTGTGTGGCCGAGTTGTCCATAAGCGTATAAATATAGAAGTATGTCAATTCAATAAAACAACATCATAGGCTGCTATCCTTAGTTAAGCTGTCCACAAAATATTTTAATCTGTGCATGGAGTACATCTTAATTTAGGTGAAATTGTTCTAACTTAATTTGACAGATCTTGATTTGATTTTATAATGCTAATTTGGTTAGAATTGAATTTGTAATGAAACAATTTAATTTAAAAGTTATCATCTCTTTATTTGAAATTCATTATTTGTAATATAAAATTCTTAATACAAAGGCTCTATTTATATTTTTTAGTAATATGTGGCTTTTAAGAATAATTAATCTTAATCACAAGAAACTAGAGTCATACATTCATATTTTTGTTAAATCACTGGAGCTTCAGGACAGTAAGTACTTCCGAAACATTCCTTAAGGCCATTTATTGTGTAGCAGTACACATTCATAAGATGAGGCAGTATCACCAAAGCTTTTCCAGATTCCCCTCCCCTGAACCAAAAAACAAAGGCTATCACATCCATGATCGATGAGATGGACAATGTGCCTTGTTAAGCACTAGTAAGTCCAGTTAGTTGAAACTATAACCTGCAACCTATCAGCACTATCATGATTCTTTAAAAACAAGTAACTTGTTGGAGTTGATATTGACCCCTATCACATTTGTTATTGGTCCCTACCACTTGAGAAAAAAACCCTCTTACCCTTTCAGTTCTCCCTCCCTCTTCCCCTTCCCCTTCCCCTTCCCCACGACACCAACCCATCACCACCACACCATCTCCGCCCCCAAATCTGAACCTCCGTCTGTCCACACGACCTCAACCTCTGTCTGTGCCGCGGCGGGCTTCTTCTCTCTTGCGTCTTGGGGTGGTGTTCGCACAACGGTGCAGTGGTGCTATGACGCGGATATCTGTTGGTGTGAGGTGCCATTTGGGTCTCGCGATGATGTTGTAGGTATGGCGGTGGCAACGATGACGTGATGGAAGGTGATGATCTGGTGTTTAGGTCGTGCAGGTCTTGGAGGTGTCTGATGAAGGTTATGGTTGACGATGTGCAGAGGAAGAAGAAGAGGCACATATACAGGGATGTCAAAACAAATAAATAACATAAACACAATTTGCTTGTACATTTTTTTTTATAATAAAATTGTATTTTTTTGGACTTTTTTTTTATAAATAACGAAAATATGATTTTTTTTATATAACTGTACACTGAAATTGTATTTTGTTGTTTATTTTTTTCCACCTATTTTATAAATAATAAAAATATGGTTTTGTTATATAATTGTAAAACAAAATTATATTTCCATAAAAATGGTATTTTTAGATGAAAAAAAAAAAAACTCGGTAGGACAAATAGAAATGACATCGGGACAATGACAACTCCCTAATTAGTGCTTTGAATGACATTATGACAGTCCATGATCTACGATACTACGCATTTAAAGCATTTTGGGCCTACATGCCAGAAAAAACGCTGAGCAAGGCTGTCTGTTGAAATAAGTCCAATGACATTGGAAGCCCTTAGAATTAATAAACTCATGCGCGTATTGACAAAAATTAAAGGTAATAAAATCCTGAAGAAAAATATATGAAAACAGTTTATAAATTGCTCAGCTGTACGAAGTTTCACATATCCACACAAACGGCGAAGTTCTTTAAGTAAACTTTTTGTGGTTTTTACGGTATTTTTTGTCCAAAGAGTGCTAGACACTTTTAAATAATTCATCCAATATTTTATTTTAATGTAAAAAATTTTAAAAAATTCATATATTTATATTTTTTTAATAAAATTTAATATTTTTTTAAGTTTTATAAATACAAATAAAAATATTAATAATTAAAAATAAAATAATATATAAATTAAAATAAATAAAACAAAATACGAAAGAATATAAAATAAAATTTTACATAATAATAGATAATTAAACATAATAACGTTGAAATAAAAAAAACATATACCTCGAAAAAGATATTATATAAATTTAGTTATTATTATTTTTGTTTCCGAATTAACTATTTCTCTTAAATTTAAAAAAACAATTATTAATATGGCTCAACGTGAAATTTATTTTAATTATTGTGTAGGATTTGATTATAAGAGTTTAAAATAAATAGACAATTAATTGTCTTAGTTATGCATTTTTACCAAGGATGCATACATTTGATTAAAAATATTACATAACCATGTAGGATTTCCATGCTCATTCTTTACTCTTAAAATTATTTTTCGTCCTTACTCTTCTCCATTCTCCAGAAACTTTCACAACTCTCACATGTGTCCACAGTCTCTACTCTCTTTTCTCCACTCACAAAAACGAATCCCTCTCTTTCGCTCAGCCTCTACTCTCTCCACTTACAAAAATGCATCCATCTCTTCCACTCATGCTATCCGTCATGTTGCCGCTGATGATGTCGTCGCCGTCGTGATCCATCGTTGTCGCTCCTCTCTTCTTCACGGTCAGTATTGATACTCTTTAATTTGGTTTGTTTTTTGTTGGAACTGTTCATCTTCCTCCTTTACTTCATCAATTTGATGTTCATATGATTCGGAATAACGAGAATAACAAGTTTTACGCCAAAATAATATTTTTTAATTGGTAAGAAACGATTCTTCATATAAGGAATGCACCGTCCGCGGAAGAAACCAGTTCCGTCACATAACTGTGCTCCATCGCAGAAGAACTCTGAAGAAATGAGTGTTTAGGCTAAGAAACCTAGTAAGCATCTCCCATTGGAGATGCTTTAAGCCATTCATCGAAATCCATTAGAATAAATAAATTCCACCAGTAAGGTTAGTACATACATAAACAATTAACATCAAGTTATTTGAGACGAAATCATTCTTCACAACTTCTCTCAATGTCCTTCCAACTTCCTAGTCTCCTCTCCCTTTCCACGGGACTAAAAAAATCATATAATTTATTTTCCTCAATATTGTTTCTAGTTTCCTTCTTTGTACATATTCAAATAACCTTAACCCATTTTTTGTTATCTCTTGATGTGCAATTATTTCATATCTTAAGTGGTCACACATTCATCTTATCTTATTTATGCTAGTCACATTTAAAGTCCAACATTAATATATATAATCAAGCATTAAAACATATGGTCCAATTTGGAAGAACCAATAAACAACTTTTTCAGACTTATTTTATACATATGTAAAGAGGCTGTTTCCATATTCGAACTTATGACCAACAATTCAGCAAGACATAATTTTACTGCTGTGTCAAGACTCGCTCTCATGAGAGTGTTTGAAAAAACTTGCAATAGTATCTCATGGATAATCTAAAGGATCTGTCATGCTTACTTTAATAAGCTGTATAGAAAAGCTTATCTGCAACAACTTTGTACGGAGGTTTTTAAAAGACCCAAAATCGATTCCCGTTATCTACAAATACAAAATTACACCGCATTTAAATAGCTTTTAATGGTTTGGGGGGTTCACATCACTAAAGATCCTAAGATGGAAACATTTTGAAGTAATTGGTGGCTTTGTAGAACACTAGGTCCTAAGTAATCCTTCTGCATTCATTTTTTTTAAACAACTATTTATTCTATGAATGTGTGACCTGTATATTTCCCACCGAAAAAATGAGACATGAAATTTGGAAGAGCCAAAAGTGGTATTATAAAATATTTCTAGCTGTCAATCATAAATGTTATGTAGTTTGAATGGTTCTTGTGACATACATATGATCTATTTTTTCTTCTAGAAGATCCAAGGGTACAATAACACTAATTACAACATCATGCTAATAATTACAATGATATTCGACCATACTTGGGCCTGTTAACATAAACTAGGGCAGTGCAGGATGAACAAGCAAGATTAGAAACACAGGCTAAAAGCATGCTGTCCATTCCTGTTACACTGGAGAGCCAACTCAATTAATCATGCCAAGCATCAAATGTGAGTATCCTCATCTTTGTTAATTACATACTGCCTGTAAACCAAGAAACAACGATATCACAACGCTAGCCCATCAATGTGACTGATGGAGAAGCAAGTAACAACAAATCTATAGCTAAATGTGACATAATGACAACTATAATTTTACCTCATTAGGAAGCTGCCAATTATGATTATACACGATAATGATTTCAACTTTATGATTGAATCCCAAAATCATATGTTAATCAACATTTCAAGCAAAGAATGAAGTATCAAATAAAAGAATCAGCAGCAGAGGCCACACAAATGGTTAATGCTAAATGTCATCATCACCACCTTCCCTTTCTACACCAACACTTGCTACCACCAACAAAGGCACACAGACCATCCAAGCATCAATATTTTGATCCCTTCTGCAGCCAGTAGAGGAATAATTATGACGGAAGTCCCTTTCTACTATCCTCTATATTTCTACAATTCTCAGTACTAACAACTTAGCTTCAGAATTTCAGGTAACGGATCAGTCTTATCTTCAAGATCAGGTGTCTTCGAAGGTGCAGAATAAGTTATTCCCATTTTGAACTTTGAAGATATTTTCAGAATTGTAAAACATCAAGAGTTCATCACACACAGAGAGACAAAAAGAAAGTAATCAACTAAACCTAAAAATAGATAAAAACTAGCAAGTTTCATCTGGTCCTACCCTGTCAATTAAATTGTATGAACTTGCAAGCTATTGACAAATGTTCTTCCTTAGTAAGTTGTACCCTTACAAACAAAATTGCTTATTTCTGACCTCCATAAACATACTTAAGATAGGAAATTTTATTCAAAACTGGGATCCACTGGACAATTCCATGCATACACCAAATCAAAAGACAGGATATACAAAAATGTCACATGCTATATCCCACATGAAAACTATAATCTATCACAAATGGAAACTCAAGAAACACAGACTCAGAGATTGGATATCCCAGCAAACTTCCAAAGAGAGATGCCAAGTTTGAGGCCATAATCACTTTACAAAATAAAGTATACCTCACTACAAATAATTTTCCAAAGCTACTTATCAGTTATCAACCAACCACCAGAAAACAAAGTATTCACACTATGAAAAACCTTCAGAATCTTAATTATATTAAATAAGGCTGGTCGCGAAATTTACATAACAAAATACTTGCCGGAAACAAGAAACAGGCAAACATATATATATAAATACATACCTCAGCCGGTGCTGGGATGATAGATTCCCTGTAAAGTTTGAAAAGCAATTCAACTTACTGCATCTATACATAATTAAATGGTTCTTAACAAATCAAAAGTACACTGAGTACCTTGGCCTGTCAGATTTTGCAAGATGTTTAGACATTATTGATGCCTGCAATACAACACATCATCACATTGTTCTCTACCTTAAATTTGAAATGCATTATCAAATAAATATTAACACTAAAAAATACTGTCAGGCAATTAGATTGAAAAGAGTGATTAAGAAAAACTCATTGGATTTATTGAAAGAAGAACTGTTTGAATTGAGATACTCGTTTGAGTGATACAACCCCCCCTCCCAAAAAAAAATATAATAATAATAAAAAAAGAGTCCACATATATAATGACCCACATGCTTTTCAAACTTCGATGAATGAAGAATAGAAGTCACACAGATTAAAAAGTTAATACAGATTTAAATTAATAGTCATATGGTGATTGTAACAAGTATAGACTTGCTTGAGCAAACAAACAAAACAAAAGCAACACTGCAACATTTAGTCATATAACAATTGAAAATTAAGAGTAACTGAAAATTTTAATGAATCTAACATAGATAGATAGAAAGACTCAAGAAAGCAGCACTGCCATTTTTCCTATTTTCACTCCATTTTCTGGCAAAGTACCAGCTTTACCTTGCTGAGAAAATTTTGCTTTTGCTTTCCTAAAAGACCACCAATTCTTGCTACTCACAACAGCAGTTTTTTTCAGCTTTCATTGTAAAGAACTTTTGTACTTCGGCCAAACACTATGAAACATCAAAAGAAGAGCTTCTCTAACTAAAAAGCAACTTTTGTTGATTTTACATCACAATCAAGGCATCAAACAGGCTCTAAATGCCTTGGACCTAACTTGTGATTTCAATCGCATGAACAAAACACATTACCTGCTCCTGTATGATGCTCCTTGCTTCGACAAGTTGAGCTTCAAGCTCAAGTTCCCTCTCAGTAGCCTCGGAAGTAACTTCTGCTTCCTTTTGAGCATCTTGCAATTGAACCATGCGCTCCTTCATATTTCAATTTTCAAGCAGTTAACAACCAAAGACAATCAATTCATTCATACATGCAAATACACGATAAAAATTGGAAAGTGATACTAATAAGTAATTACCTTGATAGAAGCCATTTTGTTACGAAGACTTTCTTCTATTTGATCTCTGGCCATGTGAAAAGGAAGGTCAAATACATCCTGCAAGTACAAACTCATTAATTTCAGAAGGCAGTTTGACACAGGGAATAAAGTATGAAAATTTAATAACCTTCCATACCATTTTCCCAACCAATGGAGAATGTGAAGGATCATTTTCAACTCTTTCATTGCCAGTGAGAGATTGCTTTGGTAGTCCATTAGGAGCATTTAAGAAATCACGCATATCCACCTGTAATCAGTACACTCACGAATCTCATAATCAAGGTCAAGGAACCTGCTTTAGAGGGAGGGGCATTGCAGCATAAAGGTCTTCATATAGAGGGAAGTACAGACTGTAGGTGACATATAAATAGAAAATAGGATGAAATCAAAAAAGAAATATACTGAAAGCCACCAATACCAAAAATTGACTCCTGTGTTAATGTTCTACCAGCGTCTATTTAATTACTATGGCCATCCATCATTTTGCACTTTGCATCACAAAATAATCGATTCCCAGAACACATACTAAAAAATTATATTGTTGACTTCATGTCCAAACCAAAAACATAAAAAAATTAATAAAGAAAAAGATAATGGAACGAAAGTAGCAAACCATTCATGCACAGGTGTATGCACACACACACATTTACAAACAAAGATATTCACATGAGGGAAGAAAGGGAATATCATAGAGAGAGAAATCTTTTAAAACTGATAACAAAAATTTAAAAAAGCAGCATACAGTAACTGAATGATAACAAAGCAAAAGTCGATGAAAGTTCCAAATTACATCAAGTAGAATCAATGAAATGTGAACAGAAGAAACATGTATTGAATTCATAATCTTATCTGCAAGTAGAAATTTCAGCAAATAACAATAATTACCTATCAGGAACCTACCTGCATTGATCTCAATAATGCTCTTAAATCAGCATTCTCTGCCATCAGCTCTTGATTTTTTGACTCATAAGCATCCACCTTTCAACATTAAAAATAAATTGTATGAGATGAGGATGTGTCCCGAATACAAAGAACTATAATGACAGAGTGAAAGTTTATCAATATGCATACAATCTTTTTATAAAAATCATTGTCAGCTTTCTTCCCATTCCATGTTCCACGTTGCCTCCCTTCCTTCTGTTTACACACATCATAAATACCAAATTATCATGAAATCGAATATCTTCCAAGCAAAGTCCACACTACATGGATAGCTGGTACCTGAAGCAAATTCATTATCTCCATGCCTGACCTAGACTCTTTCTTCTTCTCCATCAACACTTGGTTTAGCCTCTCCTGCAAATACAAAATACCAGCCCTTCATCATTTCCCAATCTAATAATATGTGGACTTGTGTAAGTTCCTATCATGTAAGAGCACTAATCACCAAATATGGTTCTCATCAGAATAAATAAATAAAAACCAAAGATGTCACACCTGCAACTTTATGTATTCCTTTTCCTTCTTCTTCATCTCATGCATTTGTTGAGTCTTTACTTGCTTTAACACCATTCAATAGTCAAATTCACAAGAGGTCAGAGGCTTATCCATTTTGAAGTAGGGTCATCCAAACAAGACACCACAATAAGCAAAGTAGATCAAACTTCTAACCTGATTACCAATAACCATTCTCTGAAATTCATCCCTCTCCTGTTGCAGCTTCTCAATTTGGGCCTTCAGAGCTGCAGTGTTTTTAGCCTCCTATATAACAGGAATTCGACCCCAATTAAACAAAATCTAGTAGCATCACTGCGTAAATAAGGAAATCTTGCATCTTGCCTAACAGACACTTCTGATCTTTTCATCTAAGCAAGACAATAACATGCTTTACGTTTGCCAAAACCAGAAATACAAGCACTCCTTACCGTTCTAGTAATAGTCGCTATCTCCCTGTCCTTGACTTGTAGTTGACCTTCCAGCCTCTCCACTTTGGCCTCCAATCTCGATGTGTCAGACAACAATCTACAACATCAAAAGTAAAACACATTGAACTCACACACATAACACATTACGAGACTAACATCAATCGAAGGTCTTATATTTAGCAACTACCGTTGTCTTTGATCATTAGCAGACTCTCTAAATTCAACGTCGCGCTGTCTCTGCTGGAGCAAGAAGTAGATGCAATTGCAAGTCCTCGCAATTGAAACCTACCACATTTTCCAGAACAACATCATTCACATAACATCCGCTCACACATTGGCGAAAAACAAAACAATGTAAATGAAAGACAGAACAGGATCAGTTCAATTCTCACGGGGTCATTTGCGAAGAGATCCAGCGAAGCCGGGAAACCAAACGTGACAAGCGATTGGTTGAGATACTTAGCGCAATGCTCCAAATTCTCCACATCGGCGAAAGTGTAGTCGCTGAAACAAACAAGAGAAAGCGAAAACCCTACGAATTGGCCAAAATGCACAAGGAAGGGAAGAATTGAAGAGGAATAGGGTTTAGAAACTAAATAAACTAACCCGGCTGTGAAGGAAGATTGAGAAGGTTGCTGCAAAGAGAAGAAAAGAGAGAGTTAGAGAAATAGAGAGGGAGAATAATGTAAATAGGGATTCTCGAAGAGTTTTACCCTAAGATCCAAGTCTCCGTCAGTGGGAGACATTGTTGTTAGAAAGAGAAAGAGAGGGAGCTTCTTTTCTAGGCTCTGCGTGTGACTATGAGTAGTAGTGTTAGTTCTTAGATCCAAACTCTGAGATATTAAGCGGTGCCCAAATTTGAAAGAGGAATAAATGAAACGGGTGCTCTGGTTGGGGGCACTGAATCATAATACTCTGCGGTCGGATCTGGATGTTTGTTTTTGCACCCTCCAATCACAAACCTACAGCTGGATTCAGATGAACTTTTCTTTGAGTGGCTTGTTACGTGGCTATTTCTGATTGGTTGGCGAAATGCAAGTTGGCAAATACGAGTTATATTCTGGTTGTGATTATGGCGCCTAACTAGAGAATCCTTTTGACTATAGGCACTCACTCTGGATTTTTTGGTTGAAATGAAGTGAAAGCAAACATCCCTTGAATTAGACGTGCAGGGTTTTCTATTTGTTTTTGGTTGGGATGCGACTTTCATCTCGTAATCAATGTTTATGCCCATATATCTTTCGGGTTATAATGCACTTCTCATTTCGTAATCAATGTGGATTGTTTTGTCATGTCCCAACGCACTTAACTCCTCCAGCTACTTGTCTTCATTCTGCGATTCATTCATCACTCAAATTTCTGTAAAATGGATTTGCAGCAATAATCTACAGAAAATTGGGTTCATTATAACTTTATACTAGCCAGGAGACCCTAGAAATTTATGATGTTAGGTCCTTTGTTATTAATCCCTTGCATGTATTAAAGGGAGTACTTGGTTTTTTTTTATCCTAACACCAACTATTTTATTACAGTCTTACAGACATTTTGTTGAGATAAGAAATCGCGCTGGCTTTGATTGATCAGGTTACTTTATGGACATATTGACTGTTAGTTTATTTTCGGTATTCTGACTTATTTTTATTCGATATTTTTTTTACTTTTTTTTTTGTAAGACACGTATTTGTAATTAATCAAGTTCTCTAAAATAGTAGAGTATTGATTATTGAAGCAGAAAAATATATTTACAGTCTCACGTATATTTCTAATTTTATTTAAAATATTTATAAAATCGTATGAAAAAATTATTAAGAATAAATTTTTTTAAAGAATTTACTTTTGTTAAGATTAATTTTTTAATTTTAAAATGTGAAGATGATATTTTTATATATATTTTTATGAGTTTAATGTAATAATAATATAAAATAAATTTTATACGATCATTTAATCATGGACATTAAACTGTATAATTTTGTTTTCTATTTTTATTATCTATCTAACTAAAACTAATCTCACCTCTTTTCTAATTATTATGGTAATTACATCAACTCATCATTTTAATACAATATGATGCCTATTAAGGATTATTCTTTTCAATTGAATGGTGTTTGAACTTTTTTTAATGTATCTGTTCTCTTGAATTGATTTATAGTTAATTTTGAAAAAAATACAATTATTTAAGAACTCGGTTTTTTTTCTCAAGAAAATGACAACCTTGAATTAAATGGTGATATTTTAAAATAAAATATACTTGAAATCCATTGAAAGGAAATTCTTTTTCTTACATGCAAAACTAAATTCTCTTTTGAAAAAGGGATATGGTGTCTCGTTTTTTTTTTATCCTCATAATATAAATCATTAATATCAGACTTATCATATCTTTTTTTTTTTTTTGTGATACAGACTCAATCATATCTGGTAATGAAAAATACTGCTTAGATCTATATAGACAGATATGGACACACACGTAACATGATAATACGATATGGGACACATAACATGTCAATAAGGACTAAAAAACAACACATCCTCGAATAAGTGGCATTCAAGAATCCTTGCCAAAATTAAGCCACGCCTGGATGCGGATTGCGTACGAATTGGTCATAATTATTTATTCTAACGTTTTTTTTATATGTTTTCTTTCTAATGAAACATCATTTTCTTTGTAGAGAATTTAATTTGATCACGTTAATTCTTTAAAAAGATAACAAAATATTTTATTTCAAAGATAAAAAAATTTAATTAATTTAGTCTTCTTTTAGACCGATTGTCTCCTTCAAAAATGTCTGGATTAACTTCATTTTAATCATCTCATAGAAATAAAAGTAATACTACTTCGACTCTTTTATATAAGAAATAAACCAGGATTAAATATACTCTTAGTCCTTGATAAATTTTTTTATTTTTGTTTTTGGTTCGTAGTATAACAATAATTCATCAATACAAATAATTAAGTTAGTTAATTTCAATTTATAGTGTCTTAAATTTAAATTTCATTTCAAAAATACAAAAGATATAAGTACTCATGTTTAAAGAGTAGATTATAAAATAAGTATATATGATATGTGGCTTAAATTGTTGATAAGAAAATAAATGCTTCCACTTATATAAATAATAAATGAGTGTCTCATTAATAAATTTCACAAAAATTAAGGATATAAAAGAAAATAAGTAATTAATATATTTAAAATGGATTTTTTTATAATTAATTAAGACAAAAAACGTACCCACATATTTCTTGTATAAAAACTAGTTAGTAAATATCATATTGTTACTGGAAAATATTATAAAAATAAATAAATAAATTACCATGCTAGACTTTAAAATTGTGAGGTATTGTCTTCTTTTTGACAAAGAGGTATCTCCATCGATCATCAAGATTTTAAAATACCTCAAAGAAATCTGTTGGTTGTTCCTTCAAACAATTATTTATTTATAGGCACCAATTAGGTTTGCCTATTAAATCTCTACAATTATTAAAAATTTAAAATAGTCATTAAAATTGGAAATCACTAGTCAAATTAGTTTAGATGTCATTCACATTTAACTAACAACATTTCATACACTTATATAACATTTGAATATAAAAAATAAAAAAATACACTCGTATAGCATGTTATAAGTCCCCTAATGAGGCCCATGTTGACCCATGCATGGTATATCACGTAATATTACTCTTTTAATCCTGAAATTAAGGACATGCACATCTCTACCCAAAATTAGTATTGATGGGTTTAAGTTTTATAAATTAGGTTCAATGTATTTTGAAGAAAGGTTCATGTTATACTTTGAGTCATATCGACTCAGTTTAATGTCATATATTATTTTTAAAAATTTAAGTTTTTTTAATAATTATGTATTAATAATAAAATGTTTTCTATTTAATAGATAATATATCTGTAAAGCATAATATTATATTTATATTCATATTATGTATTTGGAATTATGTAATATCTATTATAACTTAACTTAATTTTTATACTTATTTTATTATACAAGTTAACTATACATAACATTAAAATTGATACATCGTGTATATAAATTAGCGACCTATTTTATCCTGTATTGTCGGCTCTTGATTGAGTCAGATTAGATTTAGACAAATGACTTGCAAAAAATTCAAGTTAAATTGAGACAAAGATAAACTTATCTCAACTTGTCTCATGTTTATCCTTATTTGAAATTGTAGGTATCATCAACTTAATCTCTAAAGTTATTAATAATATTTTGTGCGTGAATTATCTATCATAAGCTTGTTTCAACTTATTAATTAGTAATATTGTATTTGAATTTTAAGTATTATTATATTAAATATTTAGAGAAAGTTTTATTATTTATATGAGTCTTATCAACTCAAAATATCTATTTTCCATATAAAAATCATACGTGATACATAAAATTTTTTAAAGAGCTGGATCTATTTGAAGTTTTGAACAAAACGGAAGATTCTGTTCCAACAAATTCAATTTCGTTTGACTCTTGATTTCGTTGGATATTATATATATTCCATCTATTTATTTATTATTTGCTGCTGGAAATGTTCTTCTTTTCATTTTATATTGCTTCTTCTGAATTCAAAATGTTTGAACTTTTAAATGTAGACTCAAGGCTGCTGAATATAAGTACACAAAGTTCAATAATTATTATCTATAAGGGCTATCTCATCTTACAAATTAGACAATGTTTAGATAAAAATTGAGAACGAATTGTTACAAATTCTAATACATGTTTTTGAATTCCACGTGTTTAGCAGGTTTTAAAAATTTTTACAAGTTAGTATTACTAGTACTACGCAGAACTGAAAATGTTTGATTCACGTTATGTATTATGTAATTCACAATTTTATTATAAGTCCTCATATTTTTTTATATTTGGTATCCGTAAATTTCTTAACCGGACTGAGCATCAACCTCTCGTCTTCTGTGCAGATTAATTCAGCGGAAGAAAAAGAATATTTAACTGTCTTTTTCGATAATGAAACATAGAACAGAGAAAATAAAAACTACATCACGTACCGAAAGCACGTATGAGACATTTTAGGTTTATATGAATTGAAATTTTGAATGCGTTGTATTATACCCAGACAACAAAAACTGTGACATGTAATAAAATAATTAAATATAAATTATCAATTAAATTTGTCTCTGCAGCGTCAATAACATGATTTTTTTAGAAAAATAAATATTTTACTAAAAATATTCTCTAGAAAAATACTGAAAGTCAAAATAAAACCATCTGGACTTTTCTATTGAGCTTTGACATGTCCAAGAACAAGGTGACTATTTTAAATTTTAGGAAATGGCAACCAGGGTAGACCGTAGATAGCGGTGGCAGTCACGCGCTGACGTTAAACTGACTTTGTAATATGCATTTTTGTTTTTTTCTTCTTTATGACTTTTTATTCAGTTCAATCAAAAAAAGTGCAATTACTTTGACCAATCCATTTTCAGAATCCTGAATATATTATAGTCTCCTCTTAAGTCTCTCGTCCATTTTCTATTTTCTTGAACTTGTGAAAAGGAGCCCTACTTTGGATAATTTCATAGAGAAAGGAAGTTTGAGACTAAGATGGCTGAAAATTAGAATTTGAAATAACTTAGACCTTTGCTTCCACGAGTTTAATAGAATCGTTAAACCAGCTCTTACTAAATAGCCAACAATATGTTTAAATTTGAATTAATAAATAAAGAATTTAATATTTATATATTTACAATCTAATATTCAATCATAAATTATCATTTAAATTATTTTAAAAATTAATAAATTTATTATACATAATACCTTGTAATAGGCTTTGATTTGATGTATATAAAAATTTATACTGTCAGTTAGTATATAATCTTTTCTTCTTATAGATAAATATTAAATAAAGAACTTAATAATTACATTTACATTTAAAAATGTTCTATATATAATTAATGTTGTAATGTTGTTCTTTCAATAACAAAACTTCCTCCATGCCTCTGATGTTTGAACCGTGCACCTCCTAACCTTTCCCTCCGAGCCTGGCGCACATAGATTTGCCTATAATAACTATATAGAGAATCAACGTTGATGCCCAAGTATTTGGATGCTATCCTAAAAGAAATTGATTGCAATATTAATCCCTATTGACACAGTAAAGTCTTTAACTCGATCTTGTGAAATTAATGTATCATGCATGAACCAGAAGTGATCACCACAATATTGTTGTTGATTTGAATTATGAGTGGTGAATGTGAATGGAAGCTTTTACAGTAAATGGGTGACAATGGAGTTGCATGGCTCTCCAGGTTCTCGTCTATGATGCACTTAAAACTGAACTACAGTGGCAGCGATCTTCGTGGTCTGCAACAAGATGCTATGCCATGGGTGTAACTAGCCTTATTTGTGAGTTAGATGGTTCCCACGTGATTCATATAATCAAGATTCAAGGTAGGTGTGCTAGCTGCCTACTTATTTCCAATAACCTCAGCTACTTACTCCAATAAATTTGTGAACTTAATTCATGAACCTCAGCTACTTATTCTATCTCTGGTCCATTTAAGCATATCATAGTTTGATGTTTTTCTTGGGAGATGTTAGTTCCTTCAATATTTGGTGTAAGATTTAAGTTTGGGAAAAGTTTTAAGGTATTGGAATTCTCACTTGATATAAATTGTTCAATATTTTTTCATAATTGATGATCTAGAATCTCTCCTCCTCTTCTATATAAAGATAGTTTGTATGAAAATTATGAAGAAAAATAGAGAAAATTTGAGAATACTTTTAAAGAGAAGTTTAAAAATAAGACATCTTTAGAAAAGTTTGAGTAAATATCATTATTGTAGGTGAGGTTTAAGTGTATCACCATTTGTTGGTAAAGCTTGATATCTTATATCAATTATTTTCATATTGAAAATTTGATTTTGGATTAGTATTCCATGGATTTTTACTTTTTCATATTGAGAAAATTTTTTTCATGTTTAAAGATTGTTGTGTTCTTCTTTATGTGTCTCCTTTATATATTTTTTATTTTCACTTCTCTATTGAATTTGAGAGACTCTTTCAACAACTTTTTGCATTGAGCATTCTCCTCCGAGCTCAGGGGCCTACTTGTTGTTGCTATCGGACCAATTAAGAGTCTAGGACTCGCCTTGTTTTTGGTTTGTTTTTTATGTTTCATGTACCAAACAATTTAAATAAAATTCACAAAAAATCAACAACATAGATAAAAGAACGTTTGTGATATTTCGGTACACTAAAGAGGGAAATGATAATCGGTAAGAATTTTACTATCGAATCCTGGAAACAAGGATTAATTCCATCAATTTTTTTGGAAAGGGTATCAAGTCATTAAAGTAAAGTAACATTTTCACAATAACTTATATAATAATTGAGTAATTAACAATAAATTTAATAAAATACAAATATTGAGAATCTAATTCAGTTAACCAAAATTAAACAATAATTACATAAAAAGAAAAAAGTAAAGTAAGAGAAAATAGATTTTGGGATTTTATCAAACACTTGTGCGTGTGAAAAATTTGGGTTAAATCATATGAATGAAATTGTTAGATTTAATTTTATTGGACTTTCTAATGTAATTACTTTTTTTTCCCTTTTAGTTAGCATCAATCCAAAAATTCTTGTAAGTCTTAATCCCTTAAGTGAAATAACTTAAGTCTCTTGATTCCACTATTAATTTATTGAATTAGTATAATTAAGGTATTTGCATTGAGAAAATGGATTTTAACCATGACCAAATTTTCTTACCTTATTCCTTGGCATAACAATGATTGATGGCCTTGTTCACAGTCTAAAAGAATTTCTCAATTACTACTGAAATCATAGAATCATGTAATTAGTTGATCAAGCTAAAAACAAGCATTGGGCATATAAGAAGAGCAATAACAATAATTTATTGAATAGAAACAAACATAGCAATTACATGAAGTCGGTCCAATTACCTTAAACACTTATGTATGAAGAAATTAGCCACTCATAACTAGGGAGAAAGCAAAAACTGATGACAAAGAAAGAACCCTATAAGCATATACGTCGTGACGAACTCCTTCTCTAATCTCATTGCCTTCAAGATGCAAGAATGAGATGTCTAAAAACATATGTTAAAGGCTTCTTTAAATAGTAATAAAAAAACTTGACTTTTTCATACATGGACTTATCTTCTTAACTCATTTAAGTCTGTCCAAAAATGGGTCCGCTTAAACAAGTCCAAAGAGTTGACAATCTCAAATAGCTAGCTACCTCAAATATGGGCAGACTTAAGTTAGCTTAACAACTTCCAAATTCTTCAAAGTTTTCTTTCAATGACATCTTTAAACATATCTCCAAAGAACTCCCGAATGTATTTCATATAGAGTAGATACAACAAACAAAATCATATATAAAAAGTGACAATTCTCAAGCATCAAATGAGTTTATTCAATAACCAACCAAATTAGGTTCAACACAAGGTCCAAAAGCATAAGCGGTATATAATAGTTACACAAAAACTATTGCAAAAAGCAAGTAAAGGTGACAATTAGTAGTCCTCTATATTTTTTGGGTTTTGATCCTTGTAAATTTTAAAATTTATGATTATGGTCTTAGTTGTCAAGTAACAATATTGATTAATGGATAGTTTGATGTCATAAGATGTTTTGAACGAATATGAATTTAAAAATACAATTTATTAAATAAATTATACATATAATCTTATTAGACCTTTTGATGATATGACAAACTAATAAGTTGTCAACGTTGTTGTTTCATTACTAGCTAACTTGATTGGTTCGAAAAAAATCATAATTTAGATACTAAATTCAAAACAAAAATCTTTAAAAAACTAAAATAAAATCCTTTATTTTATAGAGACCAAAGGGTTGTTAAAGCCTAACGAATATTTATAATTTAGTAATAAGTTTTACAAAAAAATCTCATCCTATTTATAAAACGATGGCTATGGTGGGTAAGTCACTTGCGTGGTTTATGGTGAACAAAGCAATAATGATTGTTAGATTCGTTGATTAAATATTGAATAGTGATGATTCATCCCCATTGATCCAACATCTATTTGTGTGATTGCGTTGCAACCAACTTGTTTTTCTTCTTGTTGTTATTGTTATTCTTATCGTTGTTGTTAATAGATAGGGGATCAACTACATCTACAAGGAAGAAAGAAGGTTGCCTATACGATCGTTGAGGAAGGAATCTAGAGAGAATGTTTGAAGCTTAAGAAAGAAGCATTTGTTGGAGATGTTGAACTAGTTAATTCAACTCGATATTTGGGCTTGATAGTTGGTTGTTTTCCAAAAAAATAAGGTTTTCAGCTGGATCAGGTTGTTGAAAGCATTTCAAAACGACCTGATAAATTGTTGAAGCCCGTGTTTAGCTGTATGAAGTTCGATAACTCAAATAGGAACGTTACGGTTTCCTTGAGCAACAAGTTATTTTGTAGGTAAAGGTTGCAGAGGTTCACACACGAGGACAATTTTGAAAGGAAACACCCCGTCAAAGTGTTTGAATGAAGATTCATGATGAATAGCTGGGTCAGATTCTCAAATATTTTAGTGATGTTTCTTGCGAGGTTCCAAAAGCTTTGAAACATGTAAAAGAATTGAAGAACAAGGGGTTTAAGTGTGATTTTGTAGGAGAGGTTTAAAACGAACGAGGGATTTGAGTATAAAACACTAGCTACGTCAATTATTCAACATAAGGGTAAAAAAAAAAGAGTTTTAATAAATACAAAATAATAGTACAAATTACATTACATGAATCTTCACAATTCAATATTTAATCAATAAATCTAATGGTTATAATATATATTGATTTTTCCATCATAAACCACATGTGACTTCCTCACCATTGTGAACATTGTCTATTTACAATTATCAATAATATAAAAATTTATGTAACTTATATTAAAATATTAATTTTTCTATTTTTTTTTTCAGATTTGCTAATATTTTTTTAAATAAAATTAGAGTTGAAGTTCTATATATTGTTAATTTAAAGACAATTCACTGTCAATTATTTCGAAATAATACTAAAATGACTTTAATACAATTATTATGAAATCAACAACTCATCATCATAAATAATAATAATATAGTAATAATTTATGATGAATTAATAATATAAAAACTATTTTCATTTTCAATACATTTTAAGTATATTAATGAAATTCACCGTTTTAATTTGTGAAAATAAAGTGTACGGATTGAGCTTAACATTCTCCTCTGCATTTCTTTGTCGGCTGAGTCGTTGGTTGTACACGTGTTCGCATCCTTACCAGTATTTGAAATCCCGCGTTTTCACGTTGGCTCCGGATTAATGAAACAGAGCAAGGCTGTACACCAAGCAATAAACAAATGAATGGAAATGGAAAGGAAGATGGCATCATGGCAAGCGCAAGACACGTGGGCAAATATTTTATATATTTACAAAATTAATATATAGAAGTAATTTTTTTAAGTTTTTTTTTAGTTTCATATATACTTACATAACTACATAACATATTTGAATACTGAGATAATTCACATATAGTTTCATTTTTAAGAAGTCATGTATGTTTTATTTTACAACACATGCATTGTGAATTTTCATATTAAATTAAGTTAACATTTCTTCACATTCAATATATATAAACTTTGTTTAATTTTATTAGGTCATTCTCGAAGAATATTAGTCATAATAAGACACTTGCAAATTACTAGTAAACATATTCTTATTAAATAATTCAATTTTAATTTTTTAAATTTAATTAAACAACAATTTTTTATATAAATTACATAATTTAATTTTTAAAACGTTATCATTAAAATATTCAGTGTGATATTTATTAGTATTAATATTAATTAATATATATATATATATATATATATATATATATAATATGGAGCCTACCGTAGTCGATGATAGTTGTATTAATTTATGAGTTCCGAATGTCGAGCGTTAATCTTCTATTTTAAGAGTAAAAAAATGGAAAAGACGAAAAAAACAAGAAAAGACAATCATAAACTCTCAAAAAAAGGAAAAAGCAATCAGTAAGCGGCAGATGACAGAAATCTGAACGGATCTAGGTCGTATTAGCCTATTAGGTAAGACCAAATTTCATAAAACCAACGTTGAAATTTCCGATATAGATTAGGAAAGAGGTAATATACATTGAATTTTATTTGTATTCACTATCAATATAACGTATTACGTATATAACCGATAATAATTTACTTTAACTAAATAATAATGTTCATATCCATTAACAAACTTTCAACATAGTTATTATAAAAATAAAAAAAAGTAAATTATTGTTTTTATTATTATTAAAAGTAGTAGAATAGAAAGATACCTCCAATATTACCAAATATTATCAAGAGAAATTTTAGAAACACACTTTTTATATTATTAGAAGAAATTGTTAGGAATATAAATTTTATTAATTAAAATTTATTATAAATTTTAAAAAACGAATTGCATGTTTTATTTAATTATTTTCTCTTTAATTTTTACAATTTCTTAATAAATTTTAACTACTAAAAAAATGTTAAAAATATATATTAAATATTGTATAATTATGAGACGGTCTGACTCAATTAATTAATCGAGTGTGGCTAAGTAATTGTAAATCATATATCTCACAAATTTATTATACAAACTTAAATAATTTTACTCTTTACAAATACTACTACTTACTAGCACTTATTTTGTAGTGGCACAGTTAGTACTTAATTTGCCGCTAAATGTGAGAGGATCTCCCTAACAAGAATTGCACACGGTCAGGATTTTAGTAAAGTATTTTAATTAATTCATTAAATTAATATTCTAAATAAGAAAAAAAAGTACAAGACTAACAAAACTTAATTGAGTTGATAATAAACAGAGTCACTTCATTCTCACCCTCAACGTAAAAATTTTACTCGTAAAAATTGTAAAATATATTTCTAAAAATGTTTATTAAACTTGAGACTTGATTTATCGTGACCCAATGAATATCCGTTATTCAACTCATAAATCTATACAGTAATAAATACAGTAATAAAACAACATTTTTCTGCTTACGTGTCCAGTTGTGGTGCATTTTCAGCTTCCGAATCCAAGTTGGCAGGCTCACAAGAAAAGTTAGCTTGGGATGCTACATGGCAGCTGTGCATTTGGTCTCATTTTCTCGGCCATTCCAAGCCTCTGTTGGGACATGCAATCCACTCACTAGCTTTGATCACCCACTCTTCATCATTCAAATGAGACGAAATGCAGAGGTGTTGACTGGTTTGCAGATGTCTTCAGTGGTTTGCAGAGGCTTTTATTTACGTTACCTACTGTTTTGTGGTTCAACAAAGCTAGATGTTAACTCTGTTACGGTACCTCACACAGAGCTTCTCTTTCCCACGCCTCTTCATCATTTTGGTGAGCATTTTCGTCTTCCATCTCCTCTGTTTGTTTTCTTGCTTCTTTTGCTTTTGCATGTATAAACCAATGCCAAATTCTGCTTGTCTCATTCTTCATTGTCATCGTTTTTGTGTTGGTGTTGATACAAGGTATTCATCACTGTCCCAAAATTGATATGTATATGGTCTGTTTATTCATTTATATGGTGGATATGCTTTGTCTCTTTCTTTTCTTGGTTCTTATCCTTTTTGCATGTATGTTCGATTTATGTCTGTTTCTTTTTTGGGTTCTTATCCTCTTGCATTAGTTGTTCCAGCAGTTTTTGTTGATACGGTGCTTCACACACAGGTTCTGTTTTCCACGCCTCTGCATCATTTAGGTGAGCATTTTCCTCTTTGATCTTCTCTCTTTGTTTTTATGGTTCTTTTGCTTTTGCATGTATAAACCGATGCCAAATTTTGCTTGTCTCCTTCACTCACATCGTTTTTTGTGTTGGTTTTGATGCAAGGTATTCATCACCGTCCCAATATTGATATGTATATGGTCTGTTTATTCGTTTATATAGTGGATATACTTTGTCTCTTTCTTTTGTTGGTTCTTATCCTTTTGCATGTGTGTTTGATATATCTTTTTTGGGTTCTTATCCTTTTGCATTAGTTGTTCCAGCAGTTTTTGTTGATATTCATGGTTTTTGTGTTGTGTTATAGGCTAACATAAATAGATTGATCCAGTGAGATTTGGCATAAGCTCAATGGCGGGTGGTAATCAACAAATCCTACTTATTTATTTAAACTGTATTTGTCTGATTTATTTTGGCTGATTATATAAGATTACATTTATGAGTAGTAACCACATCATGTTGTTTGTTCAACAATAGTGTTGCGTAGGCTGAATTTGATATCTGAAATCAATGATGAAAAGGAAACATGGAAAATTGTTGTGCGGGTTATAAACTTGTGGACTATTCCCAGATCAAGTAGGCATACTGTTGAGCTTATATTAATGGACAAGGAGGTATGGTTATTTACAAATGAGAAAGCATTTTGTGACTATGTGCTGCTGTTAGTTTATCATGTTAGGCAAGTTATTAAACTATGAACTGAAATGTTCCTTCATCAGGGTGGTAAAATACTGGCTCAGATGAAAAATGTTGATATGGGAATGGTGAAGGACACCTTTGAGATTGGGAAAATTTATGTTATCCAAAACTTTGAAGTCGAAAAGAATAGTGGTCACTACAAGGCAACCAACCATGCCTTCAAAATTAACCTGCTTAAAGCCACTAAAATTACACCATATGACCTGCCTGAAATGCCTCTTGCCAAATACTCATTCACAAAGTTTGATTCGATTCTGGATGGCTCTGCCACAGCAGACTATTTAATAGGTACAGAGGGTTGTAATAGTTTAATTATCTTCTTTCCTGTATTTTTTTTTGTGAAGGTGCTTAATTATGCTTTATGGTTGAAGATGTTATTGGTGAGTTAATTGAAATTGGTCATTGGAACCTTGATGGGAAGCCAAAGAAAGTCTCTTTTACTATGAAGGATGAATGGTATTTTTTACTGCCTCAACCAGTTTTTTAAAAGATACCACACCTGTTTTTATATCTGATTTGTGATTTTTTTGTGTGGTTATTATGTTTCAGTGGGACTGATATAAATTGTACCTTGTGGGAGGAACATGCTATCAAACTTAAGGACTGTCTTGATAAACATAAGACTGGACCTGTGGTGTTGGTGATCACTATGGCAAAAATCAAAGAAGCTAGAGGTTTGTTGCCTATGGCAAATATTTGTTTTCCTTGACTAAATCACAACCCTCCTATAACACATTATTTCAATAGGTTATATGAACCATTTATTGCAGTTACAAACCTGTTGGGGTGAAAGTGAAATTATTTGTGGTTTTCATGATGACAGTTCTGTTGGTAGCATTTTTCGATGATGAATTGTTTATTTAATCTTTGATGTCTGTTTTACTTTAGACCTAGCTTTTCCTTAT
Source organism: Glycine latifolia (assembly GCA_013407115.1). NCBI lineage: Eukaryota > Viridiplantae > Streptophyta > Magnoliopsida > Fabales > Fabaceae > Glycine > Glycine latifolia. The sequence continues at coordinate 5,841,215 of CM023947.1, forward strand.
TACTTCTTCCAAAAAATATATATTTCTAGCTAATTATTCTGTAATCAACAAGCTGTTATGTTTAATATCAGATGCTGTGGATGATGATAGTTTGATCAATTTTGGCATATTTGTTGGGTACTGGCTGTTGCTAGAACAAATGATTCTTGAATGCTAAGGTCTGAAAATGGATCTTACTTAAAGTGATGAACAATGAGAAAAGTGGTCATAGGGTTGGTTGGTAATTATCATCATTCAAGGGTCTTCTAATAATTTGGATTGTTTGGTACCTGACATAAAATGGCCCAGATCTAATGGTGACAAATGAGCCAGGACAGTCTTAAAGTAGTCACTAGCCATTAGCTGTTGGTTCACAGATAATTATAGAATCTTCAGTTGTTACTAGCCTATAACCTTATGCTGTAGAATACATATAATAACTGTGAAACAGATAGTGGATTAACTTTGTTGTTTGAATACAGGTCCTTATCCTATTTCAATCCAAAATTCGATGTATGGCTCTCAGATATTTGTAAATAGCAGTATGAAGGAAATCATTGATTTCAAGGATCGATTGATGACCTTGTAATTATCCAATGTCTCATGTTATTTACTGTTTACTACAATAATGTTGTAGTTTGAGTTATGTTTAATTTAATTATACAGGATGGATCCAACCCAGTCAACACTGGGTTCCTATACACAAACCTCTAGCCAGATTTCGGGTTCTTCTCAGTATTCAAATGGAGATCGTTTCCTGCACAATGCAAAAATCCATAATTTATTTGAGATTGCCGAACTAAAAAAGGTGCATTTTTTACCTTCTGATTTTATTTATATTTTTTATCGAGCTACATTCAACCTTTGTCGTCATCTCTATTAAGTTTACAACAGGAATGTATGGTTGTCACTGTGGGTACCATCCAGAAGTTGCTTATAGCAAATGGTTGGGTTTATGATGCATGTCCCAAATGTAACAAAAAGGTTGATTCATTGGAGTTGCCTGTTATTTGTGGTGGGTGTGGTAATCAAAGTGCAGCCACTATGCCGAGGTAGGCTCAGTTAGAGATTATTTATGTACAGAACTCATTTTCTCTAACTGAAAATTCTCTAATTTGGGAAATTTGTACCATAGGTATCGTATTGATGTTCGTGTCACTCAACAATCTGAATCTGCCATTTTCACCTTGTGGGATCGTGATTCGTATTCGTTAATTAAAGAGAGTGCAGATGAGATAATAAAGAAGATTATTGCTGAGGTTATTGATGATCTAAATTTTATATCACAATAATATATGTTGTCAATATGATAACTGATTTGGTGGACTGCTGTGTAATGTAAATTACATTTTTGTTATCGTAGGAAGGAGAGTTTGATGCAAGAGATGTGCCAGAGGCTCTGGATCGTATGCTAGGAAAAACATTGGCCTTTAGGTTCAAATTTGTGCCTGGTAATAAACGTCATTCTGTGTCACAAATATCCGAGGATGAAATGGTAGTCAGCAGTGTTATGTCACGACTTTCTACAATTCAGGTAAATGTTTGTTTGTTTATGTTACAACTTTTGTATATGGGTTGTGAACAGTATTATAAATGTTCAGTTGGTTACTTACTATATGATTTCTTTGTATTATGTTGAAGTGTGAAGCTGATCCATCCATATCTTCGCTGCAGCAAACCAATGAGGTTGTTCACAATGTCAACTGTTGGTTCTTGTGGTGTTTGTATTTTCAAACTAAATTTCAGGATGCCAATGATTAATCAATATATATATTGTATTTTCATGCAGCATACCTTCTCAGCCAGTGGTGATTCTGATGGAAACCTGAATGAGTGCATGACACCAGCAAAGCGCAATTTGCTGCCATTTGATTCTGAATTGGATATCACTGCTTTTGAAGATTTGTCACAAATTGAAATGTCTTCTACTAAGGTGGGCAAACATATCAAGACTGAGTGACAAATTCTTCAATTGGCGTTGCATTTTGTGTCATTTGATGACAGTTATGTCTTTTTTTTGCATTAATCAAGTAGACATTGTATTGGGATTAATGAAGTATGCAATGTAGCTATTACAGACATGTGACATATTTGTGTGCTTAGTAACAGATATTTATAAAGAAATGTTATCTATATTAATTTGTAGTTTTTAGATTGTGGTTGAGTAACAGTCATCTGTTCTAATTTACTGCAGCTGTCATATATGTTTAGCCTTGGAAAATGTCCTTAATCAATTCTATTGTTACCTTTTTCTGCTCAACAATTCCTGCAAGAGTTCAGCTTTGTTGCCATTGAAAATATACTGTTATTTTTAATCTTACTTCTGCTGTCAATATACTTGGTATCTGGGTTACTTGGACCAGTTATTATAGGAGAGAAAAACATTGTTTACCATATCCTTAAGCAATTCTATTTTTACCTTCTGACCTGACAAGCATTTAAAATGTGCTTATTTTTCATACTGCTGCCACCCACTGGCTATTTTGACTAGCATGTTTCATGTCGTCTGATTGAAGTTAGACTCACAATAGTTTGATGCATGCCATATATATTTTCAGAGGAATTAAAAATAGGACTGTCTCTTAATTGCTTGCAAGTCAAAATATCGAGTCATGCATGTTGCAGAGGAGTGTATTTTTAATCCTACTTCTGCTGTCAATTCATCCCAAATTACAAAATTTCAAGAAACAAATCATCATGCTGCACACCTTTTATTTTGTAATTCCATATAGTGATTCCCTTTTCAAATAGAAGCCTGTGCCAGACAATACTGGTCCCTTGAGCCCATCCATACCTTGCCATAGAACCTTAAGTTGTGAGCAAAAACTTAGTTAAATACAACGTCATTTTGAAGATATTAACAATATCATAACTTGAAAGATCTTGTTTGGTTATCCTTTAATGCTGATCTGTGCTGACTGTCATATATGTCATTCTTGCTTTTTCTCAAATATTTCAGTAACACCAAAAGTATGAGGCAACATTTGACAAGCCAAAGAAAACAGAATGTTACATTGGGATGGAACCAAAATATACCACTTGTCTTAACCTTATGTCCTATTCTGCTCTCATTTTAAAGTATAACAACCAAAATATACCATTTTGGCTAAGCTTTGTCTAGCCAGCACCTTCAACCTGTGCAACTCCAGAACCCAGCAAGTAAAGAGAGTGAAAAAAAAAAACTGGGCATGAATTGTTATGAATAACAACACTTGAATATATCAGGTCCAAGCTGCATCAGATTCAGAAATCAGCAATTTATCAATACACCAAAAGCCTCTTCATATCTTATAGGTGTTGAATCATTCATATTAATCAATAGTTCATGAATATATTTTTACAGTTTTGCTGAAGACCAAAATTTAGACAGCTTAACACATTAAACTTAGAGATCATAAAAACAGAACCCAAGATAATTATCCACATCCTGAAGGAGTAACTTATACCATGTTTACTATATTTTGATCAACTGATGCAACCTATTTGATTGAAAATATAATGTATATTGTATACTGCTCTTATAATGTAGGCTATTTAAAAGAAAATAACGCTTACATTTTCCAAGTATAATGTATACTATTGCCAAGTTCTTCTATCTAAGTAGTCAAACTCAGAGCATTGAAGTTTACTCTGCATTGTAGTTTCTGAATCTCAGCAAGTGGACCATTATTTCCAAGTCTAGCATTTGTTCTATTTAGGTGTATGCAATAAAGAAACCAGTCAAAATCTGATCACGTCAAAGATAATGTGAACCAAGCAAAATAGTAATTAATAAAAAATTAATGTATAACTAACTGATTGCAGTCAGTTCTTTTGCTGCATAAATCCACCAAATAATTAAAGGTGTTAAAGTTGCTCATACAGGTTTCAGTACAAGAAAAAGAAAAAGGAAATATGCTATTATTAACATTCCATATATTGTATGACGTTAAATACCACAAATAGTCAAACACAATCCATACAAGCAGCCAAATAATTGGATGACTCAAATCCAGATTTGTTGACATGGCATATACTCTGCTAGCATAGATACTTCATATCAAGAATTTTTTAGTTTTTCTTTTTCTTAATTTATCCATTAAATTTACTTGAATGATTAAAGGAACTTCTCGGTAAAATAGAAGTAGTAGTATTGATTAAGAAGACTCACTTCCTTTAAAACACATTGATCTATTTGTACAATGAATGAAATTAAATCTTCAATTTTAATTTAGAATCTGCATAACTTTAGTATGGTTAAAGAGTATTTAAGTAAATTTGTAAAGTTATTTTTCCATAAGTAGAGTGCAAACATCAAATAAGAAAGATACTTTGGTTAATAGAGCTGAAACTAGAACAGATTGCAAAGCCAGGATTTCACTTGCATTGAAGAATGAAAAGTATATTGTCCATGAGTTTGTAAAGGACCATAACCACCCTCTACAACTTCCAGAGACAGCCCACATGCTTGCATCAGATAGAAAGATAAATGAAGTCCTAGCTTATGAGATTGAGCTAGATGATGACTCTGGATTAAAGCAAAAGTCCATATTTCAATGGTTGAGCACACATGTAGGACATAGTACTAATCTTGGATATGCAGTATTATTTATCACAATACACAATACTATTTTTCAGAATTATGAGGATATTTTAGTGAGGAAGCAGTACTATTTACATATTTGAGTTCGCATATTAACAAATTTATTCCTATCTATGAATATAAAGATAGCATATTTAATTTTTCTAAATAAGGATAATTATATGGTCTCTACGGGTGTGAAGAATGCATGATTCCTTTGGTCAGGATATCACATTTCTGGTCCAATGAACAGTACTATTGCAAAAGATATGAAAAAATGTTTCAGAACATTTTTTGGGAGGTTGTTAACAATATTCCGATTTGTGCATGTTTCGCTGAGCACCAAGGATGCAATCATAGGATAAGTGAAGTTAATTAATTTAAATTTATAATGAATAATATAAATTATGATCCAAGATATATTTGGTAAAAATTAGTCTGATAGTCTGACTCCCTACTAAATATTAATTTGTTTTAAACTTTTATCATATCAAATAATGGATAAATAACAAAAAAATTATGTGGTGACATTTTAAACACAGATAAATTTGTTTATAGTTTTGTAATTTAAATTTAATCAAGATTCTGGTTTTTTAAAACTATTTCTATTTAATTTGCGTATTATGGTTATCTACATAGTAATATTTAATTTATATAATTATTGAAAAATGATTGTTTGATTTCTTTGTTATAGGATAATCAAATATAATTAGTTAAAATTACTTTATTAGTAATTTTGTATAAATCATGATTTAATATTAGTTATTCATTATATGCTAATTTGTCACTTAAATAAAATCTCAAGCATTGGATGGTTGATACAAATCTGATGTTATTAACCTGTTACACCAGTATCATACAAGTTAAAGGATACTGGTTGCTTATAAAATTCAGAGTAACTTGAGAGGTTTAAATCAGTGATTGCTTATAAAATTGAAAAAAAATTAAAATTAATTAAACTATATTTGAGATACAGGTTACAGTGCATTACAAAACTTCAATTTATTGGCTAACATGAAGGTGTATCACCAGTAAGAAAACCAGCAAGGTAATTATGATGATAGCAGAATGGTGCACTCTGTAAACCTGTCGCCAATCATGAATTACCTTGCTGGGAACGAAAGTGCTGCTGACTTCCAGTTGGCTGCTGCTATGTAATTTCATTTGTTTTGATTGGTTATTTAAAGTAGATAAATGCCATGACTTTGTACTGTCCGCTTATTTGGTTCAGCAAGAAATTGGTCAATAGATTTGAAGAAGTACACGAGTGCCATTTTGTTATTATAATATTATGTGAACCCAAATTAAACAAAAATACTCAGAATCGATCATTGCCAATTTCTGCTCAGAAAATTAAGATTTCAATACCACTGTCCAATACCTCTCATTCCTTGAGTATTACATCCAATGCAAGGGTCAGAGAAGATAAGCAACTTTCCATGCTAAGTTAAGCACACTGATATTCAGATTAATGGTTCTGCTGGAACTGTTTATAATTTTATTGTGAGAGTTGATCATGGAAGAAGACAACTGTAATGCAAAGATTTATGCTAAACAAGCAAGATTAAAACGGAGGCTCATATTAAGAGAAAGGAGATTCAGAAAATATGGTCATAACAGTGGTCAAAGCAACCACAGTGCAGATGGATTACAGGCACAAAACAATGGAATGTCCATTAAAAGATTCAAAGTTGTTAATAACATGCTATCAGCAAGTGCTTCTGAAACCACAGAAAACCAGTTTAGGGCTATTAACATTGACCATGAACAAAGAAATGAGTCCCATTATCAGCCACATTCAATCTGTGAAGAGACGGTTGAATATACAGATCAGGTTTTGCATGATACAAATGTAACCATTAACAGAGTGGGGACTCAAAGTGCAGGTAACTATAATGGTCATAGTGCCTATTAGATTCTGTAACAAGTTTGAATAACAGGGTACCTGTACTCACTGGTTATGTGTAATTTAAAAAGTGTGGCATTATAGTTTGATTGTAATATTGGTAAATTGTATTTGAAATGGAACAAAGTTAGCAAGATATTGTCAAACCAGTAAATAGTGGCCATGCATTATGTTAAGATATACAATTAAGTGTTTGTTTCATTGATACTGTTATGATGTCAAACTTAAGGTGTGTCCTAAAGATTTTACCTGAAAATTATATGTTGAAGCTGCAAGGTTACGTCGAAGGAACATAATGCGAGGAAAGCGTTTATTAAAAGTTAATGAAACAAATTCTGCAACGCCGAACAATAGCAACAAAAATAAAGGTATTAAAGTTTTCCATTGATAAAAACATTCTATTATTTCTGTGACAAGTGTTGAGGTAAAACTCTAATTGTTTGACCTGAATAATACATAATTTTTACATTCAGCAGGAACGTTATGCATAGAACGGATGGATAAGGTAACAAATGGAAATATGAATAATACTCCCCCACAATCCAATGATTTTCTGAACAGGAGAAAGATATATTTCAGGCAGCATACAGCAGTGAGGCGCAATTTACTTGATGAATTTGTTGTTGCCTCTTCAATGAACCAAACGGAGCAAACTGTTCAAAATGATAACAGCACTCAAACTGAAGATACAGTTGGAGGTAACAGTAATGGTAACATTAGTACTTATTCATGACATTAATATGTTTCAATTTTGGTGTTTAATTGAGGGTTTTCTTTGTAAGATGGTTTGGACAAATGTGATTAATGATAATGAGATGTTGGCTTTGTACGCAGATTTCATATATACTCAATTCACAGGTTCCTTCATGTGTATTATGCAGATAGTAATCAGGATGTACCTGGTCCATACACAGAAGATGCAGTTTCAGATAGTAGTGATGATTATTCTGACCATATTGGGACAGGTCTGGATGTGTATGACTAATTAAAATGTTTGCATTACATTTTTGTACTCTGTTTTGATTATTATTTGATTTCTAGGATATGTTGATTTGGGATATCCTGCTCAAATATGTTCCTACTGTGAAGCTGCTATGTGGAGTGCAGAAAGTACCAATAAGAGCAAAGATCTGAGTAAAGCCAGATATAATCTATGTTGTCGGGGTGGAAGGATACAGCTTCCTTTTCTTAAAAATCCTCCAAGGCTGCTGCAAGATCTATTATGTGATAACGATTCAAGAGAAAGTCTAAATTACCAAGACAATATCAGATCTTATAACATGATGTTTGCTTTCAGCTCTTCTGGGGCCAATATAGATAGATCTTTATTGAATGGAAAAGGCCCACCAATATATAAGATTCATGGACAATCATGCCATCTAATTGGTAGCCTACTACCTATGCCTGGGAAACCTCCAAAGTTTGCTCAGCTATATATATATATGACACTGAAAATGAAATTCAAAACAGAATTGGGGCAGCAAGGTTAGCTCTATTTTGTCAATGTTAATTATATGTGGTTTGTTACACATTTAATCGAAATCCAAACATGACATCTGAATGTGTATTCTGTTTTTTAGATGGGAAAAACGGGTTGATTCATAGCTTGTAGCAAAATTGAAAGACATGCTTGATACGCACAATGTGTTTGCTAAATCTTTCAGAATGGCAAAAGATAGGTATGACAGTTGTCAAACACAAAATATAAACTTGCAATTAATTTCAGATAGAAAAAAGGATGGGAGAATATACAATTTGCCAACAGTTTCGGAAGTTGCTGCAGTCATTGTTGGAGACGCAACTGAACCTATAAACAGGGATATCATTCTTGAAAAACAAAGTGGTCGACTGAAAAGAATCAATGAGCTTCATCCAAGTTATCTTGGATTGCAATATCCATTGCTATTTCCTTATGGTGAAGATGGCTACCGCAATGATATCAAGCACAGAGATATGCAAGGCTCAAATCAGAGAACGAGAAACAAAGTGACTATCAAAGAGCTATTATGCTTTAGGCTACAGTCTAGAAAACATGAAGGTCAAACATTATTGAGGTCCAGAAGATTGTTTCAACAATTTATTGTTGATGGTTACACTATGATGGAATCAGAGCGATTGATGTTTATAAGGACTCATCAAAAGCAATTGCGTTGTGATAAATATAGTACATTGATTGCTTCTCAAACCTCAGAACAGCGGTATTCAAATTATGGGAAGCGTATTGTTCTGCCTTCATCCTTTGTTGGTAGCCGTAGGTATATGGATCAATTGTACTTTGATGGCATGGCCATATGTAGCCAAGTTGGATTTCCTGATTTGTTCTTGACATTGACATGTAATCCTTATTGGCCTGAGATTCAAAGGGTTGTATCACCAATGAAACTAACTGCGGCTGATCGACCAGATATTGTGAGCAGGGTTTTTAAACTTAAGCTTGATCAATTGATGGCTGACTTGAAACATAACAAAGTCTTAGGCAATGTTGTGGCATGTAAGACATTTAGAAAGCTTTGCACATGTTAAATGTATTGCAGATTTATATGTTCTATGCTGTTAAAACTAATAGTAGTTTTTCTGCAGATATTTACACTATTGAATTCCAAAAGCGAGGATTGCCACATGCTCACATATTGCTTTTCTTGCATCCTTCCAGCAAGTATTCGTCTCCTTCAGATATTGACACAATCATCTCAGCTGAAATTCCAGATTCAGCTGCTCAACCAGAACTTTATGAATATGTAAAAAATCACATGATGCATGGTCCATGTGGGCATGCTAACACAAAATCTCCCTGCATGAAGGATGGAAGGTGTTCTAGATTTTTTCCAAAAAAATGGCAAACTGATACGGTTGTTGACCTAGATGGGTATCCTATATATAGAAGGCGTAATGATGGGAGATATATTGAAAAAAGTCATGTGCCACTAGACAACAGATACGTAGTGCCATACAATGCAATGTTGTTGTTAAAATATCAAGCTCATCTCAATGTAGAATGGTGCAATCAATCGACATCTATCAAGTATCTCTTCAAATACATCAATAAAGGCTATGATCGTATAACAGCTGCTCTGGTTCCTGTGCAAAATGAGTTGGGATCAATTGAGCAATGTGTTGATGAGGTCAAACACTATGTAGATGGTAGGTATATTTCTCCATGTGAAGTAGTGTGGAGAATATTCTCATTTCATATACATAAAAGATCCCCTGCTGTTGAACGACTATACTTTCACTTACCAGGTGAGAATTCAGTAATTTTTGAAGATGATGATGACATGGATACATTGCTCTCAAAGCCGACCGTTAAAGACTCCATGTTTACATCTTGGTTACATGCTAATAGCATTTATAGTGAAGCCAAGAATTTGACTTATATTGAATTCGTTAAATGTTTTACATATGTTGCTAAGGACAGACGTTGGCAGCCTAGGAAGAAAGGATACACAATTGGGAGGCTTAACTGGGTTCCTCCAAGTACTGGAGAACTGTATTATCTTAGAATAATGTTGGGAGTGGTGAAAGGACCAACCAGTTATGAACAAATTCGTACTATAGATGGTCAGCTGTACCCTTCCTTTAGAGAAGCATGTTTTGCAATGGGATTCTTGCATGATGACAAGGAATACATTGAGGCTTTGAAAGAAGCATACCTTTGGGGTTCTGGACACTTCTTAAGAAGGTTGTTTGTTACAATGCTTTTATCAAATAGCATTGATAGACCACACCATGTCTGGAATGAAACATTTTGTTATTTAATTGATGGCATCATACATGACCAAAGGAGGATTACAAAGATACCGGGTATAAATTAGTGATAACACAGTTTTCATATGAATTTCTTTTTCTGCTGCATATTCATAAGTTGTATTTTTTTTTCATAGATTTGCAGCTTCCACTAGAAGACTTACAAAACTTGGCACTCCTCGAGATTGAACAAATACTGCAGTCCAACAGAAAATCATTGAAGGATTTTCCTACCATGCCTTTTCCAAATGGTGTTTCGAACAACTATTATGGAAATAGATACATATACGCTGAACAGTCATATGACAAGGAGCAATTGCGTTCTGATTTTGAAAATTATATTTGCACTCTAACAGGTTATATATCAACATCCTAATTAATTAAGATTATAGCTTCTGCTGTTGTGCAATACATCTTGTATTCAACATTCTTTTTTGTTTAATTCCATTTCAGATGAGCAGAGAAGTATATTTGATACCATCATGAGTGCAGTGACTAGGCAGCAAGGTGAAACTTTCTTCCTCTATGGCCATGGAGGTACCGGAAAAACTTTCATGTGGAAAACTTTGGCCTCTGCATTGCGTTCCAAAGGAGAAATTGTATTAACGGTTGCTTCAAGTGGTATAGCTTCATTGTTGTTGCCTAATGGCAGAACTGCACATTCCAAGTTCTCTATCCCTGTTCCTACACTACAACACTCAACTTGTAATATCTCTGTTACAGGCGACGCGTTTAATAATATGGGATGAGGCACCAATGGCACATAAATTCTGTTTTGAAGCACTGGACAAAACCTTGAAGGACATAATGTGTACATCTCCTGAAGGAACTTTGCCATTTGGTGGAAAAGTTGTTGTTTTTGGAGGTGACTTTCGCCAAATTCTACCAGTAATACCTAGAGGCAGCAAATCAGATATTGTTTTTGCTACCATTAATGATTCGTACCTATGGGAATACTGCACTGTGTTAAAGCTGACCAAAAACATGCGCTTGCATCTTAATTCAGATTCCACGAATGCAAAGGAAATTAGTCAGTTTTCTGAGTGGCTTTTAGCTATTGGTGATGGAATTCTAGGCACCGGTAGTGATGGATTTTATGACATAGAAATTCCATCTGATTTACTTATTACAGATTTCACTGATCCAATTGATTCAATTGTCACACATACATATCCTGATCTCCAGCGAAAATATCGAGATGAATCATTTCTGAGTAGCAAGGCTATTCTAGCTTCAACAATTGAGATTGTTGATAGAATAAATGATCATGTTCTAAGCATTATACCAGGTGATGAAAAAGAATATCTAAGCTCTGATTCCATTGACATGACAGATGTTGCAGAAAGTCAGCCTTACCAATCAGTGACACCTGAATTTCTACACTCTTTAAAAGCATCTGGAATTCCTAATCATGCAATCAGATTAAAAATAGGCACTCCTGTTATGTTGCTTAGGAATCTAGATCAGGCAGAAGGGCTGTGCAATGGTACACGGCTTATTGTCTCAAGGATGACTAATCATGTTATTGAAGGCCGCATTATCTCTGGTAAAAACATTGGAAATATGGTGTACATTCCACGCATGTCATTATCACCATCAGAATCTCCTTGGCCTTTCAAGCTAATCAGAAGACAATTCCCAATTATAGTTTCGTATGCTATGACAATAAATAAGTCGCAAGGGCAATCTCTAGATACGGTTGGCTTATATCTACCGAATCCTGTTTTTAGCCATGGGCAGCTGTACGTTGCATTTTCAAGAGTCACGAGTAAAGCTGGTTTAAAAGTACTTATTCATGACAAACAAGGGAAGCAACACAATGTTACTACAAATGTAGTTTTTAAAGAGGTTTTCCAAAATTTGTAGTATGTAAGAACTTGGTACCAATGTCTATGAAAACATTATAATAGTTACCTGTTATACTTTTGGTCTTCACATTGCCATAAACTCTGTGATATTGCGTTATAACTGTCCATTGCTGTAAACTCTGTGATACTGCATTTTGGATATGCATTAATACAAATTAGTCTTAACATTTGTTCTTTGGTAGTTGATTGTTTTGTGGTGTTAGTATTCTACTTCCCCAATTTTGAACATGGTTGCTTATAGTAGTTTTTGCCATGCTGCAGCCAGATTTCAATATTGGTGGCACATGTTTCTCACACCAATTTTCAGTGTATGACTTTATCTAATCTGTTAACACAAGGGTGATGGCACTACCTGTCTATGAATTTGGCTTCTGTTAAGACAAGGATGAATCTTAGTATTAAGAGTCTATTTCAAAATATATAAATTTTATTGGATTAGACAAATACTACATGATGGCAGAAGTGGGTGATGGATGCAGAGCAGGAAGCTACAGAGGCTTACAAACAGATACTCAAATTGAAGAAGAAACATGACAATGACAGTAACACACTTGATAAGCTACTTATGAAAACATGTTTGCCTAATTACGAAATACAACCTACTTTGGATGACTTTGTTATGCCTATTTGTGAGGATACCAGTGTGGCTAACAATGTTAATGGTCAATTTGAGTTCATTATAATCTGTTGCGAGGAATCAATATCCTTAGGACTTTGGGTTGTTGACATTAACGAATTTTTCTAAGAGCTTGGGTTCTAAAATGAACTATGTGAGATAGCAATTTGAGGAAAAAAATACCGAATAAGGTTTAAAAATAAATCAATAGTTGATTGGTAGTTTTAGTTTAGAAGTTCATTTGACTTCTATACTGCCAGTAGACACTCATTCTGTTTATAGAGAAGACAGGCATAGCCTCTGAAATCTTATACAGAGATTAATTAGTTTGACTGCCATCACAGAGAGCAACCGTCCAATGTTTTTACCCTTGAAGACTGATTTCATGGATATTAGGATAGTACAAAATTGATCTGGAGGTCAGTTTTCCAAGCCAGTGCCAATAGTGATCTCTAGCTAAACATCATATGCCACATATCATTTAAGAAATTTATTCAATAATTAAAGACATTGCATTTCCTCTCATTTCATACTATGTTATTGTTGGCTTTAGTTGAGTATAATATGTTAGAACTCAGTTTCAGAACATAGAAATAATTAACAATTTGAGGTAACCAGTCTTAGCAAATAAGTATTTAACATTGTCAAATCTCAATATATCAACACTCACTGGTGACTGTTTCAATGATGCCATATAAGGAGATAAGACTCTGGGACATTGATTATTGTTTTTCATATATGGTAGGTTGGCCTGGAGAAACTGCACCTGCTGTTGAATCTGAATTCAACTTTGAAGAAGAGTAAATGTAACTTCTAAGTTATTGACATGACAGTAACACTTAATAGTTTAATTTTAAATCGAAAAGTTTTTCATATAGATAATTGCAAAGGATGAAAATATGTGTCAGTCCAGCTACATAGGATGATTTCAGCTTACCTCTTATTGCTGATAATTCAAGTGTTCCCCCAAGGTATATATAGATAATTGACAAATGCTAGCCATTTCAAAATCTATGCCACAGCATATCTATGTAATTCTTTTTGCCAAATTCTTTCAATATTGAGTTGCAGGAAATTGTAATGTAATGCTATGGGGGCCTGTTGTCACTTATATGTTTCATGGAAGGATGACATATCTATGTAATTCTTTTTACCAATTTCTGTGAATATTTAGTTGCAGTATTGATTTGCACTCAGCACCAGTGCTATAAATGGGAAAAAACTGGAAGAGAGGCAATGATGCTTTCAATGTTTTTGATGCACAGGATCAAAGTTGAGCTGGTGGTTTCATTAGTGTGGGAGGTGTCATAATGTTCTTAACCACTGTTACTGCATCCAAGACATTCACAGGAAGACAACAAGTCACGGTTAAATTAATTTTAAATTAAAAATATATTTTAAACTGCTTTTATGCCTTTCAGAATTTAAACGGATGCAAAGGCAAACTGCAATAGGAACAGAAAGGTCACGCATAGCCTCTTGAACTTATTCACTCAAGACTCAGGGCAGAGCAGAGCACGGTGGGAAGGATTGCTTGGTCAAAAGCGCGCATCAATACTCAAGCAACCGTCCACTCTCCTGGTAAGTACAATGTTCTTTCTCATCAATGTCTGAGTTTAGGTTTCTTTTATTAAGCATTTCGTTTATACAATAGGTATACACTGTCTGATCAAATTACTGGTAAGTATAATGTCCTTTTGCATGTATAAATGATCTCCGTCTGTTTCTTTTCTTGGTTCATCTCCTTTTGCATGTATAAATGAATACCAACTTCCGCTTCTCTGCTTCATCACTCTCATCGTTGTTGTGCTGGTTTTGATACAAGGTGTATGTGTGGTCATAATGGTTCTCTGTTTCAATGTCGCAGTATACCTTGTACTTGGATGTTTTGAATTGCAAACATATTTTTAAGCAATCTGTAATTTTTTAAAATTAGATTGCCTTAAAGCTTTTGCCTGTCATTCTTCTATAGTGTATGGTTGATAATTGTTTAAGTCAGAGTGCATGCTTGATAGGTTTACGAATTTGATTATGGTTTACTTCCAGTATAATACCCTTGAAAATAACTGGTCTTACTTGATACCATCAAAACTTATAAAATCCACCACCATTACTATCAAGAGTACATCTCAAGTTCAGCAAACAATAAAAGTTGAGGAGGAGGAATCATAACAAAAGCTTACATCCTTCTTGTCAGACAGCATCACAGATGGATCTGGTACACTGAGACTAGCAACAATATAGCCACACACACATACACTGACTGATAATGGTTCTCTGTTTCAATGTGATTTTTTAGCTTGTACTTGGATGTTTTGAATTGCAAACATATTTAATAAGTTTTTCTTATCAGCGTTTTTAAAGCAATCTGTAATTTTTTAAAATCAGTAAACAAATAAAAGTCAGGAAAATATTAGCAATGATCATAACAAAAACTTACATCCTTCTTGTCACATAGCATCGTTCTTGTCAGACACACACACACACAACACTGTTATTGAGTATCTTTCCAACTTTAGGTTCCACAGGAAACATTGCCAATTTGTGCTCTGAAAATTAGGATTTCAATATCAGCAGTAGTTCTGAACAAATCAGAAAAAATATATATATATATATATATATATATATATATATATATATATATATAAATAATTAATATATCTACAAATCTTAAAGTCAGATAATCTTATTTCGCATTTTTTTTAGATCATTGACTTGTGCCTCCTTTCTCAGTTTTGTTCCACTTGCAAGTTATATAGTTAGTAGGTAATTTGACAACCAATAGATTTTATTTATATTTTTTTTCCAAAACATTTGCATGCAGGATTGCTAAACAACTTGGGCAAACCAATGTTATTTGCTTATTAGTTTCACCCTACATGATATGATGTTCTGTTCTTATTATTTCAAGTATCTAGAGACTAGAGAGTATGCACTCCCTTATTGGATTTCACACTTTCCATATGTTTATGCCTTGACAGCTTACTTGTGCATTATATTCTCAACATTTTATATTTTGAGGTGTTTTCTACCTTTTTATATTTGTTTTTTATGATTTTGTTTTTTGTAACTTTTTTTAAATTACAATGATAGTCTAAGTCTCCTTATCTACCATTTATTCTTGTCTTCCTAAATCATGTACCTTTGTCTTTTTTCAAGTGATTAGCAATGGATCATAATGAAGTTAATACAAAAGAAATGGCTGAACAGATGATGCAGATTGGAAGGGCATCTGAACACTGTATCAACACTGTACATGTTACAGATGTGGTAAGCTATTATGATCATTTAGTTTCATGTACATATACCATTATGTAAATAACTGATTGCCTATTGATTTTTATCATACATGTAGCCGTATGCGGAAATTCCTAGATGCTGGGCACTAAAATGGAAAGACCAGCTGGAAGAGACATGGCATCTAATTGATGCTAATGGTAATCACCATATGGTAAAGTACAACATGTGTCAGAAAAATCCTGAGATTCGAGCAGGTTGGCCATCACTTAGACAGTTCTATAATCTTCAAGGTAATTGTCAAGTAAGACTGACACATTATGGAGAATCAGTGTTTCTTATTACTGTATTTAAAACTGCCTCTGAGCCCAAAGCATTTCCAAAATGGCACTCCCTTTACAAACAGAATCCTGAGTCTTCTGTTTTTCGTATTTGGCTTAATGAGTATAAGGTTTCTGCAAGTGCATTGGTAAGTTTCAGCTAAATACTCAAATTTATATTTTCTTTTTATGCTTACTACATATATTTGACAACATTTTTTTGTGATTTCAGGATGTTCCCAGTGAACTGTATTATTACCTTAAGGATACACCTTTCACAACAGTTTGTTTTGAGGGACGAGCTGTATGCAAGATTGTATTTAATCACTGGAGAAAATCCGCTAAATTAGGTGCTGGTTGGAAGGCTTTTGCACGAGCAAATGATTTAAAGGCCGATTCCGAGTTTATCATGGAATTTCCCTACCCAAGTTGCAACATAGCTCACTGGTGGATATGTTCATTGTAACAATCATCTTTGAATACTTTCAACTTTTATATTTTCTATGTTATTTGAAACTTTATGCAACAGTGACAAGTTGTTCTAGACTACCTATATGGTTCATATTTGTTCTAGACTACCTAATGTGTATGGAAAAATTATTATTGGAAGAGGACAACCCACTTATGATTGTAGACACCCTTTACAAAAAAACCTTATATTAAGAAACTGGTTTCGATAATATACTTTATTAATTAATTTTCACGTTTATTATTTATTTTTTGGTTTTATATTTTATTTGTCTCTTTTTTCAAAATTGTTTATTTTTTTTTCATTGTTATACTCTTACAATTTATTTGTAAAAATTTGCTTATACAATAATTCTTAATCATTAAACAATAAAAATATTTTATACAAATCTAGCATAGCATGGCGGAACGAAACGGAGCCGTCCCGTGCGTATGCGCACGGGTACTCATACTAGTTTTGTTAAAAAAGTGTAGGATTTAGGAAGGGAAGCATTAACCAGGGTTAAGGGAGGTGTGGTAGGTGGATTTGACCGGTCTGGGTTGGTGGGCGTTGTTGGTTCAGTGTAGTGTTGTGTTGTTTCCCTCCCAACAATATAACCCCCTCTCTCCCACCCTTTTCTTTCTTCAGGGTCTCTCTCTCAACTCCCAACTACTTTGTTGCATTTCACGCACCAACGAGAGAGAGAGAGAGAAGAGACTCTTCCTTCCTTCAATTTCTTCAACCACCAGCATGCAAGACTCCAGCTCCATGAAGATCTCCCCTCTGGATCTCATGTCCGCCATCATCAAGGGCAAGCTCGACCCCTCCAACGTCTCCTCCTCCTCCTCCAACGCCGCAGCCGCCGTCCTCCTCGAGAACCGTGAGTTCGTCATGCTCCTCACCACCTCCGTCGCCGTCCTCATTGGCTGCGTCGTCGTCTTCATCTGGCGGAGATCCTCCTCCCCCAAGGCCAAGCCTCTCGAACCACCAAAGCGCGTTATCGAGAAGCTTCCCGAAATCGAGGTCGACGACGGCACCAAGAAGGTCACCATCTTCTTCGGCACTCAAACCGGCACCGCCGAAGGCTTCGCCAAGGTATAATTATTAAAAATCAATAATTACATTTTTTTTGTATCTGTTTCTTCTGAACCTCGTTTTAATTGAATTTTCGTTTCAACAGGCCATAGCGGAAGAGGCCAAGGTGCGATACGATAAGGCCATGTTCAGAGTAGTCGATATGGTATTGTTATTACTGTATCCATACTTGTGTTTCCGTTTTTATCTGTTAATTTTTACCCCGATTTTATGCTTATGCTTCGGGATTTTTCGAGCAGGATGATTATGCTGCCGATGACGATGAATACGAGGAAAGGTTCAAAAAGGAGACTCACGCTCTTTTCTTTTTAGCTACGTGAGTGTCTTTCATCATTTATTTATTTAATTTTGGTTTGTTTCTATTAATATTTCTGTGCTTGTTGTTATTTGGTATTTAATTTAATCTGTTGTGGTGTGGGTGTAGATATGGTGATGGTGAGCCAACTGATAATGCAGCGAGATTTTATAAATGGTTTACGGAGGTGAGTTTGAGACTGGCTCCGGTGGCATTAATGTTGAAAGTGAAATGATTGGATTATGTGTTGACTTTGTGCACTTTTTGTGGTTTTAGGGGGGTGAGAAAGGAGAAGGATGGCTTGAGAATCTTCACTATGGTGTGTTTGGCCTTGGAAACAGGCAATATGAGCATTTTAACAAGGTTTGCATTGAATTCCAACAATATTCTGGCTTTCTAAAGGTTCTAATTTGATTTTAATCATGGAGTTGCTTGTTGCTTTGGCAATTGATGCAGGTGGCGAAGGTAGTGGATGACATGCTCGCTGAGCAAGGTATTCTATTCATTCCTTTTGATCCCTTTCGGTACTTAATGAATTCCCATGTGAATTGGCAGATTTAAATATGATTTGTACAGCTTTACAATCACAATTGAAGTCAACCAACGTTATAAAGAATAGAAAAAAAGTTTTTGTAATAAAAACAACTCGTATCTTTCACTTATATGCAATCGTTTTCCAAAGGTTGAAACTCTAAGTAGTTAAGCACTGTAAATGCATGGGCATTGGGCAGTCTCTCTCCTTGCCTTACGCTAGTCTTTTAGGTGAATATTACTTCAATTCTTTGGATCTGGATCTCACTGATGGGTTATTTTTAAAAAGAATCAGATGCGAAAGGTTTATTCAAAATTAGAATCCTTGCATAGGGCCCCACAATCCTAACACAACTTTATCTTTCTATTTTTTTTTCTCTTCACATGACCCTCACATGAGATGGGACTGTGATCCCAAATATTTTTACTTCATAAGAATTCTGCCAGTAATTAAACTATGTTGGTTGAAAAGTAACCTTTTGTTGATTATCCAGATTCTATGATAGATAATTAAATTAACACACTAAATGAAGTGTTGTAACATAAGTGGGCAATTTTTTAATGAATTTGATTTCTGCCAGGGTTGTCATTTAACATGATTCATATAAATGCTGTAGGCAGCTAAGTTCATGTATTACAAAGCTTAATTATATATTATAGTTGTAAAATTTATGTTATTCTATTTAATCTTTCACACTTTGATGGTTCTACTTCTTACCATGAATCTGATCTGACCTGTCTTCTGCAATTGCAGGGGGGAAGCGTCTTGTGCCAGTGGGTCTAGGTGATGATGATCAATGCATTGAGGATGACTTTACTGCATGGTATTGAAATAATTAAGTTGACATGAATATGTTGGAGCAGGAATCTTTTTTTTATGCTTTATTTGTCTCCTTCCCTAACTATGACTGCTATTGCAGGAAAGAAGAACTCTGGCCAGCATTGGATGACTTGCTTAGAGATGAGGATGATACAACTGTGTCTACACCATATACTGCTGCTGTTTTGGAGTACCGGGTTGTTATTCATGATCCATTGGAAGCTTCTGTCGATGAAAAGAAGTGGCACAATGTAAATGGTCACACCATTGTGGATGCTCAACATCCAGTTAGGTGCGTTAGAATAGTAGTTATTCAGTTGCAAATCAGTTATGCCATATGTAAAGTATAATCTGACACGAATACTACTCATGCAGGGCAAATGTGGCTGTGAGAAAGGAGCTTCATACTCCTGCATCTGATCGATCTTGCACTCACTTGGAATTTGACATTTCAGGCACGGGAGTTACGTAAGTATCTGCTTGTGGATATATAACTGTAGAAATACATTTGTTTATATAATGTTCTTACATTTTCCTTGTTGTTATACTGTTTTATTTCACAGATATGAAACTGGGGACCATGTTGGTGTCTACTGTGAGAATTTGTCTGAAACTGTGGAAGAGGCGATAAGGTTAATAGGTTTGTCACCAGATACCTATTTCTCAATCCATACTGATGATGAAGATGGCAAACCACTTAGCGGAAGCTCCTTGCCACCTACATTCCCACCCTGTACTCTAAGAACAGCACTTGCACGATATGCGGATGTTTTGAGTTCACCCAAAAAGGTGCTTGTTTTGAGCTTGATGCACCCTTAATTTAAACCATATCCCTTTTTCTGCTCAAGAGATTTACTTTATGTCACAATTAATAATACTTTGAACATATTTTCCAGTCTGCCTTGCTTGCCTTAGCTGCTCATGCCTCTGATCCATCTGAAGCTGATCGACTAAGACATCTTGCCTCACCTGCTGGAAAGGTTTAATATTTTATTATTTTATGTCATGGGAATTTTAAGTAACTTTTTCTACTTATTTTTCTCATTTGTATGCTACTCTTGTCTGCCTTTGTAGGATGAATATTCAGAGTGGGTGATTGCCTCTCAGAGAAGTCTCCTTGAGGTCATGGCTGAATTTCCATCAGCCAAACCTCCAATTGGTGTCTTTTTTGCAGCAGCTGCTCCTCGCCTGCAGCCTAGATTTTATTCAATCTCCTCATCTCCAAGGTTAATTTCTTTTTATTGCTTTTGTGTTACTGTTTGTACATGTGGTATTTTGTTGGCATGTAGTGACTGGGAAGAGACTAGTAAAAACGAAGACCAAGTTGGAGAAGCCATATCGACCGTTCTTGCTTGTCTTTAGCCTTGTAGCAATAAAAAGTAATAATTAGTGCATACCTGTCAGCAAATTTGGCAACCAATTGTGCAATATCTAAGATGTTCTGATTTCCAAAGTCATACCAACATATTTCTTAGCCAACCCATTTAACCCTGAACTTCCTTTATATTCTTAAGTCTGAGCCTGTTCTCAATGACCTCAAAACTGGAAATGTGGCATTGTGATTTGTTTACTTCTTCCTGAGTCTGCATATCATAAGTTTATGTTCTTGTACTTACAGTTTGGCTGTTTGCTGTAATTGTTAACAGAATGGTGCCAAACAGAATTCATGTTACCTGTGCATTAGTGCATGATAAAATGCCCACTGGAAGGATTCACAAAGGAGTGTGTTCAACATGGATGAAGGTACTTATATTTGTTTCCTATATTATGGTTAAACTATTTAAGATTGGCAAAGTATCAACAACATCATCAACATTAACAACACCTTTAACCCAAGTTAATTGGGATTGGTGGTAGATGAACCCAATGATAAATACGAAAAAGTTGAAAAAAAAAGAAGCAGAAATAAGAAAATCTTCTGAATTTGACAAAGGAAATCTTTGCCATGGTTGAATAGTATTTTTATTATCAATGCTGGCCACTTTTGATGACAATACCTGGGTCTTTTAGATATCCATAATCTTCTGAGTTTATTTTTCTCCATTTCAAAACAAAACTTACCATTTGGTTTGATGTCCAGAATTCTGTGCCATTGGAGAAAAGCCAGGACTGCAGTTGGGCTCCTATTTTTGTTAGGACGTCCAACTTTAGACTCCCTGCTGATAATAAAGTGCCTATAATCATGATTGGTCCTGGCACTGGATTAGCTCCTTTCAGGGGTTTCTTGCAGGTTTACAATCAACTTGATATTTGATCTCCTAATTCTTTCTCATCCATCTACTATGCTAATTATTTATTTTGTTTTTTATTTGCACTTCAGGAAAGATTAGCTCTGAAAGAAGGAGGAGCTGAACTTGGCCACTCAGTTTTATTCTTTGGATGCAGGAACCGTCAAATGGTGAGTTATCTATCCTCCATGTAGGTTTATGAGTTCTTTTTCTGAAAAGAGATTTGAGTTAATTATAATTTAGATCGGCTTACCAATATTATTTTAATAATTTTTATTAAAGGACTACATCTATGAAGACGAGTTGAATCACTTCGTTAATACTGGTGCACTTTCTGAGCTCATTCTTGCCTTCTCTCGAGAGGGACCCACCAAGGAGTATGTACAACATAAAATGATGGAGAAGGTACTTAATTTTTCTCAGATACGATTTATTAATAACCAATCAACGCGGTATGCCATATGCCTTAATCGACGGTTCATGTGCCTGCAGGCTTCAGAAATTTGGAGCATGATATCTCAAGGAGCTTACATTTATGTGTGTGGTGATGCCAAGGGCATGGCCAGGGATGTACACCGTGCCCTGCACACAATTTTGCAAGAGCAGGTATATATTTTTAAATAATAAAATCTTGAATTGCCTTTAATTGATGGCATGGGTGAGGGTGATTGCGAATTTGGCGCCTTATATTAGTGGCTGCTACTACCTGCAACAATTTTTTTATTCTAGATTTGTTGTTGTTAACATAAATTCCAAACAAAATATATTTGCTGCGTAGACATCATGCTATTTTGTAGAGGTTGTCTCTTCTACGAGGGCACAAGGGTTTTTGTCTTCCGTGATATTGTTCACTATGAATTTTCCTTGTCCACAAGACCTTTTGCTGATTTGATGAATTTTTTAAAATTGAGCATGTGGCTAATCAAGTTCCTTTGTGAATATCAATCATATCAGGGTTCTCTCGATAGTTCCAAGGCTGAGAGCATGGTAAAGAATCTACAAACTACTGGCAGATATTTGCGCGATGTATGGTGATGATATCTGAATGCAAGCCGCGGGGTGACGAAGATATTAATAAAACCTAGAGTTATGGCTATAAGATATTGAAAGGGCCTTATTTGCGCCACCTTTCATAGTGCCCTCAAAATTGATGGGGGTGCTTGTTGCCATCACGACAACATTTCCTACCATTCTTTTTCACTATATTTTCTAAAGAATTCTTTTTGGTTCGTGTAATTTATATACTGTTTATACCTAGACTATGAACGATTTACTTTAGCTTTCATGTAATGTATGATGAACCTGAACAAAAGGTTCAGAGACGAAGACAATTCCTTGTACTGTATGAACTATAAAAGAATGTTTGGAGGTAAAGAAACTATTTTGTGCAAGTGTTATTACTAGATTTAAATTTAATAATCCCATACAAAATTACTATTGGATCCGTTGTAATTTTCATATTCCAATTTATTAAGCAATTGTCTTTTCCAATTTTCATTCATACCGATTTTAGGATGCATATATGTAATATTAGATCAAATTTTGATAACTTCAATTATAGTATATAAATTAAGTATAGATTTGTGATCAGTTGAATTCAGTGCTTTTTATTTTCTTAATATTAGTAATATTAACATAATTTAGAAAGAAGCAATATTTTTTATCTGTCTATTAATATTAATGTCGGGAATGTCATTAATTTTTTTTTTCTTAATAATGATGCATATTAAAAAATAATAGTTTAGTTAGAATTGATCCAGATGTAAGGGAATTGAGGTAATCGATATATAAATTAAGGAGATAAATAACTGGTTTATGTAAATATCAACAAAAATCCCAACTTATTCTGTTGATAATCTTGGCAAAATAAAATTTGTTTCTGATTATTTTCTTTACTGTGTTTTAGTTTGGATAGATAATCTATTTATTATATAAAATCAAATTTGAATAGATTATAGATATTTTTATTAATATTCTCTAATAAAAATTAAAATTTCACTTTAATAACTCGTTAAAAGTTAAAAAGTGTTACAGAAAAAGTTAAAATATGTTAAGGAAGTGAAATTTCAACTTTTTTTTAAAGAATACTACAACTATAAAAAATTCTTTAATACTCGAAATTTTTTTTTTTTTTAAAAACAATCACATGCCAATGCCATATTTACTATATTAGTTGTCTATAGCTTTTTTTTAAAAAAGCAATTAGTGGTTTATAGTTTTTTTTTTTGAAGGGGGTTAGTGGTTTATAGCTGTTCGCCTACAACTACCCCCTTTTCACATTTTCAATAGTTATACGGTTATACCTCAGTTAATTCATTTTCATTTAATGTTGCAGTTCAACATAAATATGAGATGTGTATCAATCTAATGTAATATTAGTAGATTAAACTATAATTCACCAAAAAAAGTAGATTAAACTATAAATCGTTGTAATTGTTAGCTAAACCCTACAAGATGGAGTATATTAATCATATTATTCTCCACCTGTAATGAAGGCAATTATTAATCTTACTGTTGATGCCGCGGTGGAGCATCCGCAATCAACCATATATTAAATTTAGTTCAACAATTTTGAACAATTTTTCAACCCTTATTACATCATGATACGAAATATTTAATGAACAAAGTCAATCATTTTTTTATAAAGAATCTCTCAACTGTAACGGATGCTGCATTCTGTCAGCGAGGAGTAAGTTAAGAAATTATTAGATTGAGGTTGCTTGAATTGAATTAATGATTTTTTTAAAAGTAGTTGTACACCTGCGTGAATAGCAGCCTTTTTTATATTATGGAACAATACTTTATTTATGGTGTTTTTAGACAAGCAATTCAATTTTTATTACGTGAAAATTGCATTATGAATTTGCCGATGAAATTATTAAAATAAATTAATAAATATTATAAAAAACCAATTGCGATAAATAAAAAAAGCTTGTAAAAAATGCAAATCATCTTCATTAATTCATATAAGTTCTTCGTAAAACTTCCCCAAATGCATATTATTTCATTTTCAGACTGGCCAAGGCGGTTTGGCTTTGTGTTGGTGGGGTAGGCACTTCATGGCAACACTACCTAAATTGCCGACTCATTACTTAGGAACCAACATGGTAATAATTATATTTTTCATGTCTTAAGATGAGCAAAATCAATTCGTTGAAACTTGAAAGAACCAACGTTAAGCTATGATATTTTCAATTAATATATTTTTACAAACTATAGTACAATTTAATTTCCCTCGAGGCTTCGCACCATAAATTTTGTACAAATCAAAAGTTGTGGAAGTTGCTAGAGAATTCTATGAAGCATGAGGCCACCAACCTTTCCCACCTACATTATCGAAGTTAAATACCTCGCACCACTTGAGTGCACATGCCAATAAATTTCAGCCACAAAAAACAATGTGGGCCCTTTCCTTTGTTTGAGCAAAACACTGAGTTTTCAGCCATAACATTGTGCACCCGTGAAATCCATATTAGAGTTGCTGTTGTTCTTAATCTTTACCTAACCATGATTTATTAGTTGTTCACGATGAAAAACATTGTCTTAAGACATTGCTTAAAAAATTAAAAAAGAATTTTTATTAGAATGTGTAAAATTATAATGTTCATAACTTTTTTTTATGTTCTTTTATGATATCTATGATAATTTTTTTAAAAGATTCTTAATCAATATTTTAAAAACACTTATTGTAAGACTCTCTCATGAAATATTCTTTCCTCCTTTTCTATCGGTTCTTGATAAATTTGCAAACAACATCTACACAAAAAATATTAAGTATGACTTACGGAGTTTTTTCCATCGTTTAGGTAAAATTTAACAATTTTTTTTAAGAAACATGTATAAGAAAAATATAGACAATTAATCTAAATAAATGATAAAAATAAGTAACTTAAATTTAAGAAAAAACAAAATTTTAATCATTTCAATTTGAGTATAAGATTTTCACTAAAAAGTGGAATTCTTTTTGCAAGTATTAGCTTTATAAGTTTTATGTAAAAGGCACAAAATAAACGAATGGAGTAATTTATTCCTAATCTTTTTAAAAATGTCAAATGTCCTTCGATTCCTTGTATTAAATTTACAATGTCGACATTCATTTTGTAATTAAGTACTTTTACCTAGTTTTCAAGGAATACTGATCCTAGCTACAAGGAAAAACATTAATATTGTGTTTGGAAGAGGTGAATGAAAATGAATGAAAAAGAATGTATGTGAGAAGTGAGAAGAGATGAAAGTGAGATAGTTTAGTATAGATGAAATAGAGGTAAAAAGAGAGATGAAAGTGAGCTTTTTGATACAGATGAAAGAGAGGTGAGAAGACATGAAAAATTATAACATTATAGAAAAGCTAGTGTCAATCTCACCTGTATTTTTTTGGTACGGATCTCCCTGTATTTGAAATATATGAAAACCACAATGCAATAAGAGATTTACGTAGAATCACCTGAAGGAATGTGAACATCTATCATTATTATGCTCCATACCATGGCTTGATTTCTTCTGAAAAGGCTCAAAAAATAGGAGTATGATGATTAAATGACGACTTATATATGGATGTGTTTAAATGATATGGATTACTCTTGATTACATAAACTGAAAAATGACCTGCTCAGAAGCATAAAAATAAAATAACAGACAACTTGAACATAGGCACCCTATTGACAAGCGAGTGCATCATTGATTCAAATTTCTACACATAACTACAAAAACCTACATTTAAGTGAAGGTACAAAAACAATAGAAAATTCGATCGAGTTCTGTTTGTCATAGCCATTAGCAGCTTTTACCACTCTCTATTCTTCAGCAGCATCTTCGATTTCCTCATCCTCCAGTACTCCTCGAAGGTAGAGAACATTGTTACATCTAGAAATACAAAGTTACAAATAAAGAAATAAGACTTAACTAACGTATTTAAGATATGACACTGTCAAAGTAGGTGAAAATGAAATAAATCTTACTTAGAAGAAATAAATTATACAAAGTCGGCTCAAAGGAGGAAATGCACATATTTGATTTCTTCTTGTGTTGGATTTTTTATCATGTTCAGAAGTACAAAAATAACAAAATGTTGCAGCACTATATATAAAAAATTATATACAAAATATACAAGGATGACAGATAGGACATGAATCAGCATTGGCAATAATATTTAGGTGGTGTAAAAAGTATTTTCGACTTTTGAGCAAAGATAAACTAACTTCACTCTTTTCAATTCAAACAACCCGATTCAGGAACCATATACCATGTTATCTTCTAACTCCCAAAATATGATACAAAATATGTTACAAAACAGTGAAAACAATGCTTCTAAATTCTAGTTTCCAGTGTTCACAACAATGTGAAAACATAGTGAAAACTATAATGAGAATTTAAACTGCAACTTGGTTTGAAAAAGATTGAATAATATACTACTATCCAATCCGACTAAAAGCAAATTGGACTACATTGGATGATTCAGTTTCTTGACTAATGCTATTTAAAATATTTCTTTAACACATCAGCATTTTTCAAATAGCAAAATTTAACTTGTATATTTTTTCCCCTTTAATAAAATGTTTTACATATTTTCTTTAAAGAACTAGCTACATTAGTAAATAGTGTGATTTCTAAGTCACTAAAATATATGACAACAATTGATTGTAATAGCATGAGTTTGCTTATCTTAAGAAATGGTTTGATGTAATCTTTATTGGTGTAATTCAGTTAGATTAGATTAGTTTGTTAGCCTTGAGCTGTATATAAATATACTATGCTATGTCATTTTAAACAGAATAGAGAGCGTGTGTAATGTAGAGAATACATTTTACTGCAGTTTTTTTCTGATATAATTCAGTGTGTGCATTTGAGTGAGAAGTGAGTGTGTGAAACACCAAGATTCACGAAGTGAGTGAACATCATATTGTGAGTAAGCAAGACTGAGTGTATGTGCATTCTTGCACTATCAGTGGTATCAAGAGCTTTGTTCTAGATCCTGGTTCTTGAGAGAAAGCATGACATTCCAAAGTGGAAATGTTCCTATGAATCTTCCAATCTTGACATCAAAGAATTATGATAGATGGAGCTCGCAGATGAAAGTGCTTTTTCGGTTTCAAGAAGTATTGGAAGTGGTGATTGATGGAGTCAAGGAGCTTGGGAGGCAGCCAACAGATGAGCAGAAAGTTGCCTATCAAGTAAGCTTAAAGAAAGATGCCAAGGCTCTCTTCTTGATACAACAATGTATGGATTCTGAGAATTGGGAGAAGATATCAATAGCAGAAACTGCAAAAGATGCATGGGACAGCTTGGCTCAGTTCTATGAGGGTTCTGACAAATTAAAAAAGGTGAAATTGCAGACCCTGAGAAGGCAGTATGAATTACTGCAGATGACTGATCAAGAAAGTGTAAGTGATTACTTTGCAGGATTGATAGCTATCACAAGTCAAATGAAATCTTGTGGTGAAACACTTTCAACTGCAACAATAATTGAAAAGGTGTTGAGAACACTAACAAGCAGATTCGACCAAGTGGTTGTTGTATTGGAAGAATCAAAGGATCTTGAGTCAATGAAAATTGAAGAGCTGCAAGCAACCCTTGAAGCCCGAGAGCTGAGATTAAATGAGAGGAGTTCTGTGAAAACAGAGCAAGCTTTACAAGCTCAGTTCAAGCATAAAGGAGGTGATGGAAGAAAGAATTACAAGGAGAAAGGAAAATGGAAGAATAACAAGTGGAAGAACCAAGAAAGAGGCCAAGGTAGCAATTCTGAGCAGAATCAGAATGCTGGAAGCTCCAAGAAACATGAAGTGAGCAGAAACTATGAGAAAAGAAGAATTCCTAAGAAAGATGTGCAGTGTTACAACTGCCAAAAATATGGTCATTATGCATATGAGTGTAGAGGCAAGAAAGTGCCAAGAAAGCAGGAAGAAGAAGCACAAATGGCTCATGAGGAAGATTCTGAATCTGATGAAGTTCTGTTGATGGCTACTACAAATTCAGAAGATGACAAATCTGATTTGTGGTATCTTGATACAGGTTGTTCAAATCATATGTCTGGTCATAGAGAATGGTTTACAAACCTTGATGAAAGTGTGAAGAATAAGGTCAGATTTGCAGACAATAGCACTGTAGCTGCTGAGGGATTAGGGAGAGTGATGATCCAACAGAAGAATGGTCAGCAGGCTGCCATAACTGAAGTTCTTTATGTTCCAAACATGAAGACTAACTTGTTGAGTCTTGGTCAATTACTGGAGAAAGGCTACTCAATGAAGATGGAGCACAACCATTTGAAGGTGTTTGATAGTAAAGGGAGATTAATCTTGAAAGCCTCTCTGTCAGAAAATAGAACTTTCAAGATTGGTGTTCAGGTCATGCAGCATCATTGTCTGGCTAGTGAATGCAGCAGTGAGACCTAGTTGTGGCATCAAAGGTTTGGGCATTTGAGTTTTAGAAGTTTAAGCCTACTGCAGAACAAGAATATGGTTAGAGGTCTTCCTTCAATTGTGCAGCCAAATGAAGTATGTGCTGACTGTTGTGAGTCCAAGCAAACTAGAAAGTCCTTCAAGTCAGAAATTCCTATCAGCACAACTGAAAAGCTTGCAGTAATTTCTTCAGATGTATGTGGACCTTTTGAGGTAACTTCTCTTGGTGGAAATAGCTACTTTGTGTCTTTTATTGATGAGTTTACAAGGAAAATATGGTTGTATCTCATTAAAAGGAAAAGTGAAGTGCTTAATGTTTTTCAAAAGTTCAAATTGATGGCTGAAAAACAAAGTGGAAAGCAAATCAAAATACTGAAAACTGATGGAAGTGGTGAGTATGTCTCACATGAATTTCAGAAATTTTGTGACCAAGAAGGAATTATACATGAGGTGATAGCTCCATATACACCTCAACATAATGGAACAGCTGAAAGAAGAAACAGAACTCTTATTGACATGACAAGGAGCATGCTGAAAACAAAAAAGATGCCTGCCTATTTCTGGGGTGAAGCAGTGGCTACTGCAGCTTATATCTTGGATAGAAGTCCAACCAAGAGGCTACATGGTATGACTCCAGAGGAAGCATGGTCAGGTAAAAGGCCTAGTGTCAGTCATTTTAGAGTTTTTGGCTCATTATGCTATAGGCATGTTCCTGAACAGCTTAGAAAAAAGCTTGATGATAGAGCTGAGCAGATGATCCTACTGGGCTATCACTCAACTGGATCCTACAAGCTGTTTGATCCTAAGAAAAGGAAAATTGTAATAAGCAGTGATGTTGTGGTTGATGAAAAGAATAGTTGGAATTGGGAAGCTAGCAAGACAGACAACAATGTTGACAGTGTTACTGTAAGTCTTGATGATAATCAGGACAGTATTGAAGCTGCTGCTGAAATTCAAGTCAGAAGGTCACAAAGAGAAAGACAAGTACCACCAAGGTTGCATGATTATGAGCTGTTTCCTGATTCTGCAGTCACTACAGAAGGTGAGCTTGTTCATTTTGCTTTATTAGCTGAAGCAGATCCTATCAGTTTTGAGCAGGCTATGGAGAGTCCAAATTGGAGAAATGCCATGCTAGAAGAACTCAGTTCAATTGAGAAGAATGAGACTTGGAAATTGGTAACTTTGCCAAAACAGAAGAGACCTATTGATGTAAAATGGGTTTACAAGACAAAAATCAAGCCTAATGGTGACATTGCTAAGTATAAAGCCAGATTAGTAGCAAAGGGCTTCTTGCAGAAACCTGGTCTGGATTTCTATGAGGTCTTTGCACCTGTTGCAAGGATTGAAACAATCAAACTTGTAATTGCAGTGGCAAGCTTTAAAGGTTGGTCATTGTACCAATTAGATGTGAAATTTGCCTTTTTAAATGGGCCACTAGAAGAGGAAGTTTATGTTTCCCAACCTCCTGGCTATGAAGTAAAAGGGCATGAAGACAAAGTATATAAGTTGAAGAAGGCTTTGTATGGTCTAAAACAGGCCCCAAGAGCTTGGAATATGAGAATTGATGGCTTTCTAAAGCAATTGAGATTTGTTAAATGCATCACAGAACATGGAGTGTATGTTAGGCATTCCACAGCAACAAACATATTGATAATATGCCTATATGTTGATAATCTGTTGATAACTGGAAGCAGTGAAAAGGAAATTGCAGAATTCAAAACCAGAATTATGAGAGAATTTGACATGAGTGATTTAGGTGTGCTATCCTACTTCCTTGGCATTGAATTTACTCATACCAGCAAGGGTATTTTCATGAGCCAAAAGAAGTATGCTGAAGATGTTTTGAAGAGGTTCAGTATGATGGATTGTAATTCTGCCTGTACACCTGCAGAGTCTGGAATCAGATTGCAGAAGGATGGCATTGATGAAGCTATAGATCCTACTCACTACAAGCAAATAGTAGGTTCCTTGAGGTATTTGTGCAACACCAGGCCTGATTTGGCCTATATTGTTGGTGTGATAAGCAGATTTATGGAGCATCCAAGGGTATCTCATCTTGCTGCAGCCAAGAGAATCCTTCGATATGTTAAAGGATCTCTAGATTTTGGCATTTTATATCCTAACAAGTTAAATGGAGGTGCAGCCGAATTACTTGGATACTGTGATTCGGATTGGTGTGGAGATAAGGATGATAGAAAGAGTACCACAGGCTATGTGTTTATGGTTGGTGGAAAACCAGTTTTTGGGTGTTCAAAAAAGCAAGATGTTGTTTTGTCATCTTGTGAAGCTGAATATGTTGCTGCCTCAGTAGCAGCTTGTCAAGCTTTGTGGTTAGAAACTTTGCTTGAAGAATTGAAGCTTGGAGAAATTAAACCAGTGAAGCTGCTAATTGATAATAAGTCAGCAATTGATTTGGCAAAACATCCTATTACTCATGGCAGAAGCAAACATATTGAGACTAAATATCATTTCCTTCGTGATCAAGTCAGCAAAGACAGATTGGAATTGCAGTATTGCAAAACAGAAGAGAAGCTAGCTGATATCTTGACCAAGCCATTGAAGAATGCTAAGTTTGTAGAACTGAGATGTAGACTAGGTGTACAATCTATGACTAATCTGAATTAGGAGGTGTATTGGTGTAATTCAGTTAGATTAGATTAGTTTGTTAGCCTTGAGCTGTATATAAATATACTATGCTATGTCATTTTAAACAGAATAGAGAGCGTGTGTAATGTAGAGAATACATTTTACTGTAGTTTTTTCTGATATAATTCAGTGTGTGCATTTGAGTGAGAAGTGAGTGTGTGAAACACCAAGATTCACAAAGTGAGTGAACATCATATTGTGAGTAAGCAAGACTGAGTGTATGTGCATTCTTGCACTATCAATCTTTTAGTACCTAAAAGACAGAAAGGCTTCAATCATCTTAAGCAGTGATACAATGACATTGATTCTTATGATCATTTCTATTAACTATAAGGGATGGTCACTTGATTTTATTTGCGGTAGAACAAGAAAAATATGACAATAATCATAATAGTACAAGGGGATATGGTTTAAATGTGGATTTTAGGGCTTGGATTGGATTTGAAAACCTCCTATGTGTTAGCAAAACTTGGGACGCTGCGAGAGCTCGAAGCGGTAATTAGGCTTTTGTACCCCAAGACCTAGTGGGACAAAGGAAATTGAGATATGATTCAGGCTCTTTTGGGAAGCCCACTGGGCATTTTTTTATTATTATCTAAGATAGTTACTATTTCCACTCCCCATTGTTCTAATACACTCCCCTTTCTCATTTAGTTCCCCAAACTACCTTGCTAAACACACTCCTCCCATCTTTGTCTCCCTCCTATTTAATTCTCTTCCAAAAAAACACACCCCTTAGAAACCTCTCCAAAGTGCAAGTGTCCATCTCAGCCTCACAAAGACGTGTGTGTGAGCACACTGATAATAACGTGTACGAGATTGATGGAGTTTGTTCACCAATTTTTGGTCACTAGTTGGCTTCAAGGGTTGGGTCAGTTTTTCCTTTTTACTCTGTTTGAGGATGCATAGGACATCATATGTAGATATGTGAAAGACATAAATTTGTAGACTTGTTACACGTTAATGCATCTACAACCTCTTTATTTATATACTTATTCAATGGTGGTCTATTTTGATTTACCATTGGGATTAGAACTTGTAGATTCAAAGGCTTTGGTTTCCTTGGGGATTAGTGTTAATGGTTTTTTGAGTGGTGAGAATTTTCTTTTGTTTCTTGGGGTTGGGAAGAATTAATGAAGAGATTATAAGAATAACTAATGTAGTCATTGGTAATTGTGAAATGTATTGCTTTGCAATATTTGGAGACGTGTGGAGGGGTTGTTTTTTTTCCATTGGAGCATCTAGGATGAAGAAAGAGTTGAGGGGAGTGTATTTTAGAGGGTAGTTTGGGAAAAAATAAAGGGGAGTGCATTAGTATAAATGAAGTGTAAATAGCAGTATCCTTGTCTCATGTAGTAATCTTTCAAGCCCAAAAGACAATTTCTGAACCCCAAACTGGAAACAATAGTAGATAGATCCGTACAGGCCCAACTGGTTCTTCAATCCGCTGCAAGCCTGCCATATTCCCATTTCTTGCATATAAGGGCTTGCTTAAAATAAAAGGGTAAGGGAGTTTTTTTTAAAGATAAAAGTGTAAGAGAAATAAATTAACTTTGACAATTTAATTACCATGGCCTTCCAAATCATATATTAAAATGTATGATAAATTAATTAAATTTTATAATAATTATTTAAGAAAATATATTTAACATGATTTTTAATTGATGATATATATACATACATACATATATATATATATATATATATATATATGTGTGTGTATATATATATATATATATATATATATACACTAAAAAAATTAATAATTAGATGTATTTATATTTATTTTGCCATTTAAATAAGATTTAATTTTCTATATTTATGATTTTCATTTTTTTATAATAATCGCATGAGTAACTCCCTGAATGTGTGACTATGTACATTAAGATTAATCTCAATAATTTATCCTAGAGATTTTGTAATTTTATTTTGTATTTTATCAAACTATCCTTCATATACGAACTTTAATTTTTTTTCTCTCTATATTTTATTAAATTATCTTTCATGTGAACAATTTTTCATAGCTGAATTTGTATTAGTCTTCTATTCATATGATCACATTATGTATAAAATTCATGCACCAAAACTATTCCTTAGAATTAAAAAAAAAATTATGTATTAATCCTATGTATTTTGTAGAATTGCAATAAAAAATGCATTTACAAGCAGTATTCCCACTAACAAAATGGTAAAGATTGTGTATGAACACTTGGGTCTTACACAACCCTAATATATTGTAGTGTCTTGACAAAGACAAATGACAAACTCCACTTAACACATCGAATCCCAAAGTGAGGAATTTATGATCCAAGTTTCAGCACAAGAAGTTACTTGCTTTGTCACCTGAAAATCGAAACTTGGGCTACTTTATGTTTTTGGTGGTGCATACTTCAATTTGAGGCCTCTTTGTTTATGAACAAAGTAAATGGTGGCTTTGTGATCTACGTAACCCGATAACAAATTTTGAATGCCAAATGAAGGTGTTGAGGAAAATTTAATAAAGAAAAATTGAATGTTGGAAATGTGGAAAAATAGGTCATTATGTACTAATATCAGAGCCACTTAGTACTAATATCTTTTTGCTATATATATTATAAATTTAAGCTTAGCATCCTTCATTAGTGTTTGATGTTTTTTTTTCATTGGCCAAATATGTAAACGATACATCGACTAAGATCTAAAAAGTCAATATTGATTGTAGTAATTCACCAAGAACAATAATATATAAAGGTCAAATAATCTACGGAAGTGGATTAACTACTCATCAGTTTTTTCTGTCCGCAGTAAGAATGTACGGTTTCAGTCTCTATTATCTTCAAAAGGAGGTAAACCCCACACATTAGGGTTGAAATCCAACAGTGAGTTCAAAACTTGGTCTGCTGTATCAAGAAAAGATTTGTCCAGCCTTGGATCAGGGACCATAACAACAGACCTGCATGACATGTAACAGAAAAGATTAACAAATTGAAGATAATACTCCAATTGCACAATGTATTCTTGTTCAAGAAAATAACATGCAACTAATTCGTAAGAAATCAGTCATAAGAAATAGGAATGAGTAGACATCATCATGATGTTATGAGAGACCACACTAGATGTCTTCTTAGCTTGGCATCAAGACCGGATAAATCACTGTATCCATTTTTAGTTACTTGTAGAGTTTGGTCACTTAATGCCTTACTCTTTTCAAATTATATTATTTGCTTGCTCAACAATGAGAGACAAACAGATAGCTCTCCATGATTGATGAAAGTTATAAGATCCACAACTAACTTGTGAATTAGCTCCAGTTCTCTGGGCTAATTTCAATCAATCAGTTAACTAAATGGTGCGATAGAATTTTTTTAGGTTAAAAAATCAATCACCCATAAAACTTGGAGGTTATCTGGCTTGTAAAACATTATCAACTGCCACTTAAAATTGGTAAACATTCAAACTTAACTATTGCAAGAACATACAAGATAGCAGAATCTGTTACCCAGCTTCGGATATACAAATGTTCATATGTCACAGTTTTTTAGACCTTAAACATGCATGTAATAACATTATATCAGCAGTCATGTACTCCATATATGAGAGAGGAAGAGAATAGAAAGAGCCTACTGAACATATAAACGTTAGAAAGATGCAATCCGTCATAATTGTTAAGTTGAGGAATTTATTGAGTACAAAAAGCATAGATTTCATCAATTCCAGATCAGTGATATATATTGCTGATGCAGATATTTTGTATATTACATACTGTGCTAGTAATATTGTAAGATCTGAAACTGCTAGATCTAGCACTAAATTATCTACCCATTCTATCAAATGCCAACAGGTTGAAACCATAGCCTGCTGCATTTAAATTTAAAGATATGAAGGAAAAAATATCTTTCAATGCTCCAATCCACTTACATTCCAGCATTCTTAGCTGCAAGAACTCCTGCGGGTGCATATTCAAAAACAAGAATATTAGAAGGATCTACCGGTCCACCCTGTTGACGTCAATTCATCATTAACTACAACATCACTATGGATTACAGACTTGACACAATCAGAAATGCAATAATAAAATGAACCCAATGCCA
This sequence comes from Glycine latifolia, assembly GCA_013407115.1. NCBI lineage: Eukaryota > Viridiplantae > Streptophyta > Magnoliopsida > Fabales > Fabaceae > Glycine > Glycine latifolia. Next base: position 5,876,973 of record CM023947.1, read on the forward strand.
AATTCAAAGTAGGAAAAGAAAGGCATCTGTAATCTTTTAATCTATGGACAATTTAGCCAACAAGTGCACCACATTCATAAATTGCTATACCTCAAATCTCTTGGCTGCTGCAAGAAATCCATCCGGAGAAGGTTTGCCTTGTTTAACTTCTGGGTCATCACCAAGAACAACATGATGCATCAAAGAGAAGATTTCATGATGTCTTTGAGTTTTCAATTCAAAATGTCGCTTGTGAGAACTGTGTGGAAAATTGTCAAAACAACTTTGCATTACAAATCCTTCAAAATAGATGTGAGACAGGAAATAAATCTCTTCTTTCTAGTTTTTACCCCACCCACCCACCCAAACAAAAGAAATGTAAATAACAAAAAAATAATAATAATAAACAAAAGGAGTTCCAATCTGTGTGGCAACATCAATATATAAACAATATAATAGTGCATATACACAGAATTAGTATATTTAAGTATTTCTATAGCTAATAAGTCTATTGAGTTTGACAGGCTTACAATATACACTACGAACTATTCAGTACTCGTCCAACTCCCCCAATAAATATTAATTACCAATAACAAAAGCACAGATTAAGGCTTTCACAATAAAATGACTAGCTTAGCTAACAGTAGTCTTTGAACACAGTCATGTAATTTCTAAGCTTGAGTCTGGGATCTATGTTAACAGTTCAATGACTTAAAACTTATGCAGCATGTGTATGGGTGGGATGGGGGAAATCCCTTAGAGAACTCATGCCTTGCAGGAAGATAGAATCTTGAATAGTTGGGAGCTTTTATATGAACAAATATGTACATTTCCCATTGAAAATGAAGAGCAGTTTATGAGGAAAAAATATTTACATGCTGAATATCTTGAGATATAGTAATATAATGTTGCTAAGAATCCATACAGCAAAGGAATTCTACCCGTCCTTAAAAATCAGTTTTTCGATAGCAGTTAATTAAACCAATACAAGCATTTCAAAACAAATATACTTGAAGGTTGAAGCATGTGGGTTCAAAGATGCTAACAATATCAGTGTATAATACAGAAGTATCCAGCTACAAAATCATGGTAGAAATACATACAATAAGAATTTTATGAATTTAAAGTTCATAACTACACTAAACAAGGTACAAGTTCTGATATTCAACATATATCACTATGCTGAATGTGTCAATATAATTTCTTCTCATCCCTAGAAGATCCATGTTGTGATGAATCTTTTCAAGTTTTCACCATGTATATCTACAAAAAGGATGGAAGATGCCCAATTATATTAAACAAGGAATGATTACAAGTTCAAAGGTTCAACTCTACAAGGTGACAACCAATTATGAACCTTTATGCATCACAACAGCTTAATTAAACAAAGACTGGAGAAGGACTGCAAGATAAGAGAAATAATGAAATGCGGAGGGTGAAATGAATAAGAAAGAACCAACTGATAATCTTTACATATCTATTTTTTTTTTTTTTTCACTTTGATAAAAGAAGTTACCCAGCCAAAATAATTAGATAAGACAAAAGTCATTGCGGCCGAGACAATCTCTCATAGAAAGCTAGCATGTCTTTTCACCAGAATGGAAGCTTCACCTAATACATAGATAAAGTACAAAAGGTGCTCTAAGACAACATATTTATGCGTTTGGTTATCCAGTTGCGAGAAGATAACAGTTAATGCCTGCATTTCATGGGCTCGAAAATTCAAATTAAAAGGTATCTTCTCTAGAACTAAAGACTCCCTCCAACAACTATTTTAACAAGTCTAACAATAGCCCTACTTGCTCTGAAGTAAAAGAGTTATCCTTTCTTGCATTTTTCGTGTGTGTGAAATCTAAAGAGGCTTGTAGAAGAAAATACTTGGGAAAAGTGTCTAGAGAGATAAGTATAAAGAATACTTTGGTGTTAGGAAACAATGTTTGTAACCCATGGTTGATAGTAAAATCTTGGTAGTAGTGAGCCAAAGACTAAACATATTGTTTAGTTGGCGAAACGCTGACAAAACTTTATGTGTCTCTTCTTTCTTATCTTTATCTGCATATATTTTACTGTTGTTAACCTATATAAGAAAGGAACTTAGTTTTGAGTTTAACAAACCTGTTTTCTAAAAGACTGCTTATCCTTTAAGTGTGTGTCCAATGTCAGATAGTTCATAGGACAAAGCGTTCGTCCAACCCCTAGGTGTAAACTAGTTTTCTGCCCATAAATAATTATCCATTTTTGAAAAACACAATCCCCCCCCCCCCCCCCCTCTATTGTGTTTTACATTTCTCTTTACAATGAGAATAAGCATCTATTAGTGAAATCTACTGATTTTAATGAGTTGCTATCATCAATAAAGGCAATGGGATTAAAGGTTCTACCAATGCTACATATATACATAATAATACATGCATTAAGGCATTAAGACATCCAAATGTCATCCATTCAACGTGTATTTGGGTAAATAGCTTAACTAAACAATTATTCAATAAGCTTTCATGAGAGTTTATGTCATATATTTAGTTATGAAACTTACTGAAATGAGATAAAAATGGTTTATCTTGATAAACTTTACCAATAAGTTTATTGAAATAAGCTAAAAACTATTTATAGGAGTCATAACCTATTTTTATAAGCCTAAATAAGCTCCATACAAGCTCTTCCAATTCCTAAACAGTAACACCCCCTTAAGCACAAACACATTGGAAATCCTGAATAGATGATGATGATGATGATGATGATAAGACAATTTTCTACACTTTCAAACTTCTGGTTAGTAATCAATGCTAGTATAAAAAAAACAAAATAAAAATTCAGCAACCCTTGATAAATAAGCAGGTCACCACCTCAGTCAAGAATTCGTGTTTAGAAGTTAGAACATACTAGGTATATGCATGTGATACATGTATAAAATACAGTATTTCATTTGATGTGCCTCTTTTGCGTCAAGTACTACTGTTAAAGCTTTCAATTTCTAGTGCCTGTCTCTAAAGGTCCTCTAATCACATGTCTGGAATGTCATTTTGAGCTTCCCTTTGAGCAGAGCATAGTTTATAGTTACATACGTGATTCTTTAATCCTATGTTAATTAGATAAGGGCATCCAATTCCAATGTCCATTAGTCCACATACCTGGCATAGGCTCACTAGTGGGAAACAACTTCTGCAGCATATCCTCTCTTTCTACCAGGAATTGCTCAGCACTAAGAGAATCACTAATTCCAGTCTCTACAACAAAGACCCTAGCAGATTCTATTGCTTTCTTTCCCATCATCTTTGCCTTTAGGGACCAATCAAAGGTTTTGTTGTACCTAGCGAGTATGATTTCCTGGACTTGAGTATAGAACCTCTCAGTGTCTGCAACAGAAGCATGGTTTTTGATAAACAACGAGAATGTGGTTGAAGATAGATGGAATAATAGATCAATAGTATACCGAGCAAGAGACCGTCCATGTCAAAAACGACGTGGGTGATTGGCCTTCTAACGGAGACGACAGCAGAGGGATGGGCCATTGCGCGATGAAGAAGCTAATGCGACCTTCTTGCTCAGTCTCCGATCTACAACTGCAGGTTCCAAGCTACAGAGCAAGCGAAGACAGAGAGAGACGTCTAAGCGACACTTCGGATGTTTTTCCAAGGGCAATTGAATTCTGCACCTATTAAAAACCCCAACCTATCCCTTCTATCTTCTTCTGATCCTCTTCCCTTCTTCCTCTTCTTTCTCCCGCAATCAGCACGAGTCCCCACTCTCTCCTTTCTTCTTCTTCTCTTCTTCTCAAAATTGACGTTCTTTTGGGTTAGTTTTTGGAACAGACGTTCCGTAAATACTCTTACTAAATGGCTTTCGTAAACACTGTTAAACATCTTATGGAACACCTTTTCCATAAATAAAAATAGTGTTTTTGGAATGATCATTCTAAAAACTACAAAATATACTTTTAAAAAGATTATTCCAATTATAATTTTTGTTTTTGAAATGGTTCTTTCATAGGATAAAATAATGCTTTATGGAACATTCTTCGTGGAAGATATAAAATATACTTCTAAAAAAAACTACTCCAGATTATAATTGTTGCTTTAAGGATGGATTTTTCATAAGCATGATAATAATTTCTAAAACTTTCTTTTTAAAATATACAAAATATACTTACAGAAAAACTACTTTAAATTTAAAAATGTTGCTTCTAAAATGGTGTTTTCATTAGCAAAAATAATTTCATAACGATCATTTCATATGTATTTTTGTTTAAAAAAGATCATTTTGCAAACTTTTTTATAGTTAATTAAATTTGATAAAAGGAGGGAAAAAAAGGAGAAAAAAAAAAAAAGACAAGGCAGAAGGAACCAGGGAGCACGAGAATGAAGGGTGGGGGAAGGAGGAATTGTCTTGGGAGGCAGGGGTGTCATCGATGTGAGTGTGCCATCTAAGTACCTTATACAAAAATAATTTTGATTGAAAATATTTACCATATGATAGAAATAACTGTCAATGAATTTTCTTTCACAAAAAATTCAATCTTAAGAGAAATAATATGTATTGTCTACGTGCCAAAGTCAGAAGTGACCATTTACTTGTCATATAGCAAGAGTTTTTTGCTGTATCTCGATGACAAAAAAATATTTTCCAAGACAATTAATATAAACATGCATTTTGGTTCTTAAAAAGATATTAAAGTAATATTTTAATGCTTAAAATAACATTTTCTCCAATCTTTGTCGGTGACTTCCGATGTTGAAGCCAATAGAACTTATATAGCAATGCATGAATCACATGGTATGATGCAGATAAAATGTCAACGCATGTGTGTGAAATTATGAATGAGATGCGCGTGATTTATTTTTTCTATATTACTTTCTGAAAGGGAGATAAATGATGCTACAATATTAGTGTGATTGTTTTTTCTTTCTGTAAAAAAAGTGTAATTGTTTTTTAGTTGGACACTATAATGCCGATTTTCAACGTAAATTGAGTTTCATTTAATTTTTCAAAATGTGATTGTTCTTTTGGTTTTTTACTTTTTGCTGGATTGATTTTTCTTTTGGTTGGGCACTATAAAGTCAGTACGGTGTAAATTGAGATTCATTTAAGTTTTCAACACTAATTTTGATTGGGCTTCTGAAAAAATAAAATAAAAAATGATAGTGCTTAAGGTCAGATCACCACTAAAATGATACCTAAAAATTTACTCTATTATATTATATTAGCTATTAAATTATTTTAATATAAATTATTAGTATAGCATTTTATATTAACATATGCATATATAATATATTTTCTTATGGCCTTATTATTTAATAGCTAATAAAAAATATAAAAAATATCAATCTGTCAACTCATAGCATCAATAAAAGTGAATGTAAAATAAATTTGTACTAAATATTTACAATAGTTATCAGCACTTTCTTGACCGCATATTTTAAAGGGAATGCAAATGCATACCATACCTTTATTTAGGCGAATCTTCCTCTAAAGCATTTTGGATGGTGGGTTTTGGATTAGTTAGCAGTTAGCACTATCAGAAGAACACGCGGTGCCAATAGTTACGCAAGCAACTGCTTTCTTCTCCGTGAAAAAATAAAAATCTGGAAGTGCATTTCACCTAAAAAAGAAATTCTGTGTTGTCTGTGCAACCAAGCTCGTCCACGTAGCCAATGAAAGCGAAGCTTGACGTACTTTTATAGTACAAAATGACCGTTACAGTACTATGAGGTCCAAATGTCCGTCTTCCTAGTGGTCTAGAAGTACAATGATCCAAGATGCTCAAAATTAGCCTAGGATGTCCTCAGCCATGCACTTGCATAGTTCGTTCTTCAACATGTCCATGCCAGTGTGACACGAAGTTGAAACAGAACAGGCAATTCGTCTTTGTAGATCTTTAAAATCCATAGCCAAATTTTCATCCCAAACTGCAGTTTTATCTGAGGACAAAAAATACCAGGTCACCAAAAGAAACTTCATAATTTCTTTCCGCAAATACTAGTAACTAATTCAGGCCTTCACCTGTTATCAAGATCGATCTCGCCCATATTTTCCATCATGTCATCAAAGATATCTTTGAGATTTTCAAGAACTTCCAGCTCATTTTCCAAGCTTCCTTGCAACTGTAAAAGAAAGATTCTATTTACATTAAGAAGGTGAATCAGTAAAATTTGACAACAACGCAATATGTAAACGATATTGTAGGAAGAATAACGTATGCATGGGTGCATGTTTCTTAATAAACTTTCTAGTTTTCATTCTTTAACTATTATCCTGATCCTTTTACAAATCTTTTATACTTTAACTATATAAAAAAATAACTACCTACTAAGTTGTCTGAAAGCTCCATATTATGCGTTTGTATGTAAGGAGGAGATATATTGTATTTTATAAATAATTGAAGATACTTTATAAATAAAAAAATAAACACACTTGATTTTTTAAAATGTAAAATGGGTTTTCAATATTTTCTATATTTAACAAGTAGAAAGATTAGTAAAAATGTGTCATAGGAAGATTTAAAATTAATCTTGCAGGAGTATTGACTGTATGCGCTCTAGCAAGGACTAAGGAGTAAAGCGATATGTAATGTTTTCTTTCTCTCCGTTAGGTCAAACTATGCATTGCATAAAATACTTCTGGTAAAATTAAATTTGGGGAACAGGATAGGATGGGAAGGAGAAAGAACAGTACAAAAGTCTTTGTTCTTAGCATGGGACTTCGAGATCTCCTAAGATGGTCCAATAATGGAGAGGGAAGGCTATGGTAGAATATCCTGTGCTCCTTGGAGAGCCAAGTACCACGCACCATGTGAGTCATCCAGTTGGACACAGGTATATCTTCATCAGAATCAACGTCAGAACCGTCAATGTCTGCAAATGACAACTAGTTAGAATATCAATCTGACAGACAGGACTAGCTCAGCAAACTTGCAACAAAAGGCGCAATAAATTCATAAGGGTGTTACTCTAGATGTGTATGAACAGGAGGGAATGGAGTGATACATTACCTAACGGAATAACATCATTTGGGTTGTCTCCTTGTGATAAGCAACCATAAAAGGTAATTAGATGAGATCTGGAGAAGTTCCCGTAGATTAAGCAGCATTCTTCTCCCGATCTGGGTGGTCTTGATAGACAAATTAAATTTCAGTGAATTTGTTGCAGGATCCACTTTGCCGTAGTGCATAACATGTGGGCACATCTGTTGTCAGGGTCCAAAAGAGAAATAAAATTAGTAGGCGTCAAACGCTACTAAGCAAAATCTGGGTATTTCTTTAAATTACAAAAGTGAATTGTGTGTAATCAATAAATGTTATAAACCGATGTAAATAATTGTCAAACATCAGATATCACAAAACTGCCAGGTAGAAAATAACATTAGTTTGTAGAGCACACCAATGATGGGCATCAGAAGATTCTGTTACTAACATGTTTACTTCCATTGTCTGTAATGTATTTGGGTTCAAGGCCCTGCGCGCTCTTGCAGTAATAATCTAAAATCTACAAGAAGTTTCAACTATGTTCCAGAAGAATATGCTATTTGAATACATAATTGACAGGCATTGTATTTTCAAATTCGGTTACCTTTAGTTTCCTCATTGAATTCAGTGATCAATGCCATAATATATGAAGATATAAAAATTCTATCTAAATATTCAAAAGGGAAGGGAGCATGGAGAGAAAATTTGAAAAAGAGAGAATATACATACTGAATGATTAAGAAAGCCCGCAAGAGGGATCAAGCATGTTCTTAGCTTTCCATCAGAATACATTATCTTCATGCTGTTAGAGTACCAAAGTTCACAAGCCCATAAAAATTTCTCCCATGTGTACAGCTCAGGTGGAAATATATCAGGAAAATTATTGCACAGAGCAGGGAACAACTCATTATATTGAGCATGCAAGTGCTGCCACAAAAAGAAAGAGCATAGAAAATTGTCAATTTTTGCATGCGAGCAACTTTCAACAGTATGTAGTGAACAAATAAAAGAGGAGTAACTATAGTTAACAAGAAACAATCATGTTCACCAAGAAGAGAATAATATCAGTGATTAAAATTTCATGAAAGGATAAAGGATAAAAAGGCCACTAGATCTGATTTTAGGGTCAATTACATTCCCTCAAGATATGTTTGGAAATGATGGAAGGAAAGGGAGAGGACAAATTTTTTATTTCTAAAAAATATTTTCTAATTAAAAAATAATTTTTTAAAATAAAAAAGAAAATGATAGTTTAGCATAAATTTAATGCCCTAATATTTTATTTTTATAAATATTATTGAACTCTCTTCAGTTAAAAAAAAATTGCCCTCCCTTTTAAAACACACTCTCCAACATACCCTTATTTTGAGAAATTACACTCTCATCACTTGAGTAATTGATATGTGCTACACTTGGTCAATTTTAATGTGAACAAGCCTCTTAAGAGCAGTTTTTCTCTCTTATTGATTCTTGGCATCAACAGCAGCTAGTTTGAAGCTTCACTGTTGACTTTGAAATTTTAGAAGATGAAATGAAGATCAAGGATGAAGCACCAAAACTGATTGTAACTTAGTAAGAGAGTTCAAATTTTTATTTCATCTTTTTATAGTTCCAAAACTATTCAAAGTTAATTTACATGCAAAACGATATACTACCAGTAATACGAGTCAAGTAGCAGGTTAATCACTTGAGAGGATGTTTAAGACTAGGATTTTAGAGGAAAATAAAAGGAGGGTAATTTTTTAATTTTTATATTGAGAATTATATGACGTTTTATAAAAGAAAACAAACGACTAGGAAATTAAGTTTACGTTGATTAACCATTTAATTTCTTTCATTTATAAAAAATTAAATTAGAGAATATTTATTAGAAATGGAAATTTTATCCTCCCTTCCCTTTCCCTAACTTATTTCGCAAGTGTATTAAATTCGTCCAAGCAGTAAATAAACAGTAAGACCAAGTGTTGAGTCCACAAAATATTTGATTATACTCATATGTATACGTTTAATTATAAGCAATTAATAAAATAATATGAAATTTTTAAGTGATAATGTATGTAAATATAAATTCAGAATAAAATAAATTGTAAAATAGATTAAGAACAAGCAAATGAAAACACAAATACTTGAAGAGGTGAATTGACAGGATTATGTGATATGTTGGATGTTTAGTTTACCAAAACTAATCTTGATGCAATATTAAATTTTTTTCACTATTTAACATTATTTTACATATTACCTTCATCCTCTAATTTACTCTAACCATGATTCCTCATATGAAATAACTTACATTACCTAAGTTCACTTGTGATCCCTAAAAAAGCTACATCAAATAATTTGCATTAAGAGTAAAGATGTATATTTAAGGCTAAACAATGTTATTTTATTCCTAAAGATATGAATTGTCTAGATGTTCTTTCCCAGTTATAGACATTTTCCACTGCATAAACCTTCATAATATTACATGCGCATGAATGATTAGACTACAAACATGACAATAAATTCAAAAAAGAACAATAATATGAAAATAACATTAAATAGATAGTGAGAATTGTTATATCAAGAGAATTTGGTTGTTGAACCCCCTAACAACGAGTGATTTAGCCTCTCATTGTCATGAGAGGCTTAAAAAAACATGGAACAACAAATTATGAAAGATAATGGAAGAAAACTGGTAGAACAAGAAGCATAAGCCAACTTCTGTAGAGTGAATTTTTTTTCTCCTTTGTGTCATAGGTTTCTCTCTGGCTTTTGATGCTTTGCCTCTAACTGCTCCCCCCTTTTTATAATCAAAACTTTGCTTATTGGTTTTTTTTTATATTGGCGGCGCACTAAGCCCATGTGCCTGATAAGCGCACCTGTAGAGTCTAGTTGGATAAGTGATATTGTGTAAGCGGGTCTGTCGTGCTGAGTGAACTTGTCGCGCTAAGCAAGTCTGTCGCGCTACTCTAGATCTTGAATTCATCTTCCAAGTCTTTGATGTGTAATCCTACAAAGAAATTACAACCAACATACTGTAAATTCACTAATTTTAACATTTATTGGATAAAAGCTCAGAAGAAACTAAATTTCTACATTTAAATCACAAAGAAGAATTAAAAGAGGAAAAAAGATAATTGTTATGTAATTTAAATACACAATTTAAGTATAAATGACAATTATCAAACTCAACTCCCAAACATACCCTAGATGATCCCTCAGTTTAACAAGCTATATTTTTCCAAGTAAGTTCCAATTCTGGGTCATATTATTTTGACATTAATATCATCCTTAACATTAATACGATCAACAACTTAAATCCTGAATAAACTAATAAGTGTTAGTTCAGTAGTTTCAATACACCTCAAAGGAGGGAAAAACCTTCAATCTAAGAACAAGCTGATCAATAAAGAGGTCATAACCTTGAAACAATTGATTACCTGCCTTGCTTGCATTATCTTCTCCAACAGCAAGGTTCCATCCAACATTGTAATTGCTTCAATGCTGAGACTCAAACCTGCAAAGTAAAATATCAAAGCTATATGGAAAAACTGGGGGAAAGAAATTATAAAACTTGCAGTTGACAATGATCTTCATACAAATATGCTATAATATTAATGTTACATCTTTATTTAACTAGAATTAGCCAAGGGATCTGATTACATCCTTGCTTTTGATCTTATCATTTAGTGCATTCAGTGGTTGCAAAACAATCCCATATAAGTTTAACAAAATCCCACAATAGAGCCCAAAAAGAAAGGTAATTAACAAATTGTTCATCAAAGTCTAAAATTTAATAAGATTGAAGCCTATCCATAACTATATTTCTGATGCAAGAAATTAACTCGAAGAAAATGCCAAACAATGAGATCTCTAGAAGAAAGACCAGCTAGTTAATAGACACCATATCATCTAATACAATTTCAATCTCATTATGCCCTTTAAATTTTACCTGTAAATGTTGAATATAACTGTATATGTTTGCTGGTTAAAACTTCCTTGACCTTATAATGAAAGTTAGCATCTCATCAGCCGACCAAGCTTTCTTTACTATTAACCATGAATCCATGATGCTTTTATCTTCACAAAATTTCGATAACGACATTGTGATGTAATTGATTATCATCTTTGTGAACTTTTTCCTCTATCAAATAAAGCAAGCAAAAATAAAACCATATTAGCCCTTTGGACATAAACAAGCTAAAAGGATCAGAAAAATAAGAAATGTTTCCCACTTGATACCAAGAAATAGCCGAGCACCTTTTTTAGAGCTGGACTCCCACTGGTTTTGGTAGAGGTTAAATAGGTAAGCAGCTATTAAAAGTAGAGATCAATAAAAAGGGACAAAAGTAACAGACCTGGAACTACAGGGGTCTATCCCTCATGAAAAAAAAAAAAAAAAAATAGAAGGGGACCTACTCGTAAAGGTATCTCACTCTTGAAAAGTTATTACTCAACACTTCCATATGGTTGATACCAAATCTGACCATCAAGAAATTTAAGATAAAAACTGAGTTGTCAGTAGACACTATAAAACTTATATAACCGGAGATCCATTGAAATATTTGAGTTACTTGTTTGCAGGTACTGTTCAAAGCCATAGAAAAGCACCTGCAAGCGTTTTAAGAATAGTAGGTTGCATCACAATGACTTTAGTGAGATTTAGGGGATCTGTACAAAATTTATATCTATGTATGTGTATAAAGCATGTCATAGTAAAGTAAGATTACCTGTATTAAATTTTTCAGGGAGTGTGTCAAAGTAAATTTTGAATTTTGAATCACACTTATACTTTTCTTTCATAGTCCATAATAGCAATATGGTCTCAGATGATATGCCATCAATCTCTTTTATGACACCGTACTGTATTGGATAAAGGCAATTATCAGTTATGAAGAACATAATGGCCTGGTGAACATATGACATATCTCCCTTTCTGCTTATTTTAAGAAATAATGTCACCTACAATGGATGTGCCTATCCTTATCAAATAAGAGGGATCGATGCACAACTATATTGTAAGCCTTTCCAACAGAGAGAGAGAGAGAATGCTCCCATTAAGGATGGTCACGATAACTAACATCCTACATGACCTTATTTTGCAAAGCAGGAGATGAAATGCAGGTATAAAATATGTATTTATATTCAACTCTGAGATAATATGGCACCATTTTGAATGCAAAGGAGGTAAAGGATAATTTATTATCGTAGGTTTCTTAAAGAAGTTTTAAATAAACTATCTTCACTTTTTTCAACTAGGAAACATACCATATCAGTTTCAAGCACAAGCTCCTCGGAAATGATAATGTTTCCAAAGCAATGTCTCCAACTTTTAGATCTGTCCTTGCTATTGCACCCTGACCGGCTCCTTCAATATCTGTGTAGATTAAGGGGGAAAGAAGTTTGTATTATGTGTGTTAAAAGAAAGCTAATACCTGTGCAAAGGAAAGAAAATCATCCTATAGAAACCACTGAATCAGAAAGCAACTAAAACACAGAGAAAATCATGGTGAAACTTGCAAGCTATTTTTAACGGTGTCGTTACGCCATTGCTTTCACCCCATTCTATCAGACGCTCTTTTTGGTCACAACTGTGGTTTTCTTTTAACTACTCCCTTCACCCCGTTTTTGTCCCCAAAATCAGAAATTAAATCAAGAATTATTTGGTGTAACCCTTGCAAGATATTCGTATGGAGATGTGTACAAGTAGAAAGTGATATGTCAGTGAGCAAAACAATTGAATTGAGAACCTCCAACTCATTCCTGGGACTGTAAGACTCCATTGACATGCATACATCACCTCCATCAAAATAAAGTTACAGCTGCAGCTCAGTAAATAAGTTAATTCATGACTCGGTAGCATCCCAGAAGTGAAAAAGGTGAGTAGAAAAAGACAAAATAATCACGGTGTAATGCATTTCCGTTTTTCTCTTTAAATAGATCTAGAAGATAACCAGATTACATAAAGATGTGTGAGAAATCCCAAGACTATGACAATCCCTTAACTCTAATCTGTCCTCGGATTGATAATGAGTAACTCAGTATATATTACAGAATACAGAGTAAAAAGGAAGTAACCTCATATAATTATATGATTCGTGCAATCTGAAGTTAAGACCTCCACAGTAGCATTCATCCAGCCAAGTTTTGAAGAGCACTTGAGGTATATCCGTTCTTTGGGACTAAAGCCCTTGCTTTGTGGTAATTTCTGATAAAATAATCCAGATCAGTAAGCAAGTTGAAATGGTTTAGGACTCAGAAAAGATAAACCACAGGCACATATTAGCATAGCTTAATCATTGTGCAATTACTTTAAATTTTACACATATGATAACATAAAAGGGAATAGTTTGCTGCAGCTTGTCACCTAATTTTTATCATATATGAAACTCCTCTACGAAAAACAAAAAAGTAAAAAACATAACACTAAGGAACTTGATTGTCTTATTTTTACCTTCTTTTTGTCAAAGAAAGGATCTCTTTCAGATGATTCAAGAACAATTGAACACTCCTCATCAGTATCCATGACTGCAGCTGCAGTGAATAGTTTGAAGTCAAACACTAATCACAAGTCAAAAATATAATGGCAATAATTATTGGTAACCTAACCAGAAGTTCCTCATCGACAGTCACTGGTTTATCATCGAAACGCTAGAACACGAAATCCAGAACTTAATCACCGACACTTTCTACTTAATTTCCAATGCAACATATTCTTGTATGGTTACTTTTCTCCTCGTCTATATACTTTAGATTCATTAACATTTTAATATAAGCTTGATTAGCTGAAAAAATGTAGGAAAAAAAATTAAAAAATAGGAAAGAAAAAAGCAATAGAAAATAAAAAAAGAAAGAAAAGTGATGATGTGTTTCTGGCAATAGAATGAGAAGGAAAGAATCAAACATCACATTATCATTCATATCTGCGAAAAGCGAAGTTAAAAATGAATTTTCAGCAATCTTTGCATATGCAATCGTTCGAATCGTACCATACAACCACTGCGAATTTTCTTTGATCACATGCAAAATCTCATCAACGAAACAAGCACAAATTGAGATTAGAATCCGAGCAAGAAATTACCACAACACGATAGGCGCCAAAAGAAATCGCGATTGCTTCAGAGAATAGTGAGAGGCTCACTTCGTCGTTCTCTCCCAACAAAACGAGTAAGACGGAATTTGAGCGGGAAAAAAAGAGTAAGAGCAAGTGACAAGTGAGGCACAAAATGTAGCCAGTTCGGAGCTTTACCCTCGCGTCTTTAAAAAATTGATCCAACAGTTATGCAGATATTATCATACGTTTTCAATACTGAGCGTTTGATCAGTGAGATCACAATAGTTTAAGATGGGGCCGCAGCACCAGAAGAAAACCCCTCAACAATAGTCTTAGCAAACATCGATCCGTTATGTTCACGGACTGATGGGCCTATCTAGTAGCCCACCTTTTGCTGGGTCATTTTGACGAGGCACTTCTTGCACTATTATATTTTTGTTGCGCCACTATGGAAGTGACGATAGAAATAACTATAATAATGACAATAATTAAATAAGTACACGCAATTATATAATTGATTTTCGTACTGATACAAATAGGATGAAAATTGCATCAGTTACTATAGAACAACTGAGGATTAAAATTGCAGTCAGATAGCGTTTTCATGACAAAGATGAAGAGACAGATTACAACATGAGCTGATAAATGTCTTTTGAAGTAGCTGTAGGGACATGTCTTTTTTTAATACGGATCGAACCCTCCTGCTTTTAGAACGTGTCCCTATCGTTTTACAGAAGCATTTCTTTTTGCTTTTAGGGAGTTAATAATTGTTAAGGTGTTGATTGTCAATTTGAATGGACTTCGATAAGTTATTTTGTAGTTTTATAATAAGATTATGAATGTAATTCTAGCTAATATATGAACATTATATTATATTAGTCAGGGTGGAATTAATTTTAAATCTTTTAAATAAGATTTTGAATTTAAATATTATAAATAAATAAAAATTAAAATGATTTTTTTGCTTAATTAAGGAGAGACTCACTAAAGATCACTGTTCATATTCTCCAATAAATATTAGTGAACAACAAATTTAGTAAACATTTCACACTTATAACATAATTTTCTAATAAATATATTAACTAATATAACTTTAAAATATTTAAATTTAAAATGAATAATTATAAGTCTAACTGCATGTGATTCTTATATAACTTTAATTTCATGGTGAATTTTAGATGCCAAAGTGCCAAACAAAGATTTAGAATTGTATTTAGAGTTTTGTTTCTGATCCACACATCGCAACATCATTATGCCTTTGAACTTTGTTGCCTTTGTCCATTTTAAGTTGTTTTCAATTTAGAACTAATATAATACTAGCTAGTACTAGCTAGAAATCAAGTACGATGAAAACAACCATCTCTATGCTCTTTTCTCTGGGCCCAACACCACCACCTTAGTGAACCTTGTGGAGCTGTTCTCTACATGGGGTGATCGTAATTCACTAATTCTAGTGGTGGAGGTGTTCGCACCGTGTGTCATGTGTTCAGTGGTTCAAAATGCAAAAGTAGACCCTAAAATGGTGATCTAGGAAAGATTGGAAGGCGATGGTAATTCTAATAGCAACATCATAGCGTTTTAAAAAGTTAGAAATAGAAGAAAGAAAGCGTCTCTATTATTGCTTTATGTGGTAGCTTTTTTCCCCCTTCACTAAAAAGGTCTATTTTTGCTGTAGTACAAATTATTTTTGTCTGAATTCACATTGGAAAGAAAAAGAAATTAAAAAAACTTAATCAATTGCTATGTTAATAAAATGCTTTACACTCATAACATGTTAACAAAAAATATAAACAACTCTTTAGTGAAAATAAGTTTTTTAAAACTATAAAATTAATAAAATAATATATCTAAGATCAATAATGTACAAAGAAAAATAAATTAATAATTTTATTATCAGCTAAAAAATATTAAAAAATTAATTACATGAATTTAATTAAAAAATATATATTTCTAAACAAAGATAAATTTAAAATAAGAAAATAATAATAATAATTTTGTATTAATTTTAAAAAGTCCCACTTTGAAATTCGTTTTAAGCTTAAATAATTTTTGGACCCGCCTTGTGTTACACGCCTCTGTATATAGGATTCAAATGAGAAGTAATATCGGATTCAACTTCTAAAATTATACAACATGCATATGGATTATGGAATGTGGAATATGCTTCGTAAGCAACCAAGCTTGTTAGACTGTTGCATTTTATTCTTGGACTTTATTTCCCTCGGGTCAAGGTAGACATGGAATAAAAGTAATTGTGTTTCTCCCTCAAAAAAAAAATGTGTTTTCATCGTTCAAATTCGAAGGTTCTATATATTGCCGAATCCATATATACGGTTCCCTTTTCCCAAATCTTTGGACCCTTTCTGAACGCGGAGGAGGGCTTCTTTGGCTAAAAAATGGATATAATATTTTAGATAAGAAACGTTTAGAAACTTTACACATAAGAGAATACACTAATTTTTTTTTAAAAAAAGAGAATACACACTAAATGAGAAGTTCTAAAGTTTGTTAATAATTGAAGAAAATTCAATAATTTTTTTTATATGTGAAGGAGATAATGTTTATTTATTGAATATGCCTTCTATAAATTATTATATTAAACTCAGGGTCATAGATTATTTCCAGAAGTCATATGGCAAGCTACATTACACGCTAAAACTTCCAGTTCTTTTAGCTGAAGAATCGTTCCTTTCTTTTGGCAGCTTGCCATTATTTGTAAATGCCAACCATGCAGCGTTCATTTTCCGTATCTTTTTCCATTCAAAATGTCATTTATACTTTTATCATTGGACAAAATTAATGTTCACCATTCAATTCATGCATGGTTCCCAAGAGTAGATTATGGGTATCTGATTCTTTGTACTAGGAACGAAAGGGATAAATCCATCCAACGGCTGCAATGAAAAATGAATTCCACCCTTATGTACGGTGAGCGATAGTAAAACAAGCAAATAAGGACCCTCACTTGTTCTGATTCTTTGGAGTTTGATGGAATCAAGTATTTTGATTCTAGTCACTTAATTTGATTTTCTACATGGAGTTAGTGGCCACCATTTATTTTAAGCCAAATAAATAGAAGAATGTAGCATATGTTGGAGTTTATGTTTAAAAACTCCATGGGTTATGAATAAGAGGTGGTTGGAAAAAGGTTAAAAAAAATAATAACTATTCTCAACCGCTCCAATAACGAACAGTTGCGATGATTTGAAAAATAATAACTACTCTCAACCGCTCTGATAACGAACGGTTGCTATAGTTCACCGTCAATAGTTGCGATGGTTCGCCGGCAGCTCTTCAACATGGTTGTTTGTTGTCTATATATAGACATAGAGACTATCAGAAAATAGATAGAAAGAAGATAGAAGTTTTTTCTGATATTCTCGATTTCATGCTGTTGCATTTTCATATCACACAAGTTCTCCATTCTTTGTGTGTGGTTCCTCAAGCATTTGCTTTGTTCGTTTGGGCTGTTGATTGGTAGTGTCACCGATCTTCAGACGTCGATCCGTTCTATCCTGGGAGGCAATTGTTCATCAACCTTTGGCATCAATTGTGGAGGGAACAAATTGTCTTAAGAAGACAACCCTGTTGGGCTCGGATCCTTTCATCTCTTTGTATCTGTTTCTATTTCATACTCATCATACAAGTTCTATTTAAATCGTTTTGTGCAGTTGTAGTATAGTATATTGTCATTATTGACTACTCAGATTCTGACCCTTGTGCAATTGGATGTATTCCAATTCTATAGTATTTAATTATCGACTACAATCTTAAGACAATTTGTTTTGAATCTGGGTTTAGTATATTCTATCTTTCTGTATTATATATTGTTCTCTACTCTCTGTACTTTTGAACGATTAATTTGTGTGATTAAGCACTGTTTCTGTTTGTGTAACAGAAATGACTTCGACAAGTGCAAACTTGGTCAACAACAACAAGGCTCCCTCTGTTTCGACTCTTGCTGAAAAGCCTGAAAAATTCAATGGGGTTGATTTCAAGCGTTGGCAACAGAAAATGTTGTTCTACTTGACAACCCTGTGTTTGGAATGTTTTCTCAAGGAAGATGCTCCGAAGTTGGAAGAAGGAGACGAACATGATAAAGAGAAGGTTGTTGATGCATGGAAGCACTCTGATTTCCTATGCAAAAACTACATCCTTAATGGTCTAGACAATTCCTTGTATAATGTGTATAGCACTTTCAAAACCAGTAAGGAATTATGGGATAGTCTAGACAAAAAATACAAAACAGAAGATGCTGGCTTGAAGAAATTCATTGTTGGCAGATTTCTGGACTTCAAGATGGAAGACTCTAAGAATGTGATGAGTCAAGTGGAGGAACTTCAAGTGTTAGTGCATGAAATTCATGCTAAGGGGATGACCCTGAGTGAATCATTTCAGGTTGCTGCGATTATTGAAAAACTACCACCATCCTGGAAGAATTTCAAAAACTATCTCAAGCATAAGCGAAATGAGATGACGCTTGAAGATCTGATAATGAGGTTGAGGATAGAAGCAGACAACAAAGTTGCTGAAAAGAAATTTGGCAACAATCTTATGGTCTCTAAGGCTAATGTTGTTGAAGAGGGATCAAAGTCCAAGAAGCGAAAGTATTCCGATGATGGAAATGCTAAACAAGGCAAAGGTAAAGGCAAAAAGTTCAAAGGCAATTGCTACAATTGCGGTAATCCTGGCCACAGTGCAAAGGATTGCAAAAAGTCACGAAAATCCAAGAAGAAGAAGACCACTCAAGCCAACTTGGTTGATACCGCGTGTGGAGAAGTTGAAAATCTCAACTTAACAGCGGTGGTGTTGGAGTGTAACCTTGTAGGGGACACTAAGGATTGGTGGGTGGATACGGGTGCTACTAGGCATGTCTGTTCATCCAAGTGGATGTTTTTCTTCCTACACCCCTGTGAAGACTGATGAGAAACTCTATATGGGTAACTCTTCTACTTCAAAAGTTGAAAGTATTGGAAATGTGGCTTTAAAGATGACTTTCTGGCAAGGTTGTGACACTTAATGATGTGCTTCATGTGCCTGATATTCCCAAGAACTTAGTGTCTGGATCCCTTCTGAGCAATAATGGCTTTAAACTTGTATTTGTTTTTGATAAGTTTGTACTTACTAAGAATGATGTGTATGTAGGAAAAGGATACCTTAGTGAGGGCTTTTTTAAGATGAATGTAATGATTGTAACCAGTGGTGGTGTTAGTATTAATAATAATGTTACTTATGTTTACTTGCTTGAGTCTTCTAATTTATGGCATAAAAGATTAGGACATGTTAATTTTAAATCAATTAAAAGTTTAGTTAACTTAGATTTATTGCCTAAAGTTGAATGTTCTAATACTAAATGTCAAGTATGTGTTGAATCAAAATTTTCAAAATTACCTTTTTTTTCTGTTGATAGATCAACTGAACTGTTAGATTTAATACATACTGATATATGTGATAAGAAATCTGTACCATCTAGGGGTAATAAGAAATATTTTATTACTTTTATTGATGATTGCAGTAGATACTGTTATGTTTAGTTACTTAATAGTAAGGATGAAGCACTTGTGGCTTTTAGACAATATAAAAATGAAGTTGAAAATCAACTTAACAAGAAAATTAAGGCTATAAGGAGCGATCGTGGGGGAGAATATGATGGCCCCTTCGAGAAATTCTGTATAGAGTCTGGTATTATACATCAAACGAATGCTCCTTATGCACCGCAATCAAATGGGATTGCAGAAAGGAAAAATCAGACATTAAAAGAAATGATGAACGCTATGTTAATCACATCTGGTTTACCACAGAACTTGTGGAGGGAAGCCATTTTGACAGCGAACTATATTATTGATAGAGTTCCTCACAAGAAGACAAACAAAGAGCATATCATACAAAGTATGGAAAGGAAAGCAACCATCCTTGAAATACTTGAAAGTGTGGGGGTGCTTGGCTAAGGTCGCGGTTCCTAAACCCAAAAGGTTGAAGATCAGACCTAAAACCGTGGATTGTGTATTCATTGGTTATGCACTTAATAGTAGTGCTAGTCGGTTTTTGGTTTATAAATCCGATTTCTCAGATATACATGTTAATACGATTATTGAATCAAGGGACGCTAGGTTCTTTGAGGATATATTTCTGTATAAAAAGGTGTATGAACCAAGTGGTAATGACAATGATAATGTTGTGAGACCTCGGGAGACTACAGCCAGTGTTGATCCTGTAGAGGATGAACCTAGACGTAGTAAGAGGCAAATGACCACCACATCCTTTGGACCTGATTTTCTAACATATCTATTAGAAAATGAGCCTCAGACGTATAAAGAAGTTGTAACGTCCCCAGAGGCACCATTTTGGGAAGAGGCTATCAATAGTGAAATTGAATTCATCCTGTCGAATCACACTTGGGAATTAGAAGACCTTCCTCCTGGCACTTAGCCTCTAGGAAGTAAGTGGTCTTCAAAAGGAAGATGAAGGCAAATGGCACTATTGATAAATATAAAGCTAGGCTTGTAGTCAAAGGCTACAGGTAACGCGAAGGTCTCGACTACTTCGACACCTATTCACCTGTTACAAGGATTACGTCCATTAGGATGTTAGTCATGCTAGCAGCGTTGAATGGGTTGGAACTACATCATATGGATGTTAAGACAGCTTTCTTAAATGGAGACCTAGAAGAAGAGATCTATTTGGAACAACCTGAAGGGTTTGCTGTTCCAGGACAAGAACAGAAAGTTTGTCGCTTAATTAAATCCTTTTATGGGTTAAAGCAAGCTCCAAAACAATGGCATGCGAAGTTTGATAAAGTTATGTTATTGAACGGTTTTAGTATTAATGAATGTAACAAGTGTGTCCATATTCAAAATACTGAGAAAGGGTTTGCCATAGTCTGTCTTTATGTAGACGACATGTTGATAATGGGTAGTAATAATCAAATGATTAAAGCTACTAAGTAATTGCTTGCCAGCAAATTTGACATGAAAGATTTGGGAAGAGCAGATGTTATTTTGGGTATCAAAATCCATAGAACATCAAGAGGGTTGGCTTTATCACAGGCTCACTATATTGCTAAAATTATTGAAAAATTCAAGAGTTTAAATATAACTCCTGTGAAGAAAACCATAGACTTTAGTCTTCGACTATCAAAGAATACTGGCAAAGCTGAAGCACAAAAGGAATATGCTCAAGTATTAGGCAGTCTTATGTATATTATGAACTGCACTAGACCTGATATTGCTTATGCAGTGAGCATGTTGAGTCGCTTTACGAGTAATCCAAACATGTATCATTGGAAAGCTATAGTAAGAGTTTTAGGATACCTAAAGCACACTCAAAACTTTGGCTTGCATTACGAGAAGTACCCTACAGTTATTGAAGGATATTGTGATGCAAACTGGATCACCGGTTCTAATGACACTAAATCCACCAGCGGATATGTGTTCACCCTTGGTGGGGGTGCTGTATCTTGGAAATCGTCCAAGCAGACTTGCATTGCAAGATCAACTATGGAAGCAAAATTTATCGCTTTAGATAAAGCCGGTGAGGAAGCCGAATGGCTTCGTAATTTTGTTGAGGATGTTCCCAGTTGGCCAAAACCAGTACCGGCTGTAGGCATACATTGTGATAGCCAAGCCGCCATTGGAAGGGCCAGGAACGTCATGTATAATGGCAAGTCTAGACATATACGTCGTAGGCATGATACCATAAGGCAACTACTCTCGAATGGAATCATCTCAATAGACTATGTGAGGTCTAAAGAGAACATAGCGGATCCATTAACTAAAGGGATTCCTAGAGAGTTAGTTGAAAATTTGTTGAAAGGAATGGGTTTAAGGCCTATCAATTGTTGATCATTGTGGTAACTCTACCTTGATGAGTGGAGATCCCACGAACTAGGTTCAAAGAGACAACTAAGTCATGATCGACTGTTAAACACTGTGGAGTTTTAAACTCATACTCATTCCTATGACAATACAGTGTATATGAGGGTAAGCATAATACTTTTAATGGTTTCTTAATCTGATGTGTTCAGATGATGTATGTGGAGGTATGTCACAAGAAATCACCTATGTGAGTGTGAAGTGGGGGTCGCTTCAATGAGAACTTAAAAAGACCGATTCTCTACAACACTCGCAGAACCAGACAGGTGTCCACGGCCAAAATGGACACAACAATGAGGACAAGCAATGCTAGGGAAGCAATTGTGTGTCTCCTATTGTCTTGGTATACACAATAAAGGTCAACGATTCAAGGCATCACGACCACCGATTGACCTAGTATATCTGATAGGTTTACACTAGAGAAGGTTCAAAGGTAACCTCTACCTATCTCGATGCAATTGTTTCTCGTCGAGGAATCACCCTTGCATACATATTCATATACATTTAGTCATGTTGAGTTGATCTCTTAATCATGTGAGGGATTGTTGGAGTTTATGTTTAAAAACTCCATGGATTATGAATAAGAGGTGGTTGGAAAAAGGTTAGAAAAAATAATAACTACTCCCAACCGCTCCAATAATGAACAGTCGCGATGATTCGAAAAATAATAACTACTCTCTACCGCTCCGATAACGAACGGTTACGATAGTTCACCGCCAACAGTCGTGATGGTTCACCGGCAACTCTTCAACATGGTTGTTTGTTGTCTATATATAGACACAGAGACTATCAGAGAATAGATAGAAAAAAGATAGAAGTTTTTTTCTGATCTTCTTGATTACATGTTGTTGCATTTTCATATCACATAAATTCTTCATTCTTTGTGTGTGGTTCCTCAAGCATTTGTTTTGTTCGTTTGGGCTGTTAATTGATAGTGTCACCGATCTTCAGATGTTGATCTGTTCTATCCTGGGAGACAATTGTTCATCAACCTTTGGCATCAATTGTGGAGGGAACAAATTTTCTTAAGGAGACAATCCTGTTGGGCTCGGATCCTTTCATCTCTCTATATCTGTTTCTGTTTCATACTCATCATACATGTTTTATTTAAATCGTTTTGTGTAGTTATAATATAATATTTTATCTCTCTTGACTATTCAGATTCTGACCCTTATGCAATTGGATGTATTTCAATTCTAAAGTATTTAATTATCGATTGGAGCATATATCGGTTTAAACGAGTTAGATGAAGAATAATGACCCTCGTTTATTAATCTTGTAGGAGAGCAGAATAAAATAATTCAACATTGTAACAGATTATTCAACATTCACGGATTGCATTATTTGGTCCAAGATTCAGCTAAAATCTTAATCTTAATCCTATCTAAAAAGTAACATTGACATTGTTGTTGTATGTAAATAAGTTGGCTCCGTTGAAATTATTCGGACTTTTTGTATTGAATTGAAGGGAAGAAAGGTACGGCAAAATGGTAGGACAATTTTTGTATGGTTAGCAAAAAAAAAGCCAAAATCACATCACATCCATTCTACTTGGTTTTGGTGGGGCATCTTATATGCCTCAATGGGGAACCATTAGAATAAAAATCTTTGCATTGATCTCCAAGCAAGAAAATGACACAAAGACGCTGAGAGAGAGAGAGAGAAAGAGTAAAAGCAAAAAGGACTTGTTAGCGCAGCGAAGCGTCCTTGTTTTGTTTGTAATGTTATTTCATTCATTAGCAATCGACAGCGGCAAAAGTATTGTGCAGCCTCTATACGTGAAAAGTGTTGCACGTGTTACTGCTGTTTTTAAAGTACTTTGTAGCAGTGTAATTTTGTTTTCAAACGAAGACCAATGATCAGTTGCACTCAATAATTAATTCCAATTACTATGAAAATTTCAGGTTGCATAAACAGGCATATATGTCATTGTTTTTCCTTGTGTATTTCTATATATCTGGCACAACTTTTTCAGTTTTGAAATGTAGAAAATAAAATGAAATTGAGGAGGAACAATAAGAGGTTAAGGTCTTTTGGGGATGAATATATATTTTTCATACACTTTTAATTAATATAAAAAATTTCTACCTAGCTAGCTTGTGACCCAATTAGGAATTAATCTAAACACTACTTTTAAATAATTATTATAAAAAATGATAATATCATCATATATATAATAATTTATTATTAGATAAGAGTATAAAATACTTTTAGTATGAGGTATCAATCTTATTTGACAATGAATCTGGACAACTGAGCTTTTTCATCTTTGAAAATTGAACATGAAAGTAAAATATGAACATTCAACAGTTTCGAATTGTTCTCCTTAAATTTAATCAGTCAATTAATTCTTGCCCGTTAAGTGAAGAATATAGTATGTTGTTAGGATGAAGAAAATTCGCCGCCACATACACCATAGATTTGTGAGTTGTGACAACGGTTTAGAAAGGTTCCTTCTTCCTAATAAAAATAATTGCATTTGTATATTTTTAAAATAATTTACAAGCATTACGCATACATATATAGTGATTAAACTTGTATATATAAAAAGAGTTAGCGTTAACTTATCTGTTCATAAAATTAATCGAATGATGAATATGAGAAAATTGTTGTTTATTTTTAATTGAACCAATGAAATCAAAGTTTTCTAAGGAGCTTTGTGTTGATTAAGAAAAAAATAAATTTTCCGTTTTTTTCTGAGAAATGCTTATTATTATTTTTTCTTTATTTTTAAATATTATACTTGTCTTTCTTTAAAAATGAATACGCATTATAATATAATTCACTTTAATGTAAATACGTTTTTCAAAGCCTTATCTCCTGCTTTAATTCATTTTCAAACTATTGACAGAAAATTTTAAATTATATATTATGATCAACTTTGGGATTTTAGACGATGAATAAAGATTTTGAGTGGAATTCTAAAGTTGATAAAATAAGTGCTTAATTTCTATTTCATCTTCAAAAGTTCTAAAATTAAGAATATATTATTTAAAATTAATTCTTAGTAACACAGTTCTAGAAATCGTAAAAGTTTCCAAGAGGTTCAGTAATGATTGTTAACTATCGGTAAGATATTTATTTATAATAAAACAAAGTGAACACATATTTTTATTTTTAAAAACGATGTATTATTTTTAAATTTAACAAGAGTAATAAATAACAACACTCCTTATACGATGTAGATAAGTTATTAAGGTTACTTGAAAAAAGAATTATTTTATTATATAAGAATATTATCTCCAGTGGTAGAGCTCCAAATGGGTTCTTTATTTACTTTTTGTGGACATTTTATTACTACTTTGATTTTTTGTCAAACTAGCTTTTAAGCTAGTTAAAAGCCAGTTAATGTAACTTATAAAGTATAAATTACTCACCAATAAACTCAAGAACTGTAGCTATTCATTTTTCGTGAATTTTGCTTAAAAAATATTAAATTTTCATATTTTGTTATCCAACTTTTGAAATTTTATATATTTTGATAACTTTTCAAAATTATTTTCTTATCTTATGCCTAAATTTGTTTACTTATTTAATCCAATTATACATATTTTATATAATTTTAAATGTATACTTTTATATTATTTAAATAAAAAATTATTATACAATAAAAAAAACTTATTAATAGTGCTAATATTTGTGTTGCAGTGCTCCAGCTTCAGTGTTTTACCTACCCACGAGAGTAGAGCCCAATGTAGAAACTCCATTTACATTAAACGTTAAAACAGATGAAGAAAATGCTAGCACGTGCTATATAAAGGTTCAAAAAGGTAAAAACCAAAAAGAATGAGACAATTCATTCTAAATAAAGGAGGAAATTCAATATGAGGTGTGACTCTGAAAATCTATTGATTATTGAAGCATTTAACGTATTCTAAGCATAAACTACATAAATAAATAATTTTTTATACAAGAAAGATAAAAAGGAGTATTTTAGATAAATTACATTAAAAAGGAAGTAAAAACTAATTTCATTTAAATTTAAATCTTATTTTTAGCTATAACTTTAAAGTAATTTTTAATATCTAAAAAATTATGCCAAATGCTATTTATAGTTTTCCTCGTCTTACAAATTTTAATTATTCTAATAAGTTATTTTATTAATTTAAAATTACTTCATCTTTTGTTACGAAACTTTATCTATTGATTACGTGTTTTTATTTCATATACATAAATAAAAGATAACAAAGAATTGTTTATTCTATACATATTTAACATATTTTCATAAGACCAAAATCTTATTTAAAAAAACTAATTACTTATTAAAAGGAAAAAAATAAATCTAATAAATGATGAATATTCAAAAAAAACTTATAAATTTTCTATTAGTTTTATGTAAGAACGGGATATTAGATTTGTACCAATCCTAAAAAATATCCTTTTGTTATTATTGATATTTTTTCTATTTTACTCCTAATTTAAACATAACATAAACGAAGAAAATGTTGGACCTAAAATAAATTTACGGTCTTTTTTTCTGATTAATTTAGATTTTAGAGAGTGTGATCGTAATATTTTTTTAATAATAATTTTAAAGGTAATAGCTTGTCACTTATCGGCACTTACCACTTACCCTTGAGCCAAGCCCTTCTCTATAGTCTTTTGTTGTTGGTTCATCCCTTTTTCTTAAATTACACAGCACTACTCTTAGCTTGACATCCTGATAGCCTTTACAACTCAATATCAAAATCAACAACCAAATATTGTCAACTTTTTCTCAGTGCATGAGAAGACTTTCTAGCTGCTTTTGTGCCTCAACCTTCCTTTTCCGAACACAAAATCTGGGTCTTCATCACTTGTTTTGTTTTCCACTTATTACTTCTCCCCATAGTTCCCAAAACACCCCCTCTAAATCTAATCCTATCCACCCGTACAGTTATTTTAAGTATTACAATTTTTTAATAAAAGGTTAACCTTATTACCTTACCAATCCAATAGACACTGACACGCTTGCCAAACTTGAATTAAAAAATAAGTGAGGTTTTACGAACATTCTATCAATCACAGTACGCGACGAGCGCATGTTGTTAGTAGAAATATATTATTTACTATATATATATATATATATATATACACGATATACTTTTACAATATCTTCTGTAAATCTGTACTATTTTTTTTTTTAATTTTCTTTGTTATATACTCATTTATCAAATATTTTTTAGTTTCTCCCATTTCTCTATTTTATATAAAATATTGTACAGTCTTAACGTACAGCTAACATTTCTCTTGCCAGTAATCCAGTTTTTGTCTATTTTATAAGTAATTATTAATAATAAAAAATATATATCATTTTTTGCACTGGACGTCTAGATAACAATTACGAATCTCATCTCAGTCACTACAATTTTAAACGGCAAGTAGTTCAGACCAATAAAAAAGACAAGTTTTCTGCTATGATAGTGAAAACGTTACAGGTCCATTCTTTGCACTTTTGTGTATGGCTTGGTTTCTTTCTTTCTTTTTTCCCTTTGCCCTGCTACTAGCTTTGAGAGATATCAACCGTTTTCAGAGCTTAAACTATACAGCTGAATTTTCGTTGGGCATGGCATTTCTTCACGTTATCCTGCCTATATAGGTTTTAATTTGTTTGAGTGAGTATTTATAAATTTAGTTTTGAACTAATTTAATCTATGAAAGTAATTTTAACTAATATTGAGATTCAAATAAATATTTTACGATTAAAAAATTCTCTTGTAAATATTTTTCATGAATGATATATGGACTCTAATATTGTAAATTGTAAATACTCATTTAATACATTTGACCTCTTTTCTCTCCTATCTCATCATGTCGCATTTCCATAAAAATTACTACAATGCACAGCCCCAAATTCCAAAGCACATATAAAAAGAAAAAAAATGTTATTTTAAAATAAAAATTGAGCTTTCTAATATGACATCCGAACATATACTAAATGCATGTTTAAAAACCTGGTCTAACACCTTCCAAAATTACATTCAATACAAAAATTACAATTTACAAAAAAGTTACTTTTTTTTTTGTTAGTGTGAAATTGGAGCGAAGTAATTATTAAATACTTCTATTGATAATTAATTTTTGCTAGACTGACCATTTTTTTAATGAGATTTTCTCTCTTAATCACTTTTTTTTTTCAAAAATAAAATCTTACTTAAAAACACTTTAACCAGCAACTTGTTGATCAAAAGAGTTGCTTTGATCAAGGTATATTCGACATCTATGGAGTTACCCAAACATAGCATTAATACTATGCAATAAGTAAGTGATGGGTATGGCTATGTAATAATTCATGGTGTACATGTTTAAGGGTGTAATGTTTAGAGAAAATGACCTCAAAGGAAATATATTTCCCTACCAGTCATATGTAGAGATAAATCATACATGGTAGCAAAATGATTATTTAAGTTTATGGATGGTAGTTACGTGAAATTCATGAATAAAACACTAAAAGTTGTAAAAACAAAGGAGCAAATCTAGGAGGAATCACTCGATTGGGATTTGCCATAAAAGCGATTCAACACATGCACTTAAAGTCTTTTACTTTTTTTATAAATAAATATGAGTTGTTAAAATATTAATTTTATTAATTGGAGAAATCCAATTCGCCTTATATATCCCAAAGTCTTTCACTTGAAGCATAAAGTAGTAACTTATGTGTCATTTTAACCTACATAATTTGAAATTATTTATACACGGGCTTATTAAACATGGAAGCAAACACACAGCAACATTCACTTTCCACAAAACATTATAATTAAATTAATCCCAATTTTACTGACTGAAACTGTCATGATGATTATATCATGACCAATTTTATATCATAAAATTGTCACATGATGATTATATCATAATCAATTCGAAAACAAGTTTATAACTTTGAATGTAAAAATAGGCAGCGTCACAAATCGCTAAGAACAAGGATAATTTGAAGGCACAACCCAAACAGCCCTCACCTTCATTGTATGATTCAAATTGGCATTAGGGAATAGTCCTACCCTACTTATTACCAATATTCCCTACACGTCCCATCAAGATACCAACCTTTTCCATGCCAATGTGCACCCAGGTGTTCACCAACATCCCAGCTGGCTCCCCAAGCATGTCAGGGTGTAAAGTCCTACCCAGAGCCAAAACAAAATGTACTAAAGGGAATAAATCTTAAACTATATAATCACGATGCAAATAAACTTTCCCTACATATCTAACAATAAAGGAGTCCATTATTCAAAACTAAAAGAGACACAAGTATGTGACATGTTTTTAAAATTAGAAGCCCCTAGCCTCTTCCCCTGTATCTCGCAGGTCATATCTGATATCCCTCGTAAAAAAAATTGTTGATGATGATCGAGTACTACACTTGGATAGGATATTACAGTGTATGTATTCCATTCCATTCTCTCTGTTCTTTCTTCATTGGACGGGGGAACAAACAAACAAGTCTTGAACAACATTATTACCACATCACTATATATCACTTGATCTTCTCTTCTTCCTCCTCCTCCTCCTTGCAATTGTCCTCAATCTCTGACTCCTGCTTAGGACTCTCAGTGTCCAAAGCCCTCTTCTCTTGCTCTTCTTCTTCCTCCTCCTCTTCAACCACATTTTTCCCCCTCAAAACACCACTCTTCTCATTCATCTCCGCTCTCAACTTCAACGTCTCCAACAACTCCTCCACCGCCTTCTCCTTCTTCCGTCTGTTCTTGATCAAGACCTCACTGATATCGGCCGGAGTCATCCGTGCCACGTCGACAACCTCCTCCAACTGCTTCAAAATGGACTCCTCAAGCTCACACTCTTCACACCCCAAGTAATTTTTCAGCAGAATCTTCAGCGCCGCGAACGAACAGTAACTCATGAAAATATGCATATCCATTCTCCCACTCCGCAGCAGAGCCGGGTCAAGCTTCTCAATGTGGTTGGTGGTAAACACAAAAATCCTCTCACTTCCACAACAAGACCACAAGCCATCAGTAAAATTCAGCAACCCAGACAGAGTAATATTGTTCCCACCCTCCTCACCACAACCACCACCAGCTCGTATCTCGGAATCATAGTAACTCCTGGAAGCAGAAACAGAAACAGAACCGTTGTTGTTCTTCCTGCTGGTGAGGTTGATGGAGCAGTCAATATCTTCAATGACTATTATAGACTTGGAGCTGGTTTTCATGAGAAGCTTCCTGAGTTCAGAGTTGTTATGCACCTCAGTGAGCTCCAGATCGTAAATATCATAACCGAGATAATTGGCCATGGCGGCGATCATGCTTGACTTGCCAGTACCTGGAGGGCCATATAGAAGGTAGCCTCTCTTCCAAGCCCTACCGGTTTTATGGTAAAAAGATTGTCCGTTGGCGAAGTCCTGAAGATCCTCCATGATCTCTTTCTTCTTGTGAGGGTCCATAGCCAATGTGTCAAACGTGCTGGGGTGCTTGAAGGGCACAGATTCCCAAGGGTGGCCGCGCGAGTCCAGGGAACCACCCCTGGAATTCGTGTAGAGGAGCCGATCCTGATTCTTCCTCCGAATGTCGCTGGCTCTCTCCATAATGTAATCCAGGTAGGAGTTTAGGATGAAGGACTTGTCCTTCTTCTTGATCCGGAGAGTGAAGCCACGCTTCTCGTCGGGGAGTGGGCGCCACGAGAAGGTCTGGGCCTGCCGCTGCGTCACCACATGCTCCCACAGCACGTTCACGCCGTTGAAGGTGTCGACGATGCTGTCATTGTTGGCCAGCCCGAAGGTGAAGCCGGAGGAGTTGACGGCGCGTGTGAGGCTGAGGCGGTTGCCGGTGATGGAGACGGAGGAGCTCAGGTAGAGCTGGACGGCGTTGTAGAGCTCGTTGGTGTTCACGCCGTCGATCTCCGTTATGTCGAAGTAGCAGTAGGAGGAGAAGCAATGAAAGATCCGGTAGAAGAGCTTAACGGAAGCGAAGCGGAGCTCCGGTGGGAACACTGATTGGAGGATGGTTTGGCAGAAGGCAAACACACCCAGAAGTGACGCCAACGAGGTCCAGTATTCTTTCATTCTTTTTAAATAAATAAATGGTTTTTGGTTTGAGAAAGACAAGAGAAAAGAGAGATATGAGGTTGGGAAGTGTTGTTGTAATCTAATGGAAATGGTGTAGGGTATATTTATAGAGAGTGAATGGGGGAGAACTGAGAAGAGAAGGGGAAATAAAGGGTTTGATATGTGAAAAGAGAGTGAGTGAGTGGGTGGGCCAAGGGGAGGGGATTATAACTCAAATAAGTACCGAGAGAGGGTGTGGAAGAAACAAACAAAAAGGTTTTGGAATTTTGGGTTGGGAAGAAATCACAAATCAGAGATGGGGCCTAATCCATTGGGTTCGGAGCTGGACTTGAGAGCCAGCCAGTGTGTGTGTGCGTTTTTACTCTACACTACACACCTTTTCAAAGAATTCTTTTTTATTTTCCCCCTTTACACTAATGTGGAAATTTTATTTTTCAACTTTGCTGCTGTTGCTGCCACAGATGGATGGATGGATGGCTGACGATGATTCTGAAATGCTATCAGAATGCCCCGTTTCAATATCTTTGCAATTGGACAAGCAACAACTAAGTTGGAAAGGGAAGGTTTTACAGCTGGTTTGCAGTGATGTAAATAAATAAAACATCATCTATAACCAGCGTGGGTTAAAAAAAAAGTTCACATAATTAGAAACTAGAAAACAGAAGATTGTTGTTGTTATTATTATTTCAAAACTTAGTCGTAGTCTTACCTACGTACCTGATGCTGATAGGGATATGTCATATGTGCATGTGAGTTTTGCAGGAATTAATTAGTAGTAAAACCGAGAAAATCATGTGCCATTGGATTTGGGGTATAGTAATTAGTAGTGAATCCTTTAGCAAATTCGCGGAGGCTTGCACTTTAATTATTGTGCCTCAGTGAAAAAGGGGGTTCATAATTGGAAGTGTGGGATTTTATTTCAATTCGTTCAACCATTTAATCCATCTATCTGTGTGAATTTAGTTTTAAAATGTTATCATTGCCACTCTAAACAAAGGAGGAACGGATACGCATAAGAATATTGGGGTCCCTATCTAGCCCAAGAATTGATTGAAATTTGGAAGGTAATATGACCCCACCACATTCTTGCTCACATGTAAACACAATTTTCTATTTCTACTTTTCTGAAACATTTCTTTGTATTATCTTTTCATTGAGATTTTGCTCTCACTCATTACGAATTAATGTGGTTGCTTTTCAGTTGAGAAAAGATTGGGTAAGTAGTTAATTGAGGGCATCAAGATGGAGGGATTCGGTGGCCAGCTCTCCTACAATCAAATATCATCACCCTGGATTCGAGGCCATTTTGGGAGCATAAAACTGGGGTTTGTTTAATCTCATGTTATTACAATTTTCCAATCCACAATGGGTCCAAACTGCCAACCTCATTCGTAGCATCAAAACACTTATTTCCTTCTCTTTCTAGACCTCTTTCTTTTTTAAAACAAAAAAACAAAAACAAAAAGTCACTAATAGTGTCGAGTTATTATTTTTTATTATCAAACTATCATTCATAAAAAAAATAAAATTGATTTTATCGTTCGACTAATAATTTTCTTATCTCACTTCCTTTAGTTAAGAAAAAAAAATTGGGCGCTTCACTTTCACATAACAATTTTCAAGAGAAAATCTTTCACTTTATATTATTTAATGATACACCAATAAATGGTTGTACTCTTCTTTTTTATTTGAGTTTTTTGAATAAAAAAAATTAATTAGAAAGAGAGAACTTCACTAAAGATTGTTTATCAAATTCTTAAATGGAGATTAATTATTTTAAATTATTTTATTAATTTTTAATCCGGGTAAGTTTTTGTCTTTTCAATTATAGTTTATTGTAAGTTATTTTGTTCCTTTTTAGTTCTTGTAAGTTTGTGTTTTTCTAATTTTAGTTTTTACAAGTGGAACTAAAAAAAGATGGAATCTTAAAAAAAATTAAAATTAAAAAACAAAAATTTACTAAGACTAAAAAAACAATTATTTTTACAAAAACCAAACTTAAAAAACATAAATTTACATGAACCAAAAATATATTTTAAAAAATATATTATTGATTGATACACCAAATAAATTTTCACCATCCAAGACGCATTTAAGAACCAAATAAATATATTTTTCGGATGGCAGTAAAGCTGAGGAAAAATCAATTTTAATTTCATGATGAATATAAAACTACTCTTTAGTCTTTATTGCCATATGGAAAAATCACCTTTTTTACATGATTTCTAATCACTCACCACGATTTTGCATGTACTTAAACACACTATGAATTGATTATTAGAAGCTATGTAGTGTGTGTTTGGATACCACAAGTAATCGATTTTGAAAGCAAAAATAGTGGTGTCACTGGGAATTTTTAGAAGTAACAATGCGTTGTTTTAGCTCCACCATAGGATTGGTCATGATGTTACTTAACCGTGCCGCTATCCGAAACACACATGTAATATGTACTGTGCAAAAAGCATAAGTACGAGCTTATGTCTTTGCAAAACGAACTTAACTTAATAAAATAAAGAAAATTGATGAATGTAAACTCATTTTTCATTATAAGAGGTGGAAGGAAGACCAATATAAATAGACTGTAAAAATATCAGAAGAAAAAGAAAAATAAGAAGAGAAAAAAAGTAAAAGATATGATAACTAAAATGTTGTGATAAAACCAAATAAAAATAAAAATAGAGTGCAAATATTACACTGTTAAAAATACAGACATTTCAGTTTACATGTACTAGTTATCTTTCCTAAACAGAAGTAGTGCTCCCTTCGTTTTCAAATAATAATTATCCTAAATTGTTTTATACATATTAAGAAAAGTAATAAATAGATGAAAAAGTAGTAATTTTGTAAAATAACTTTATATTATCATTAATTTATTTATAGATTTTGTAGTCTACCATTAATATTATAAAAGATACAAATGGAAAAAAATAATAAATGTTATATTAAAAAATTTAAATATCAATTATTTTGAAACAAATTTTTTTATCCAACAATTAAAATGGGATGGTGGGAGTATTATTTATCATTCATCAAATTGATTTAAACAATAATTTGTTATCGGTAGAAAAAAAAAGGCCAGTAGAAAAAAAAGACAATAATTTGTGAATGATAACCATGAGAAGTTGAGACCAAAGAAGAGTACAACCAAAAAGCATGTTTTTCATTTGAAACAATGCACTTTAAACCAACAATAATTATCAAATCCTGCATTTAGAGGTAGAGATACTGATAATAATATGGATAAACAAGTGAAAAAGGTATGGCAGGAGCGTGGGCAAAATGTGTAATTTGAATAGATAATTAAGATAGAGGGTACCGTGTGCGTTTGATCAGTTCCATTATTTTGTACTTTGCCTCATGGGGTAGGGATAACAATCGAGTATACTTTATCGAATCTTACAGTCCAGAATCCTGTTGTACTCTATTTTCTCACTTTATACGCTTATCCAAAAACGTGCAAAAATCCACAATGCACTTCATTTCCATTCAAAGGATGTAGAAAATTATACCCAATCCATTGAAATCTAGTTATCTAGCTGCATTAAGGCTAGGGATTAACGAGGGAAACGATGGCTCACTGGCTGTTGTTGACTTTGTCCATAGCACCCCGCGCCGGAGAAACTAATGTGTGGTATAAGATTATGTGATTTCAACTAATTTTTGAGATATGTAATTATATTTTTTTAATTTATGAAAAATACTTGATAATGTGTTGGATAGAGATTTATTAGGATGACATAATTCTGGATTATACAATAATTTTTTGGATAGATGTGTAGGAGGAAAGGCTGGGATAAAAGGGGGACAGAGTAAAAAATGGCCAACTTGCTAGCTGTATTAAATAGATATTTTCTCTATAAATTGATTTGATCGTGTTATGTTGTCTCTCTCAATATTTGGTTGCATTAAAATAGACTATCCTTCCTATAAATTGTAGTGAATCGAACCTGTTACGTTATCTTTTAACTATTCTTGTTTTGTTTTGATTTCGTCACGCCTATATTTAAACAAGTCTTTGAATATTGAGTTGGTGAAACTAAATATTATATCTTTATGATATACTATGTATTAGTTATTTACTGTTATTATCATATCTGTCATTATTATGCCATTTAAATTACGATAGTATTTATTTAGTCAAGTATTTGAATATTGAGTTGGTGAAATTAAATAATATCGATTGTAGAAATTAATATTATACCATTTTAATTATGATAATAGGCATTTTTTAAGAAGATAATAGGTACTAGTATTTATTATTGAACTCTTTATGTGAATGATCATGATAGATTATATTGCTCACTTAATAGTTAAGGAGTGCCCGTATTCTAATCAAACTAACTATTAAATCAGTTATCTCATTAGAGAATTTCGCATGCGTAATTGTGATTTGTGTGAAAACCATAGTCTTCATTGACAGAGCCATTTTCTCTCATTTGTTATTTTATATTATATGAGATTAAAAATCATATTTAATTAAAAAATGCGTTTAAAAATTGTATGACAATTAAATACTACTATTTTTAAAAGTAGTAGTTTTTTAGAAATGTATCATAAATCAACAGTTTACAAAACTTTTCGGAAGGTACAATTAAGGATCAATCATAGAATCACTTGTCTAATTTAGGTTTTGCAGAGAAGTGAAGCGACCACTCTGAATCGCAGAGTTCCAAGCACCTAGTTAATGCTATTAATTGTTACTGATGAATACTGTACCCTATACGTAAATTAGTTTAATCTTGAAAATTGTGGAGATAAGAATCATTTTTGGGTTTTGTTTATCTGATAGGCTCTGACCCATCGTTGAATGGTAAATTAGTATTCTTCAATTTCAAAATAATAATCATTTTAACTTATTTTACATATATTCAAAAAGATAATAAATAATAATGATAATAATTTATGAAATTAATTATATATTATTATTAATTTATTTATAAATTTTATTATCCATTATTAATATTATAAAAATATAAATAAAAAGTAATAATTAATATTATTGGCATGATCATGGTGAGTTTGTTGTTTCACGACGCAGCACAGGTGCAAGTAAAGTTAAAAGGTCACCCATTACGTAAAGCAAACTCTTTCTATGTCTCTGCCATAGCTCTTACTGCCGTACAAATTTCCCCATCACGTAAAACCAGAAGATGGTTACAGAACAGAGACCACAGTCACGCAGTCATGAGTGCTTGCGTCTCATCAGTTCTGTGCACCGTACAATTTGTTCATTCCTACGCAAAATCAGACAGTTTTATGATTAATACCAATGATACATTGAATCAAAACGTTGTACCTATTTCTATAATCTCTACCAAACCCGTGTTATCAATTTTAATAGCTGATAAATTTCATAATTAATTGTAATAAGAGGAAAATATATGACTATTTGGGCCTAAATATTTGGTCAAAACCAGGAGCCATGTAGGAATAGGAACACAATTGAACCTGTATATATCATGCTTGTAGGAAAAAAAAAATGAACTAAACCGTGTTTGACTAGGTATTCCCAGCTTAATTGGTCTCTCTAAAATGTGTTGCCATGAGAGGCATCTCCATGACAAGAAAACTTCAATTGACAATATAAAATCTTTAGTGCTTGTTGTTTTAACACACGTGAAAGGAAATATGTCCTTATCCAAAATTCCAGATTTTCCATTTTTGAAATGCAAGGAGTTGAAATCAGACAATTTACACTGCAACTTACATTACCCGATCTTATGTGTGCCAGTCTACCTCCACTTCTAACCTGTTTTAAATTTTAATCCTCTTAAAATATGTTAACATATACACTTGAAAGTAGACAAAGCTAAATACACCTTTTAAACCAAAACTTACAAAATTTCATCTCCGTGTTTTTCATTGCCTTTCATTATTGACGAATAATAAGAAGGATAAGATTGTAAGAATAAATTACTTGTTCCTTCCTTTTATTTTATTTTTATTGAAGATTAGTGACCAAGAATTGTAGTCACCTTCCATTCTCTCTTACTTTAGAGATGCTCTATATATGGTCCGATAGCAAATTTGTCTTGAATGGTAATGAATGACTTGCTTAGGTTTGACCAAAAATTTAATTTAGAAAACTAACCAAAAACAAAAGGAATGATCTTCTGTATGAAATTTCAACTGATTGTCATTCTCACTCTTTGAAAATTGACCTAGTTTTTTATATTTTATTTCTATCAACAATGATTAATATAAGTGATAATTAGCTACTTATGTTGCTTAAATAAAGGATTCAATTTTCTCTTCTGAATAAACATATACTTTGTTTCCAAATTATCTTTTTTTTCACTTTTAACAACAAAGGAAAAACAATGAAAGATATAAAAACTTAAATATTTGAATGCACGACTTTACAGAATGCTGCCAAAAGCTCAATTTCAAACTATAATTATCTTAATTTGGTTCTTTCCTTGTACGTTTCCGTAAAAATATTAAACTTTAAAAGAAAACAAGTAATCATCTAGAAGATTTGTTGATCTGGATTTTTTTATGATAGGTTGGACCACCCAATCCCTTGTTATTGTTCTTATTGGTTAAATGAATGAGAAATTAAGTAAGAAACAGCATGTACGTACCCTTTTGAGTTTTTTTTTTCATTAATTAAAGAAAGTTTGGGTAAGTTTGTCCTAGAACTCACTATGACCAGAATAGAGATACTACAAATTGTTCGCCCACAAAATTCTTATATTGAATTTGAATAGAACTTATATTCTTTTGAGACATGGGTATGATTCTTACAAAATAATTTTTGTTGGCATGTACGTACCCTTTTGGTAAATATACGTCTCTCTCAGCCTCTTTATGATTCAAAGTAATTAAGCTCACTAGTTTTTCTCCCCTTAGTATCCGTTGAAATTCGGTCTTATCAAACTGCGTATAGCTACGTACTTAGCTAGGTTAAGCAAGAGAAATGATGATACCGTAAGAAGAATCTATACTACAAGCCAACTAAATATATTATTTGACCCTACATACGAACTTATATAGGATGGAAGGCTTATCGTAAAAAAAATGGATTTATAGCGTGTTCAATTTCTATCCACGACCATGCACATATAGATGAGACTAGAAATTGGAACATCAATCGATGGCGATGCTAAAACAAGGGATCCTATTTATTTGATTTGATCCATGTATTACATATTTTCTCTTTTTCTAATTATAAAACTATTCCAATTAACTTAAGTTTCTTAACAAAAATTATTAATTTAATTAATTACATTAAATCTATCAATTAATTATACTATCATTATAAAATTATCATTTTTAAGCTTTCAATCCACTTAATTACTTATTCTCATTAATATTTAAAAAAATTAAAGAAAAATATATAGAAAAATAGTAATTAATATATCTAAAATTTTTAAAAAAAATCTTATAAAATATAGAAAATAAATTATAAAAATAATCTTATAATTTGGGACAAGAGAATACAAATTATAATTGGAGAGGAAAGAAAGCACGCGTGGTCCGTACCTTCTTTTTTTACGTCCATTATGAACTAAAGTATCTAAGAATTAACCCACTATCATCTTAAATTTATTCATAATCATATACGATAAATATGAAAACTACTCTGAAAGGTATTTTGCTGGCTATAGCTATTAGCTATACAATGATTTGTTGGTGTCCCTCACCACTTTTTTTTTTCTAAGTTGCAATCAAAAGTGAAATTAGTAAATATTAGCAGTAACTGTTGAAAGGATAGGGCAACTAGTCTATACACTAACGCCGCCACCAATCAATATATAGGGAAACAATGAATGCTCTAATGTCTCAATCTTAACCTACTAATCCTAATTATTTAAGCTTTTCTAAGCTTTTTCGGTTACGAGATTCTAACATGTATATTATTATTGTCGGATAGGACGCGACTAACGAATTGCATTGCAAATGGGTTCTCATTTTAAAGCAACCACTACTAGATCAAGAAAGAAGCAACACGAACCATATAACAATTTGTTGGCTCACAGTGTGTTGGCGAAGCAACAAATTTGTCATGATTGGCCAAATCAGAGGACTCACCTATTTACTTTGGGAATGTGAGTTGCCAAGTCATTGCTAATAGAGTGATATTATGTACACCACTATTTTAATACGCACATACTTGTTAAAGTTACTAAATAGATATTTCTTATATGGTTTCATGTATAAAAAAAATTACTTAAATATGAATAAATTTAATTAATTTATTATATTTAATGTTATTATTCATAAAATATTTAATTTTAATTTTATTTTGAATGACTTATTTTTATTTATGATAATAAATTTTAATAAAAAACATTTTAAAAATAATCTTATTTTTTATTTGAAATTAGAAAATTAAATAATATCAATTAATTTTTTAATTAATGTAAAATTAATTATTTTTATTTATATATGAGGTGAAAGGAAATATATGTCCAAGTGTCTCAGGTTGATTCTTGAGACTTTGACCAAAGTGTCATGTTTGGTAATAAAAATTACCTGAATACCACGCTCAGAAAACTATTTACCAAACTGTCAAGCATGCTATTTCGCTATGCCCTCTAAGGAAATAGGTACTTACGTGGCATGATTCCAATGGACACATAATTCGCTACCTGGCCAAACGAATTACGCAGTCAAAGCGTCAGATGGGCGTCAGTCATGGCAGGACACGTGGCAGCTCCCCCTTAATTCGCTATGGATGGCAGCGAAATACATTACCTATTTCGCTAGTCTGACAGGCGAAATACGTGACACGTGGCAGTGCTTTTGTAATTCGCTGGAGGGCTTAGCGAAATAAGTATCCTATTTTGCTACCCTATCCAACGAAATACTACCACACTCCCTCCTATTTATATCCAACCCCCCCCCCACCCCCCAATTTTCATACGTTCAACTTTGTTTCTGTTGGTAAGTGTAAATTTTGTTTTTGAGAGTATTTGCAAAAACGAGTGGCAGTAGAAATGGTTTCATCACCATTGTATACCATAATGGGAGAAGATATACAGACGCATGCACATCTGATGGAGGAGATCCCAGATTTATAGAATTGAATGCTGAAGTGAATTTTGGTGGACAGTCAAGCAGTCCGAATGTTGTAAGAAACAGCGGTTCGATTGACCTTAACGTAGAGTCGATGGTGAACTCCGAAGATAGAGAAGTATCATGGTCACCACCACCACCGACACAACCAACACAAGAAATTGATTCAGAAGATACTGCAACGGTGCCGGAGCAGGAGGTAGCTTGGGCCATGGACAGTTCGGAGGAAGAGGTTGACGAAGGTGTTGTTCTAGATACCGACTCATCAAATACGGATGTAGACGGTGATTTTGATCGTTCTTTTGCAATGCCTTCTCCGTGCATTGTCGGAATGCAAGGTCCACTTCCGCATCAAGGTATGGCCACAAAATACCCCTCACTTAGTTGTGTTAATAGTGGTTGTGAGTCATCGATATAACAATGTGTTTAATGTCTCATTATACAGGAGAGGCAAATGTATTTTGGTCTAACATAAGCCATTACACGAATATTAATTGGGCACACCCAGACGAGGAGGTAGATGACATGCAAGGAGTGCAAATACCTAACTGGGAGATAGGTCAAGAGCTATATAAGGGTCAGGTGTTTCAGAGCAAGTTCGATGTGCAAATCGCAATAAAGCAATATTGTATGGCCGGGCATCGCACCACCGTCGTTGCTAAAAGTGATACGAGAAGGCTTATAATGGTTTGTGAAAATCATAATGAGGGTTGTGCATGGAGGATGAAGGCATACGAAAAAAAGGGTGGCACGGAATGGATTGTAGGCATATGGAACAACCAACACACGTGTGTTTCTCATAATCTCTCGCAAGATCACAATCAACTTGACTCCAATTTCATATGTTCGTTGATCCTAGGTAATTGAAATACGTTGGGTAATGAAATTCAATAACGTGTTACTCATATTCTATATTTTGTTGCAAAATTAACTAACATGTCGTTGTCTAATGAAATGCAGAAATGATTAGGGAAGACCTGAGTGTCGAAATTGGGTTAATTCAAGAAATGATTTCGACAACGCTTGGATTTCATATATCATACAGGAAGGCATGGAAGGCTAAGCAAAAGGCTATTGTGAAGGTGTTTGGGGATTGGGATGAGTCTTACGCGTTCTTGCCAAGGTGGTTGGGTTACATGTTTAATTTTGCTGAAGGGTCTACCTATAAGCTGGAAACGATGGATCATTTCGTTGAAGGGCAATTGGATGGGACTGTTAAAGTCTTCAATAGGGTATTTTGGACATTTAAGCAATGTTGTGATGGTTTTAACTATTGCAAGCCAGTTATCAGCATTGACGGTACACATTTGTATGGGAAATATTGTGGCACGTTGCTCGTTGCAACATCAGTTGATGCGAACAATTACGTCCTTCCGATAGCATTTGCGATTGTTTCCAGCGAGAATATTGACAACTGGTCGTGGTTCTTGGCACTAATCCGAATTCATGTTACGCAGAAACACGGAATATGTCTTATTTTCGATCGGCATGCGGGCATTTTGGCGGCGGTAAACAATGTAGAACTCGGATGGCAACCACCCAGGGCATACCATGTATTTTGCATTCGGCATTTGGCGAGCAATTTCAATCACAGGTTCAAGAATACGATGCTGAAGAAACAATTGAAGAAATTAGGTATGTATTAATATTGATGCACATGAAAGTCAAAACCTCTGTATCGCATAATATTTACATGTTTTTGTATGTGTAGGTTACACAACTTCCCGGTTGGATTTTGATGTCGGCTTAGATAAATTTAAAGAAGCAAGTCCTCAAATAGCCGCGTGGATTGATCGAATCCCAAACGAGAAGTGGAGTCTAACTTATGATGAAGAGGGACGAAGGTTTGTGCATATGACAACTAATCTATCTGAAGTTTTCAACAAGGTACTTAAAGGCGTCAGAAACCTTCCTATCACGTCACTTGTCCGTTCGTTTCAAGTAATAAAGTGAGTAAGTAGAGTATCATATCCACAGGGATTGATTCCTAATTTTATCGTAACTAACAATCTGAGAGATTGGAAGAAAACAACAAGTTTGAAAAGAGTAGTGTTGTGTTGTGGAATTATGCAAATTAATTAAATGACAGAAATTAAAAAGAATTTAAAAGTAAAATTGTGATGCAGTTGAGAGAAATAATTGTGATTAGAACACAATCCCCTTTGATCCCGACCTCTTTCACTTGATTGGTTATCAATTTCAATTACTTCTGATTACTCAAAGGATATATCTTTCCAAATTTAGTTAAATCCTAATTTCTTAGCAATTTAACCCTTTAACCCGATCAAAAATCCTAATTCCTTAGCAATTCCTATTAAGCTAAGCATTTAAAAGAATATATCATAAAGTTCTGCAATCATACATCCCTATCCCTAGGCAATGTAAAAACTGTTATTTTACTCATGTCAGAAATTAGAATCCCAACATCCCTATTGCGAACCCTAACCCTCAGAACTTAAATAGAATGACCAATTCTAAGAAAGAATATAATAATGAAGAACAGAGTAAAACAAAGCAATCATGATAATCTCATATTAATACCAATCAAATTACAGAGGAGTTCACATTGGTTCTTGGCCCTAACCACAATAAAGAAAATTAGCCAGACATGTTCATGTCTAACCTCAAAGAATACAAAGAGAGCAGAAGCATTAATCCTCTTCAATCTCTGGTCTTGATCTTCTCTCCACTATGTTTCTATGTGTAATTCTCTGTCCAAGGGTCCTTTTTCTGTGCAAAAGTGCCTCCTATTTATTCCCACACGTCCATCTATTAATTAAGGTAACTAACCCTTTTTTCCCAAGCTATTTTAGTGCCAAATCTTTTTAAATCAGGTAACAGCGTAACCGTGGCGTGACTCGCGCGGATTCCCGCGCTAATCGCGTGGAATATTCGAACTGAATAGGCTGCTCTGGAAGTCTGGCGCGGGATTTGGCGCGGATCGCGTGGCATGTTCGAAAAGCCATATTGCTTCTTTTCTCCTCTTTTTGACTCTGAAATAATAAAATAGTAATAAAATGAGATCAAAACAAATAAATAATTAAACTTAACTAATTCTAGCCTATATTCCTAATTATTGATTGAATTATAACTAAATTATCCCTAAAAACTAAGATGTGTTGGCAGCACATCATCCGATTCACATACGCTCGACTAGTGTCATGTTTTTTGCAACATCGTCAAGAGGCCCATGAAGAGTTAACGAGAGGTAATCAATTTGCAAAAGTAGCGTGGCAAAAATATTTGACGAGGATAGATAAATCTGCGACACATTCAGTAATTGCTTACGACGCATTGCATACAAGATTTGAGGTGCAAGAGTCGTACAACATACGCACTCATCAGGGAGGGAAGAAATGGTCGGTGTCATTATCGGAAAGAAAATGTCAGTGTGGAGAGTTCACTGCATTGAGGTTCCCTTGTAGTCATGTGGTTGCAGCTTGCCGGTCTATACACGTCGATGCCACACAATATATAGACCCTGTCTATAGTATTGCGTACCAGTCTTCAGTGTATTCAGCGCAGTGGTATCCAATTGGAAATGAGGATTTCATACCACCAACTGGACAGCCACCGATAATCCCAGATGATTCGCTAAGACGCAAAAGAGGACGACCTAAGTCTACACGCATTCACAATGAAATGGATTCGAGGGAAGGATCGAGCAGTCGAACTAAATGTGGTTATTGTAAGGTGGTTGGTCACAATAGGCGGAATTGTCCTTCACGGTTCCAAGATCATTGATGTGTACGTATGAATTGTATTTTATTTTGCAAGTTAATGTTTTTGAAATCGTATATCATTTTCGATAAACAACAGTTGTCAATGTGTAATCCATCAATGCAAGCATCGTTTACTAAACAACTAATATCCACCATCGTTTCATAAACAATAAATATCCGACAACAAAAATAACCAACAACAAAGCAAAATATAAAAATAAACAACAAATATCCATCAAATAAAGTCCATGAAAATTAAACCAACAAATAAGTCTGAAAACATAACATAAAAGAAGCATCACTGATCATCTCCACCCTCTCCATGATATCCACCACATCGTCGCATGTCATGCTCATAAAGTGAAAGATGACACCGATTATGTGCACCCCTCACCGGGTTTCTTCTAATCAATTGAGCAGCGTCGTCATCAGCCTCATCATCACTGGGGATTGTCGCCGCTAAAAAGTCCGTAATAGGACTATGAGCACTGCTGGATGGTCGGGAATGCATCTGATGCGTCGAGGCCGCAATGGGAGTCGCAAATACTAGGTCGGGCTCTGAAGTCGGCTGTGCAGGCCTATACATATCTGTCGAGGCATACGCGGTATGCGAACTAGGGCCACCTGCATACATAGGATACGAGGGAAAGGCAAACCCATGTTGCGGACTCGGAGGCATGGTAAACCATGGGGGGTACTGCGATGGAGGAACATTGCCTTGTGCACTGCTAGACGACCCTGGCTGGAACTGTGGGGGCCAGAAGTAGTACTGTGATGGTCCGACAGGGTAGCCGGGTGCGTAGAAAATGCCGGGAGGACGAGAAGGTATAGATGGTACAATGACGGGCGTATCAGTAACAGGCGGGGTGGAGTGATGGAGGGACAATCCCTCGTGACGGGCATGGCGGTTACTACGAACCACCGGGGGTGGCGCCTCAGTCTGACGGTGAACTTGTGGAGCTGCAATATCCCCAGGATCTGTGACTCTGTCCAAGTCATCACATGCAGCAATAAGACGCAGTGCCTCGTCATACACCTGACTCATATCGAATGTCTGCTGCGCTTGCGACTCTGGCGATGCCATATGCAAAATAGTCTCAGCACGATCAGTCTGCATATCAAGTATCAGTGAGTAAATGCAAAATAATATGTAAAAATTACAAACGAGGAAATTAAATATCATACTAACCACATGTGCATTGCACACAGCTCTCCGAGTCATCCATTGACGTGTCACAGAGTAGTACCATTGCATGTACTCACTGTTCAC
This sequence comes from Glycine latifolia, assembly GCA_013407115.1. Classification (NCBI taxonomy): domain Eukaryota; kingdom Viridiplantae; phylum Streptophyta; class Magnoliopsida; order Fabales; family Fabaceae; genus Glycine; species Glycine latifolia. The sequence goes on from CM023947.1 coordinate 5,921,831, forward strand.
GGACAAATAACCATCTCGCCTCATAGGAGTCATATTCTGCAACACAAGGGCATCTTTGTTTGCCCATTGGCCAATGTAGAACTTGTAACATCCTAAAAATTTTATTAAACACTTGTGGAAATGTGATGATGATTTGGATACAAGTATATTTGAAGAGAAATGACTAAATCACTCTTTCCATGAAGTAGAAATTACTAGAATACCCTTCGGATGAAAATTACAAAAATACCCTTGTATATTTTTGAAAAATGACCAAAATGCCCCTAGGAAGCATGACAAAATTACCAATATGCCCCTAGGACAAAAATGCTCAAATAACTTTAAAAATTTTGTAGAAACCTAATGGAATTATAGCATACACTTAGCTAACTAAGTATCAAAATATTTTGAGACACAAAACTTTAGAATAAAATTTCTAGGAATTTTTCAAGATAACAACTTTGAGACTTTATTTAAGAAAATTCAAGCATAAGAAAAACATGGAAATATGATACATATAATATAAGGAATTTTCTCTTAATTATAGAATATATAAACCAATTTAATAAAATGGTTTAGTAATTTTTGATAATCAGCAGAAGTATAGGCCAATCAAAAACAAGATAAGAAGAAAAATCTTCTCTTGTCTCCTTTGGTAGATCACGTGGAAAGCTCTAGAGATTATTTTATCAATCCCAACGGTCAAAAGTTACATATGTGGGATATTAGTGTACCTTTAAAATTTTAAGGAGATCCAACGGTTAACGAATCCAGAATAAGGCTTTTACTAAAATAGGTTTTGTGATAAAAAGTGGAAGGACATTTGTATGGCATAAAAGGAAGAAAAATTTATGTTCCCACCCCTAGGTATGAAGAGCACGTGAAGAAGGGTGTAGAAGAGGCAAGAAACTTCATGATAAGCCACTTAGAAAGCAAGCCACATGATAGAAACAAGTGGTATGACACTTGTATGGCATGGATGCAAGATAACATAAAAATCAAGCCAAGATTTCTCCACCTCCATCTAGCCTTCACATGAACTTTGATGAAGCAAGGAGAAGCTTCATGAAATTGGACACATGTAGGGACACTTGTAAAGGCATGCCAACTAAGTGGACACTTGGAAAGGCACTCATTATGACCAAGACATGTGTTAGGACACTTGTATGGCACAAAATCAACTTGGAAGATTTTTAAGAAAAAGTTATATTTTCTAAACACTATATAAAGGGAGGGGGGAACCTGTGGTGCAAACCATTCTCAAGGCACTTCCTCTACCTCAATTTCGTGCTCCCTCTCCCCTCATATCACCTTCATTTCATTTCATCTTTCTCTTTTAAAACTTGAATCAAGAATGAAAAGCAAACCCATCACTTTGAGAAAATTTTCGTGAGAAACCTAGCAACCTTAAGAAGAGTTCTTGTCAAGTTTAGTAGAAGGATATCAAGGCTTCATCTCTAAGAGGATTTCCCAAGAAAGGAAGGAAGGAAGGAAGCCATTTATCCATTCAAATTCAAGACTCAAACTCACTTGAGGTAGGCAAAGCTTAAATCTCTAGTTAAGCCATGGTTTGGATTAATTTACATGCTTTAGTAGGCTGAATTATGGTTATTATTTAGGCTTGAATTTCGTGATGTTTGAAGGTTATTCTTTAATGAGAATATGTTAATTTAAGCCATAAGATAGGTGATGATTTATATCCATCAATATTAGTGATGTATGGAAGCCCATTTGATGAACTTTTGAAGGTGATTTTAATGATATTTTGGACTGTCTGTTGATATTTTTATGAAACTATTTTGATTTAAATTTAGAAGTAGAGGTTGAATGGTATGTAGTTTAATGGTTTAACTATTGAATGATTCACTTTTGAGGATTAATTAGTGAGGAAGTAAATGAAAGAAGAATCAAGATTTCATACTAGGTTTGAATCTTTTCTTATGAAGGTTTCAAAGGAATTAGATATTATTTATATTGAGGATCATTAGTTAGATTACTAACATAATTTCTCTATAGTTAAAACTATTCTCTGGTTATGCATAAAAGATGGTAATAATCTTACTTGATTAAAATATGGTGGTGTAACCATACTTATAATACATATTATGGTGGTGTAACCATATTTATAATCCATATGATGATATGATGAAAATATGTTTCGATAAGGTATATGTGTTTCACTTATGGATTTGATTATATTATGGATGAATATTGATGTAATAAGATAGGTGGATTACTGTTTCCAAGTCCAGTACGAGGCTTTGGAGAAATAGAATCTGATGCTACATACAGTACGATATGTAGTACCCAGGCGCAAGATACATGGCAATATTTCATGCATGTTTGCGTAAGACTATAGCAGCGTCCACATCCAGTACGAGGTGTGGCCACATACAGTACGATATATGGATGCTATTTGCCCTGGGATAGTTCATTTCATGCATTCATATAGCTTGCATATTTCTTATGTATGGGTTTGAATATATTGATGTTTTACTAACCTACTAGTAAGTTTGGGATTTAACTTTGTCTACTGAGAAATTTTATTTCTCACAAGATTTGTTTCATGTTTTTCTTAGATAACAATCATGGTCAGGTTCACTGAAGAGCTGGAGTAATGAAGGAAGTTATGTATTAGACTGAAGCATAGAAAATACTATATTTGTATGGACTTTTGTAACAAGAACTATGACTATGTACAATATTAAGTTTATAATTGTACGTTTTATGTTTTAGTAATTTCACTAATAGTTTTCTTGGAAATTTTCCATTAAGCAAATAATAACAAAGTTAATAAAAATAAGTAGAAATTTAGGTCGTTACAGAACTCATGTCTACGCCTCCAATCCACATCAGTCTTGCCCATTATACTGATCGTCATCAGCTCACTACAATTAATTGGGTCCTCTGGGATATGCTGGTCAAACCCAAATTGCCGCAGAACACGATCTGGCTGCTGGTATACAATGATCTCACAACAAATTAAGGGGCCAACGGCCAACCAGCGTCTAGCCATGTCAACATCCGGAGCATGAACTAGGTCAACAATATCGTACGGCCGCCACCGGATGTGTCTCCTATGCATGACATCGATATAATGACGATATCTGCGTATATGGGTGAATCTGCTCTGACGCGTCGTGTACACATTAAACCTGTAACAACAAAGCATTAGCCACACAACATTAACTACCCATACTTACAAACCTACAATTGCAATACCTGTGCCCATAAATCTCGTGTTGAAAGACATCTTGATCGTTGATCGTCGGCAGGTCAGGCGAGATAGAAGGGAATCTGGTCCACGCCCACAGCTGCAACAACAGGGCACATCCACCCATATCACGCTGTGTTGCACGTGTAGCCCTGGATAACTCCCTGTACAACGATGCTAGTACAGCAGAGCCCCAGCTGAAACTATTGATGCGCTCGAAATTGTTCAGAAAAAGTAAATAACGAGCTACCACAAAACTGGAGGCGGTGTCAACAAACAACATGCCGCCTAAGATGCGCAAAATGAGTGCGCGAGTGTATCTGGCCCGTCCAACTTCAGTGACAACATGAACGGTGTAATCATCGAACTGCTCTCGTAAAAAGTGCAGGTCCAATAATCCTCCCTGTAAATCACGACCTGCAGTCGGCTGAACCCCTAAAAGGTCACCAACTATCTCCCTGTAGTTGTGTCCTCCGTGGCGACCTGAGACCACCTCACCATCTGTCAGCAGCCCTAACAGATGGTGTACATCCTCTAGGGTGATGGTCACCTCACCCATAGTCATGTGGAACGTCCTTGTCTCAGGACACCATTGCTCAACCAGCGCCGAAACAAGATTGTGATCAATCTGAAATAGTACATTAAGCATTAAATACAATCGTAACACTATATCCACTGTTGGAAACGACGATTACCTTGTGGTTGCGCAGACGCGCAACATGGTAAAAACCCGCCTGTACCAACCACGGCTGAATGTCATCAGGTATGGCCTGATGATCATGTGTAGCAGCATGTCAAACATTAAGGACACGGTCGTGCGCATTAGCCTCCCCCTGAGAATTCCACACAGTCGTCGAAACGTGTCTGTCCTGCAACGTCAAAAGACTGCGGACAAATGGTCCAGGGTCAATGACACTCAACGCAGCCTCAGTCAATGGAGGTGCTGCCGTATCTTCATGGTGATCCATCCTAATGTTTCACTCCTAAGACTCATATTTGTAAAAATCACTTAAATAATTCATGTTACAAAATTATTTTTCGAGGGAACGATGCTATAAAAATAAAAAAATAACTCTACAAAAAAAATTATATACATATATATATAATAAATTACAAATATTAAAGACTACAAAAGAAAATACATAATAATTATTAATATAATAAAAAATTATAGAAAAAAGATAACAAATATTAAATACTACAAATTAACTCTACAAAAATAACTCAACAAAAATAATTATATATATACATATGAATTATCATAATAAATTACAAATATTAAAGACTACAAAAGAAAATACATAATAATTATTAATATAATAAAAAAATTATAGAACAAATATAACAAATATTAAATACTACAAAATAACTCTACAAAACAATCGTAATATAAATTACAGAAATATATTAAATTACAAATATTAAAGACTACAAAATAAAATATATAATAATTATTAGTACAATAATAATTATTACAAAAAATAACTCTACACAAAAAACTCAACAAAATTAATTTTATATATATGTGGATTATAATAATAAATTCCAAATATTGAGGACTACAAAATACAATTTTTAATAATTATTACTACAATAATAAATAATAGAAAAAGCTATTTTTTAACTACAAATCCTCTAACCTAATGTTTCAAACCTACTACCTATATAAATACATTCAAATAAAATACAATAAATAAATAATATAACCACATATTTTAATTATAATAAACAAACAATCATAAAATAAAATAATTGTCTATCGTACAAATTAACAATCCTAAATTTTAACTACATATCCTCTAACCTAATGTTTCAAACCTAATACATATATATTAATAAAATAAATATATTAAAATAAATTATAATAAATAAATCATACAAAATATAATATATCAAATACAACAACCAAAATATCGATTTTCTTAAAAATTAACAATCCTAATTTTTAACTACATATCCTCTAACCTAATGTTTCAAACCTAATACCTATCACAAAATAAATACAATAAAATAAATAACAAACAATATATTAACAAATGAGAACTTACTTGTAACAAAAAGAACCAAAACTTACAGAGGGCGCTTTCAAAATTTTAGAGTGAAAAGGAGAGGTGAAAAGGAAAGAATGAAGGAGTGAAAGTGAAAAAATGAGGGGGGGAAGTCATTTTAAAAGGCCTCTGCGTGGTGTATTTCGTTGGGCCCTACAGCGAAATACGGTCACGTTTGCCACATGGACGTAACGGTCGCTTTTTTAGGGGTAACGTACACATATTTCGCTAGGTGGCTCAGCGAAATAGGTAACATATTTCGCTGCCATCCATAACGAATTAAGGGGGGTCTGCCACGTGTCCTGCCATGACTAACGCCCATCTGATGCTTTGACTGCGTAATTTGCTTGGCCAGGTAGTGAATTATGTGCCCACTGGAATCATGCCACGTAAGCGTACCTATTTCGCTGGAGGGCATAGCGAAATAGCACGCGTGACAGTCTGGTAAATAATTTTCTAGGCGTGACAATCAGGTAATTTTTATTATCAAACGTGGCACTTTGGTCAAAGTCTCTTGATTCTTTTAGGTTAATCAATAATTGAAACCTAGTTGTCACAAAAGAGCTGTACCCTGGAGCAGCGTGGATAAGATCAATGTATTGATGGAGGATGCCGTCATTCATTATAGGTAAACTAATAAAAAAATTTGTTAAAAAAAAAGTTTAAAATATCCAAGTAAAAGTGTGTTCTTACATTTAGACTCTAAAAACTAATAATAAATAGAGATAAATCATTACACTTTTGATGTCAGTTTATCCTATAAAAAAGTGATCATATTTTTTCTTCACTTTTTCTTATCAATCGAGAGACCATTGAAGAGTAATTTCACACGCTAAACTCTTTTAGTATTGTAAAGGGGTAAAAAGAGACAGAGAACATTAAATGGGAATTGAAAAAAACTTATCGTATTAAATAACATCATTGAAAATTTGTTTTTTAACTAAATATATATTTTGTGATTATGTGGTCTGTATAACTAAACCCTACCCAGTGAAATAAAACTACTGATGTTGTACATCCCATCAATGACTCCATTAATTTTGAGGTAAAAAATGAATTGTTTATACAGTGCAGTAAAAATATGCTCACCATTAATTTCATCTAAAAAATGCACCCGTAATCTGAATCTTACCAAAAATATCTTGTTTTAATGAACAATTAGTACTGAGCCCAAATCCCCTTCAGGCTTCAGCAGAACACAATACGCAGCAGAATCGACACAGGTGGAGCACTTACACTGTACTTTTTGGTATAGACATTTACAGTTTGATAGAAAGGAAAATCATATGGATAAAAATAGAGAAGAAAGAAATAAAATGAATAGAAATAAGGTAAAAATATGAGTATTTAAATTTAGAGAAATAAGAAAAAATTAATTAATAGTCGGACAATCAATTATCATACACAAAAAGTCCATTGTTTTTCTTTATTAAAAAAAACAATTTTTGTTGTGTTAATCAATTATACTCAGAATAAATTATTTGCAGTTTGCTTAAAACCACCACAAAAATGAAGTTCTTAATGCTTAAAAACAGCCACAAAATATCACTCACTTCGCTGATCAATGCTCATTATCAGTGTTTTGCAGAGAAATAAAAAAAATGCAAGACCCACACTTTTTTCATTTTATTTTTCTCCGTTTTTTTTCTCTACTAAACACTGTTTTCCAATTCTCGCCTATTTTTTCTCTCCATTTCTGCGAGATTACTCAGTCATATTCCAATGAGTGATAAAACAATTCTGTTGACTATCAAGCAACATTTAATTGAATTTAATATGCACTTAACTCCAGCACAGAGTTTGGCCACTCGTCAAATTTGGAAACGTTATTAAGCGAATTAGCAGTCATCCGTACGGTCCATGCAACAAAATATTAAATTGAAATCCACGGAAGTAAACAGTATCCGAAAAGTTGAAAATTCCTTCCTAGTTCCTACCATCCATTAATGCCTTACATCTCAAGTATCTTTTTAAGTGGCAGAATCAAAGAACAAGTGTACAAACAGATGCATGTGAGGTGATATGTTTATAGGAGTATTACATATTTTGCAAAGTTGTCAGCATGACGCTAAAAAAATAAAAAAGCGCATATTGTACTCATGCCTTAAGGTTTAATAAAATTCCACTCCATATCCCTCCTTTTTTTTTTCTACACAAACCTCCCATAATTTATATACAAATACAATATAACACCAT